>CM034300.1:25619009-26197554 GCA_019925795.1 Dendrobium chrysotoxum | reverse complement strand
AAGTCCAGGTCTTCTATTGTGTGGTACTTCTAGATGATGGAGACTATTTTTGGTTGAGTCTTCGCAACTAGGGTTTGCTAGGATGAACTCTTGGACGATAAAAAATCGTTTATATAGATTGTCCAGTATGATCTAAATCCTATCATGTCTTAACTGTTAATTAAGCCTAATTCGATTGATTTATTTTCAGGATTAATTTAAGCATATTTTAGATATCGTATAGTACGAACATGTCTGTATAGTACAAATAGAACAATTTGCAAATTTCAAAATATTATCTAAATTTTATTGGCCGCGGGGTTTTTTGATCACAACTGATCATCCAGTACGATTCAATTCATACAATATGATTAGTTCAAAATTTAATTCACTTAATTAAACATTTTAATTAATTTCTAATTACTCATATCGTACAGTATGATCCATATCGTACATTATGATATTAAAAAAAAAAAAAAAAAACTTTAATTTCATTCTCCCGTGTGTGTGTTGGCTGTGCTAAGCTATCGTACACCTTTTATATTATATGGACTCAAGAAAGATAAAAATACAAACTTACAAAAATCAATTATATATACCAATCTTGAGCCCTGATCCTTATCATTGCTTGGTGTATGTTGTACTTGAAATGTTATACACAGAAAAAATATATGCAATAATAATAAATAGGACAAACTGGATAAAGTTTAATACTGTTTGTTTTATCCAATACTGTTTGTTATCATCAAAATAAAGCTCGGTCTCTCGAATTGCAATAATAATTTTTTAAAATGGGTATTTTTATGGAGTAAGTTTGATGATCATATTTGTTTAGCTAAGTCATATATTGTCAAAATGCTGGTTGTAGGAAATGTGGCATTGAACTGGTACATAGTAGGAAATGCAGCATAGAGCTAATACTCAAGAACATGACATGAATATTAAGGTATTGTACATGAAATGTACAACAACCTTCTTTTAGTTTTTCTTCATTATTGGTAGTTCCCCTTTCTTTTTTTTTTTCAGAAAAAAATGATGATTATTTTCTTTTTGGAATGTTTCAGAAAAATCTTACATCTGCTACAACAACAACAACAAATACAAACAATGCAACTACAATTATAAAACAGTGATTGCAAAACTGTAGTACGCTAAATATAGGCTAAAAAAGAGCACAACGACTCAACAAGAAGATTATGATAGGTAATGCTTGAAGAATTCACGTGAAACAAGATACAAGTGATCCTCTATTCGAGAGGAGGATCTATCTCTCCAAAATCTCTAGACACCGCTAGAGCCCAAGACGCCAAGCTCCAAACAGAAAATTCAGCAATATTCAAGATGCCCTAACCTTAAACCAAAATTCATATTTAAAGCAAAACATAAAAATAACTCAAAAGGACTAAACAACCCCCGTTATCTCTTCCCTAAGCAGTGAACCCCACCCCCAAGGGGGCGGGATTTGGAGCCTGCAGCACTACAGGCTTATACCTGCTGTATGTGATGAGCCAGCCAAAGGGTTGAGCTAGCTGAGCCGGTCCCTCCTGGACCGGTCTAGGCATATCAATACCCCGCTCCCGAAGAATCACCTTGTCCTCAAGGTGGAAAGACGGGAATTGATGTTGCACCCTCTCGTAAATCTCTCATGTAGCATCGGTCTCCACTATGAAGACCTGAGTGAAATCTAGTTGGGCCAAGGCTGGCACGGTGGTCATGACATTCTTCAATCTCTCAAAAGTTACTGTGGCCACCTCCCCCACAAGAAATCATCCTTCAGCTTTTCTATCATTGGCCATGCGATGGTGCTATAGCCCTTCATGAACCTCCTATAGTAGCTAGTCAGCCCTAGAAATCCCCTCAGCCCCTTGAGATTCTTAGGCAGTGGCCGCCTCAATTTTTGCCCTGATCCGCAGTTACACCTTCGTGATAGACTACATGTCCCAAATACTCCACACTGTATGGGCAAAACCTTCGTCAAGTGCTCCCAATGCTCCCCATCTGACATACTGTAAACCATAATATTATTAAAAAAATACCAGTACAAATTGCATGAGATAGGGTCGGAAAACCTTGTTCACAAGGGATTGGAAAGTGGCAGGGTCATTAGTGAGGCCAAAAGGCATCACTAGGAATTCATAATGCCCCTCATGAGTTGTGAAAGTAGTCTTAGGCACGCTCTCCCTTTTCATTCTGATATGATGGTATCCTGACTTCAGATCTATCTTTGTGAAAATAATTGCCCCACTCAGCTCATCCAATAGCTCATCTATCACTGGGATAAGAAATTTGTCTGGCACATTTTTCTTATTCACTGCCTTATAGTCCACACAGAAGCTCCAACTCCAATCCTTTTTCTTAACCAGTGATACTGGGCTAGAAAATGACTCACACTGGGTTTGATAACCCCTGCTTCCAACATCTATATGATCAACTTTTTAATTTTATCATTCTAAAATTGAGGATAGAGGTAGGGCCTGACACTGATGGGTGACACACCTTCCTCAAGGTAATAGCATGCTCCTGCTCTCTTAGCGGTGGTAATCCTTGAGGTGGCTGAAAAATCTCATTTAACTGCTGAATCAATGGTTGTACTGAAAGAGGAATGCCCCCACCCTCCTCCAATCTGATCCCTCCAGCCTATGTAGCTCCACCAGATAACCTTTCCCCACCTACTATATGCTCCTTACCATGGTTTTAAGTGATACATTGGCTTTGGGGAGCCCTGCATTCCCCCTGATCAATACCCTTCTCCCTTCCACCATTAGCTCCATCGTAAATGCTCCCCAGTTGACCTTGGTGTCCCCCAAGGTCTGTAGTCATTTCATCCCTAGGATGACATTAGTGCTCCCTAACTCCAATGGAAGAAAATCCTCCCTTACCTGAACTCCTTGTATGGTCAACACTACTCCTCGACATATCCCCTGGCCGGTTTCCACCTTTCCTCTACCCATCATCACTCCATAACACCCTATATCCACCAATGTCACCCCCAATTGGTCCACCACCTTGTTGGAGATGAAATTGTGGGTAGCCCCATTATCAATCAACACCACCACCTACCTGTCTGTTATTTTCTCCTTACCTTTATGGTATGACTCGGAGTAAATCCTACCACTGAGTTCAGAGAGACCTCTGTTACATCCAGATACAGCTTGTCCTCCTCTCTCCCTATTTCACTCTCACCTCCCTCCTCAGTTTACTCGTCATCACAGATCGTGAGAACCTAAAGAGTTCCGTCCCTGCAACTGTGCCTTGGAGTATACTTCTTATTACATCTGAAGTATAGTCTCTTGGCTCTCTTCTCCTACATCTCCCTCTCCGTTAGTCTTTTGAAGTTCCCCCCACTTCCTCCTCCTGGCTTTTCCCTTGGAGTCTCCCGAATGTTGCCCGATGCAGGCCCCTTGGGTGCTAAGAGAGTGGTAGTCATGCTGCAAGAGCCTCCTGAACTGCTGCCTCTGGCTCCCTCTACTGGTACTTCTGATCACCCACTAGTTGTGCCGGCTCCATAGCCTCTCCCAAATCACGAGGCCTCATGACCCTCACTGTTGCCTAGATCTCTGATTCGAGTCCCTTTATGAGATTTCTCACTAGAACAGTTTTCGATAGTCGATCCAATCGACTCGCTAGGTACTCAAATCTCTCACGATAATCTTCCACTGAGCCTTCCTGTACTAGTGCAAAGAACTTCTCATAGAAGTCCCCTCCCCTGCCGGTTCGAAAACGTTCCAATAAGGATTCCTTGAATTCCCTCCAACTTCGTATGGGTCTCCTTATGTCTCTCCACTGGTACTAAGCCAATGCCTTCCCTTTCAAACATAAGCTAGTTGCCGTCAATTTCTCTTCTTCCGTCAACCTATTGACGGCAAAATACTTCTCTACCTTGTAGATCCACCAATGTGCATCCTCCCCTTCAAAAATAGACAACTTCAGCTTACAGACCTTCGGATCTCCCCATTTTCCCTAATTCCTTCATAATTTCCCCTTCCCCAAGTATTTGGTCCTCCCTAGTATCTCGATCCTCCCTTCAATGCTCATATCCATACCCATCTTCACTTTCTCCCATACTTCCTTCCAAATCAGCATCCCTCCTACCATAATCCCCCTCTTTTCTTTCCCAATCAACACCCCTTGATTCATGCCCCCCATAACTACGCTTCTCTCCATACCCTTCCACCACTCTCCTCTATGATCTCCACTTCATTTTTACTCCTACGAATTTCAGAATTTATATTTCTCCCTAGCGGACCTCTTGCCTCTGATACATCGTTTGATTTTGATTGTCCAATATCTTCTTCATCATCTCATGAAGATCTGAAACTTTGCCTTCCATGAAGGAGATTCTATCCTCCACCCTTGCTTTCATTTGCCTCATCTCCCCCTCAAGGTGTTCTTCCAATGCGTCTACTTTCTTGGCTGTCATCAATACCCAGATTTTTGTTAGACTAAAAAATATGGATCTTGACCCCAAAAACAACAATACAGCTCCTCTTCGGACAAAAATCAGCCGCCGGTTTTTACAAAGAAGTGCACAAAAACAGTCCCAAAAACTTCTACTCGATAGGTAACACTTGAAGAATTTACGTGAAACAAGATACAAGTGATCCTCTATTCGAGAGGAGGATCTATCTCTCCAAAATCTCTAGACGTCGCTAGAGCCCAAGATGCCAAGCACCAAATATAAAATTCAGCAATATTCAAGATGCCCTAACCCTAAACCAAAACTCCTATTTAAAACAAAACATAAAAATAAACCAAAAGGACTAAACAACCCCCCCCTCTCTCCCCCCCTCCCCTTCTCTATTCCCTAGGCAGTGGACCCATCCCCAAGGGGGCGGGATTTGGAGCCTGCGGCACTACAGGCCGTCGCCTGTTGTATGTGATGAGCCAGCCCAAGGGCTTGGCTGGTCCCTCCTGGACCGTTCTAGGCGTATCAGATTAGAGTGGTAATAAGCAGCATAACAATTTTACAACAATGAGGCAACATCATAGGCAAGCAATCAACAAGCATGATTAACAATGCGACAACAATAATGACAGAGCTTTTTTGGCTTTCAATTATTGCTATCGGATCCCTTTTTGCAAAGTTCAACTCTGAGGTATAATGTTGATACTAAGAGTTTGGTGATCGAAGTTAGCAATTGCCCATAAATGAAGAGGAAAATTCATTGATTTTTTTAATTGAATTTTTTGTTTATATCAATTCTTTAAATAGGAAAGGCACAACACGAATAAGACCTATTCTTTTCCTTAAGAAATACCACAAATAGATAAATCCTATAAATTATGGCAAACCTAGATGAGTTCAAATTAAGTGATACTTTTTACAGGAATTATCTAAAGAAATTTAAATTTAAATGCCAACATCTAAAAAAAGTAAAATTTATCTTGATCGTGCTGTTTGAGAGTAAGATTTTAGATCTTAATATTTTTTTTGTGCATGAGGAATTTATTGTTATGTGGGAAGAAGGAACTAGTGATATTAAGAATATTGTAATAGATGTCCTGAGAGTATCAAGGGAAAAACTCATAATAGAAAAAATAATTGGTGGTGGAAGCAAAGTTCGTAGGAAAAGATAAAAAATAATACGATTTGTTATAAAAATTGGTTTAGATGTAAAAACTCTGATAATTGAGAAAAATATAAAGAGGCACGTAAGGAGTCTAAGAAAGTAATATGCGATGCAAAGATTTTAGTTTTTAATGATTTATATAATAAATTAGATACTGAGGAGGGCGAAAAATATATGTATAAGTTAGCCAAACAAAGAGATAGGAGTAGTAAGGATTTAGTGCAAGTGAAGTGCATTAAGGATGAAAATAAAAAAGTACTTTTATTTGAAGAAGATATTCAATAGAGGTGGGTGAGATATTTTGCTAAACTTTTCAATGAAGGTTGTGAGAATTCGATTAACATTAGTGATCTTAACATCCTAAATGAAAATAAAGATTTTTGTTTTTATCGACGTATTAGTAAAACCGAAGTTAGAGAGGCTTTAAAGATAATGAAGTATGGAAAAGCTGTTGGACCTGATGATATTCCAATAGAGGTATGAAAATGCTGAGGAGATGATTGAATTTCTTGGCTTGCTAAACTTGTTAATATTATTTTGAAGACAAAAGATGCCAGATGAGTGGAGAATGAGTGTTGATTTATATTTTTAAGAATAAAGGTGATGCACAAGATTATGCGAATTATAGAGGAATTAAGTTAATGTGCCACACTTTAAAACTTTGAGAGAGAGAGTTGTGGAGCATAGGTTACGACGTGATACTAATGTTTCTCAAAATCAATTTGGATTCATGCCGGGTAGGTCTACTATGGAAGTTATACATTATCGAGAGGTTTGATGGAGAAGTATAAATAGAATAAAGGGGATCTTGATATGAAATTTATTGATTTAGAGAAAGCATATGATAAACTTCCAAGAGAAGTATTATGGAGAGTTTTAGAAAGGGGTTAATAATGCTTATATTCAAGTCATTAGGGATATGTATGCAGGTGCTGTTGCTTGTGTTCAAACACATGGTGGTTTGACCATGTATTTTTCCTATTTATGTTTGGTTACATCAAGGATCAACCTTAAGCTCATATCTTTTTGCTTTAGTCATGGATGTTCTCACTAGACATTTGTAAGAGGTTATAGCCTGTTGTATGGTTTTTGCTGATGATATTCTTCTTGTTGATAAGACTAGAGAAGGAGTTGAAGGTAAACTTGAATTATGGAGGTCAAGCTTAGCTTCTAAAGGTTTTCGTTTGAGTAGATCTAAAATTGAATATATGGAGTGTAATTTTAGTAGTAATAGACTTGTGGGGGGTTTGTAACTTTGGGCGATCAAGCTATTAATAAGAGTACACATTTTAGATATATTGGGTCTATTGTTTAGAGTGATGGTGAAATAGATGGGGATATTATTAGCAGAATTCAGGTTGGATGGTTGAAGTGGAGGAACGCATTAGGCTTGTTGTGTGATAGAAAAGCCCTCATCAAACGTTAAGGGAAAATTCTATAAGATGGTGGGTGAGACCTGCAATGCTTTATGGTGTAGAATTTTGGCCATTAAAAGAGAAGTACAATATTAAGTTAAGTGTTGCGGAGATGAGGATGCTCAGGTGGATGAGTGGCTTTACTCTTAGAGACAGGATACGAAATGCGCATCTATGTGAAAAGTTGGAGGTAGTTCCAATGGAAGATAAGATTACAGAGAATCGCCTTAGATAGTTTGGTCACATAAAACGGCGGCCTTCCGATGACACATAAGGAAAGTAGATGTATTAGATTTGACTTATGTTAAAAAAGGTAGAAGTAGACCTAAAAAGACTTGATTAGAAAATATTAGAAATGAATTTTCTTTTTAAGATTTAAATGAGAATTTGACTCTTAACATGACAATGGAGAAAAATGATTCAACCCCACGTAGTGGGATAAGGGCTTGATAATATTTTCCTGTTGTTTTGAGAAATTAGATTCAACAGTCCAACATGCAGAGCTTTGATTTTCGTACAATGTTTGATTGCCGATCTAATCGCACCTATAGACTCCCAATAATATTCTCTTTAATTTCAATGTTTTGATATAAGAATCACCATTATTGATAATTTTCTTCATATATTAAATCATTAAAGTTTCCATGAATACGACCTCTTCGATCTGTCCATGATTTGATGCACAATCACAATCGCAGGAGATATGATTGATCATTTATGTAGCCTCTAACAATCATTAAGTTTTGATACATTAGAAGATTTGGTAATAAAGCGACTGAGATCAATTGATATAATACTGTTATGTATCCAATGTTGAAATGAGTTGTGGTCACCTAGGATTTTGGGATTATCTCATTTCGAACGCTCTCTTTATAACGATATCGTTATTTCTTTGTTTCTCTATTCTTTTCATATGCTGAGCTCAATTGAAGTACTAGTAGGAGTTTCTAATGTAGTAGTGGGCGACCTCAATAGAGTGAACCCTGAAGAAGGTGCCCATCTCGTCATTGATGATGTTCTTAACAATGAAGTCTTTGATGAGGGAAGGGGAGGTTGGCACTCGCCTCAAAGAGATGTAACAAGCGAGGGCAGGGGATTTGTGCACGTGGATGATGTTGGTGCATGTAACTTTGTTGAAATCAAATTTTATTTAATTATTTAATTATTTTGATTCAACTCACAATGATTTCATGTTGTTTTGATTTCAACTTATGTTGACTTTACCAAAACTAGAATGTTTTCAATTCAAGATTGAGTTCATC
This sequence comes from Dendrobium chrysotoxum, assembly GCA_019925795.1. Lineage (NCBI taxonomy): Eukaryota > Viridiplantae > Streptophyta > Magnoliopsida > Asparagales > Orchidaceae > Dendrobium > Dendrobium chrysotoxum. The sequence continues at coordinate 26,189,328 of CM034300.1, read as the reverse complement.
CTATAACTTAGTCAAACACATCTTGGTATCACCCTTAGTTCACAGTTACAATTTTGGCACAAAATTATTATTCCTAAAATAGATGCATACGTTGTAAATGTTTGACATATTGTATAAATTATATGCATATAGTGATGCATGTATATTATTGCTGTTTTAAGATATAAGAAAATGATTATTCTCCTCTCAATTTTATTTTTGCATCCATTGATTTATATTCTTCACGTCATTAATTAGTATCTATAACATGAAATTAATTGTGAATTACGTTTTTTATTTTTTGGTAATAGTTTAATATTCATCAAATATGTTGGATGAAAGTATGATTGGATGTGATAAAGAATGTTTTTTTAAATTCTATTTTTACCTTTTTATTTCATGACGAAACAACTAATGCATGCTATATTTCATCAAAAAACTTATCAATGTTTTTTATTCTTAGACATTGGAAAGGTGTCTACTTGAAATAGGAGTTATTTTTTCAGGTAATTATAGCTGTCAAGTGAAAAAAATTTGATGCATTCAATGATTGCTCAAACGATTTAAAATTTTCTTGAAATCATTTAATTAGTTTTAATTCATTTCAATGATGATTAGTAAAGTGAATGATTTTGATCTTACCTATGAAGGCCGTAACATCTAGTTTCATTTAATTTAAGTGGTAATTCAACTTTATCCATGATGAAATGTATATTTTTTTCTAACTTATGAGGTGCTTGAAATTTTTCTAGAGTTAAACAATAGGAAGTAGGAATACTGCCGTTGCAGGACTCAAGCCCTTGATGAAAAAATGGGGTTTGCTTTAGATAAGTGACAGCTAGCATAAAACTTATCGAATTATCATGACATGATTCCTTCAATGTATTGTGTTAATATTAGGTAGAAGCAATGTGCTGTATGGCTTGAATACAGCAAAAGTATGCAAGGGCCGTTGCACCTGCGCCCGGTTGCAGTGTTAAATAAGCAAGTGTTCCCACATCATGGACGAATGTGAGAAAAGAAGTTAGTCTTTGAAACTAAAATTAGAATAAGAACTTGGAATAGATGTTCTCTTACAGGATAGAATTAATAATATTATGATTCGTAGGAAGATAAATATTTTATGCATTCAAGAAACTAAATAGGATGAAGAGAAGGCTAGAAGATTGATAGTTTAGCATTTAAATTATAGTGTTTAGGTAGGAGTCATATTAGAAATGATATATGCATGATTATAGATAAGAGTTTGAATGATAATATTATAGAAATTAATAGAATTGGAATAGAATTATAACTTTAAAGATTATTGCTTGCTAAGATTATTAATATTATAAGTATTAATGCTCCTCAAGTAGATTCGATATGTGTTCAAAATTAATATTTTAGAATGACTTTGAAGAAATAATACAAAGGATACCTCTTAAAGAAAGAGTTTTTATTGGAGGAGATTTAAATAAACATCTTGATAGAGTGATAAAAGATTTTAAAATCATTCATGTTGTCTATGAGTTTAAAGCGACTAATGAAGGTGGTAGAACTATATTAGATTTTGCTTTAGTTTGTGATTTTGTAATTGCTAATACCTTATTGTAAGAAAAGAGAGTAGCATCTTATCACTTATGTTTATAGATTTAGTAAAACTCAAATTAAATTTTTTTATGTGAAAAATAAATAGTTTAGGTTGCACGTATTATAAAACTATTTCGAATGAAAGTTTATATTTCCAGTATCGCTTAGTAGTTTTGAACTTTAAGATGAATGATAGAATATGAAAAATAAAGTAAAATATTATTTTAGGATTAGATGGAGACATTTACAGAATACTAACAAAAATATTTTTAAGAGTAAGATTTAAGATCTTATGATTTTGATTGTGTATGAGGAACTTAATATTATATGGGAAAAAGAGAGAGTGATATTAAGAATGTTATAAAGTATTGGTTTGGACTATTAAAAGAAAAAACTCATAGTAGTAAAAATAGTTAGTGTTGAGATTAAAATATACAAGAAAAGAAAAAAAATATAAATTTTTTTAAAATAAAATGAATTAGATGTAAAACTCAAAAAATTGGAAAAAATATAAAGGGGTCTGTAAGGAGTCTAAGAAAGCAATATGTGATGCAAAGAATTAAGTTTTTAATGATTTATTTAATAGATTAGATACTAAGGTGAGCGAAAGATGTATGTTTAAATTAGTCAAACAGAGAGATAGTAGAAGTAAGGATTTAGTTCATGTGAAGTAGTAATCTTAGCAACCTAAATGAAAATAAAGATTTTTTTATCGCTTTATTAACAAAATCGAAGTTAGACTTAAAAAAAAATTAGTGTGAAAAAGCTGTTGGATCTGATAATATTCCAATAGAGATATAGAAATTCTTAGGAGATGTATCAATTTGTTGGCTTACAAAATGTTTTAATATTATTTTTGAAAATTAAAAAGATATTAGATGAGTGAAGGACAAGTGTGTTGGTTTCTATTTTTAAGAATAAAGGTGCTACACAAGTTTGTGTGAATTATAGAGGAATTAAGTTAATGTGTCATACAATCAAATTGTGGGAGAGAGTTATTGAGCATAGGTTATGATGTAATACTAATGTTTCTCAAAATTAATTTGGATTCATATCGGGTAGGTCTACTATGGAAGCTATAAATTTATTGAGAGATTTTGGAGAAATATAGATAGAATAAGGAGGATATATATATATATATATATATATATATATATAGATTTAATGACATCATAAAGTTCTAAGAGAAGTGCTATGGAGAGCTCTATAAAAGAAAGGAGCTAATAATGCTTATATTCAAGTCATTAAGGATAGGTACGTAGGAGCTGCTACTTGTGTTCAAGCACAAGGTGGTTTGATCAAGTATTTTCTCATTTTGGTTGAATTATATCAAGGATCATCTTTAAGCCCATATCTTTTTGTTTTAGATACGAATGTTCTTATTAGACATTTGCAAGAGGATATGCCCTAGTGTATGCTTTTTGCTGATGATTTTCTTCTTGTTGATAAGAGTAGAGGAGTTGAAGGAAAACTTGAATTATAAAGGTCAACCTTAGAGTCTAAATGTTTTCATTTGAGTAGATCTAAAATTGAATACATAGAGTGTAATTTTGGCGTAATAGATATGGTGGGGGTATTGTGACTTTGGGCGATCAAGTCATTAGAAAAAGTACTCTTAAGTCTATTGTTCAAAGAGATAGTGAAATAGATGAGGATATTATTAGTGGAATTCAAATTGGATGGTTGAAGTGGAGAAATGCATTGGGCCTATTATGTAACAAAAAAGTACCCCTCAAACTTAAGAAAAAATTCTATAAAATGGTTGTGAGACTTTTAATGTTTTATGATGCAGAATATTGGCCATTAAAAGAGAAGCATAAAATTAATTTAAGTGTTGCAGAGATGACAATGCTTGGGTGGATGAGTGGTTTCACTCTTAGAGACAGAATGTGAAATGAGTATATATGGGAAAAGGTTGGGGTAGCTCCACTGGCAGATAAGGTTAGAGAGGGTTGCCTTGATGGTTTAATCACATAAAATATTGGCTTTTGGATGACTCTATTAGGAGAGTTAATATATCAGATTTGATATATATTAAGAAAGGTTGAAGTATACCTAAAAATACTTTCTAGAAAGTATTAGAAAAGATCTTTTTTATTAGATTTTAATTGAGAATTGACAATTAACAAGGCAATCTAGAAAAGTAATTTATGTAGCTGACTTCATGTAGTGGGATGAAGGCTTGATGTTGCTGTTCTAAACAATAGGAAGTAGGTGGCACGCTTCCTCACACTTACGAGCCCCAATGCTTCGTAACAGAAAGGATACTGGAGTTCGTTTTACTTGTGAGGTACTTCATCCTTATGTGTGGGTAGGTGCATGTTTGTATGTGTGGAGTTTGTTTTATTTGGGTTACAAGGTACTTATAATTTCTCCATGATCAATAAATACGAAGTAGAAGTGTTACTTTCCTGATATACAACGAGAAATGTTTTCTTTCAAGTGACTTCTCCAACTTTTTTTTTATTTTTTTAAATTTTTTTTAAGAGTAGGTAATGTCACTTCCAGGCATTACCTGCAATGGTTTCATCTCTTTTTTTATTGCTGTCTTTTATAAAAAAATTGCGTAGCTCTGCGAATGAATCGAATTTTTAAATTTATTCAAGTTTACTTATTACTTGTTTTATCAAATTTCAGCTATAATTGAGTTTTAATGAAGTATGATTAATTACATGTAGAATGTTAATAATTTAAATAAATATTCTTATTATTTAAAATAAATATTCATAACTTAAATCAAATTTGATAGTAATTTAAGCAATATTATTTCTAATATTTTATGAATGATAAAATAATATTTTAATATAACAATATCTTTAATATTTTTTGTTACATATAAATTTAATAATAAGATTAGCATGTGAATGTGTCAATTTCGTATTTGTTTAATATTTATATTCTTAAATGTTAATAAATATAAAATCATAGTTTGATTTATCATCTTAATTGTCTACTCAAGATTTTCATCATATTTATATTTGTCATATAAATAACTTTCGAAGCCTATAGAATATGATAAAGTTGATATAATAACGCAGAATAAGTTATAAAAATACTTAAATCTTCATTAAATATGTATATTATCGAATTATTTGTTAAATAACAGAGAAAGTCATCTCCAAAGGCTATTCCTTTTGTATGTTTAGCATGAAAAATCTTATTGAAATTTATTCAATCATCTAAATAAATGAGTATCACGACCTTTTTATGAATGAGTATTATGTTGTTCATTGAGTGTATTAGTTTACTTTAGTTTTATCCATATTTTTTAATATTATTAGACACTCATTTTATTGCAAATATATTTACATTGTTATTTTTCAGCATGAACTGCTGATTAATTTCATCTTCTTCTGGTAAACTATGTTACTTTCAACCATCAAAGCAAAATACTCGATGATGAATCTCATGAAATAAAATTTTTATTTTCTTGTTCAGGTTGATTGAGCTTTGTTTGTTGGGACTGGGCATGCATGGCAGCCGTTATTTTGTCATTGGAAAATCTATTCTCATTTGCTTTGTTCTGCCTAAACTGCTTAATAATTTCACTTTCAGGTGAACAATTTTACTTTTTCTAAATACCCAACTATGGACTTTTCTGTAATTTTTTTGTAATGATGTTGTCCTGTTTAATCTGTAATTTACAATGCGATGTTGCCTTTGAATGAGCAATGCATTTGAAGTTTGATGATGGGCATGCTTGGGCTACGATTTGAACACATGACCAATTTTTCTTTCATTTATACTTGAGATCAAGCTCAAGCACTAGGTTGAGCTTCTCGAGCCCGACTGAAAGTGTCTGGAGTTCCATATTTGTAATGAGCGGATATGCTTAATAATTATAGGAATGCGTATATTTTCTAACTAGTCATAAGCAGAACTTTATTTCATTTATGATTTGAGGATGCCTTGTGTTCTTGATAAATTGGGCGAAATTTTAGGAAGGAGCACGAAATTAGCAAAGATTTAGCAAAAGGACCATGTCGGGTGTGAAATTTTAGAATGAGCAAATTCGTCGAAAGCTGTAGGGCTTTTGTTGAAAATGCCAAAAGTTTGCGCGCATTGAAGAATACGTTGAAATGTCCTACATATTCTTCATGATCGAAAAACGCTCACGTAGAATGCGCCATTATATTCCGCGCATTACTGAATACGCCGAACATTTTGGCGTATTCTTCACATTGCCCGACCAGATTAATAATTTCTACGTGCCATTCCATGCTTTTCTGCTTTTTTTGCTTTTGCGTGACGGGAAGGGGCCAGGCGCGAGAAATCCATTTTGGGAGGCCAGGTAGAGATGTTAGTCCTATATAAGTTGATGCATTTCGTAACCCTTCTCACAGCTGAAGCAAGAGCATTTACATTTGTGAGGTTAGTATTTCATAGTTAGTATCAGTTTAAATTACTTGGTGAATTATTTATATTAAGTGAATTTCTGTATGTTCTGAATTTTGTAATGAAAAATTACATTTAATTTTTAATTTGTTCTTGTAAGGTTTCTTTTTATTAAGCTTTTGCGATTAATGATATGTTATATATTTCTGAATTGTTAATGCACTTTGGCATACATTGTAGTTCGTTTAACGAGAAAATAGTAGTATTTAGTTGGATAGAGATTCCTTTTGTAAGGATATTTTTATCAAATTTTATATTATGAAATATTTTTTTTAATTTTTTGGATATGAGTATAATATTTAGAATAGTAAGATAATTATATTTATAAGATGGTGTACAAACCATTTCTTTGATCAAACTATTGATTTAAGATTACTATATCAAACCATTAAAGGATGTAATTATAGATCATTTCCTTAATGCAAACTTCTATAATTTTAAAAGAATGAACATAAAAATTGAACACTGTTAATCCTTTAAAAAAAATATTTGCATATTTTAATATTGTAATAATCAATTATATACATATAAATAGAAGAGAATAGTGTTCATTTATCAATTAATTTCTTGTTTTATTAATAATCATGCATTATGATTATCTTACAAAGTACATTTATATTAAAAAATTCTACAACTTAAAGAACAGATAATTTGATGGAGTAAAATTTAGATTGATTAAATTTTGAGTAAATTTTTTATCAGTTGGTGAGATATATTCAATGCGTTCCATGAAGGAGCATTAGATAATTTGAACTTTTAGGGAGAGCATGTAGTACGAGAATAAAAGCATGAGTAGAATTCAGGGCAGGCTAATCATCTTAATTATATACATATACGTAGAAGAGATTTTGAATGATTATGTTGGTTGTTATTTTTCTATGTTTTCATTGGTGGTTTGATGTCTTGGAAAGAGAGAGAGAGAGAGAGAGAGAGAGAGAGAGAGAGAGAGAGAGAGAGGAGGGAGGGAGGGAGGGAGGGAGGGAGGGAGAGAGATGATTGTTGTTTATGGTTATTTGATTATATTTTTTTATTTTTTTTTATTTTACATTTCTTTTCATGGGGAGATCCCCGTAGCCGTTATTTTTGTGGATGGCTATGATAGCCATTGTTGATGTTAAGACATTGAGTAGGTGATTGGACACTATGCTTGGAGAATAGTGCTTCATGCACTATAGCTATCTTAGTTTGTGTTTGTAGTTTTTCCTTTGAGCCACTATATAAATTTAAATCAAAAGGAAATTTTACTTTTATTGCAAAGAGTTCTAGTTATTTTATTTATGTTCTTGTTTAATTGTTAATTAATTTTTTTTTGCATTGTATTATTCTGTCATTTATATTTAATTAAAATTCGTACATATGCTTAACTACTAAAAATTTCCTCTACATGGCACTTGCACTTTTATTGCTTATTTAGCCAAAATAAAAATAATAATTAAAAATTATTTAAAATTAAGAATAATACTAAACTCTAGGTGATAGTTTGGATGAGTAAAGTGCCATATTTTTAAATTTAAAAATCACAGTAATTAACTAATGAAGATCATCTAAGTTATTGATTTGGTTTGAACTTAAAGATTATATATGTAAGCACAGACTGATGATTGAGGAATGAGTAATTGAGTTTGGAGAAAGGAAGTGTGTAGATTAAATTCATAAAGATCATTGTAAACTTGATTGGGGCATTAATGAGCTTACCAAGATCCTAATATTAATTCAATTTCGGGTTACTTGAAGGAAGAAAATAATTAGATATTGAAAATTATTATTTAGTACTCAAAAGATGAAAAATTTGAAAATCAAAAGAAAGAAAGGAAAAGGAAAAGAAAAAGAAAGATAAGTACTTCATAAATTGGTATATGATAAAACTCAATTCCTAAATGTATTCTAAACACTTAAATCAAATAAGAGGAGGATAAGTGAACTAATGCATATAAAGGTACACTAATGAATTTCTAAATTTAACTAAAATCACAACTAATATCTAAATGATGCATTGTACATATCTAAAATCATTAGTCATCATTGCAATAAAACTTATAGTGAATAAGATCAATTCAAGACATAATAAAAATGATTGATTAGGATAAATACTTATGATCATTCAAATTAAAATTGCATAACTTTGATCATTCCACATCACATCTAGATAGAGAAGTATTTTCTTTCATTTTAATAATTTTAAATTATCAATTTTTATTTAAGCTAGTAAGCTAATCTAGACTATATCTCCAAATGGATTGAGGGTGTAGCTACCCCTAGAACAAATACTCATGTAGTACTAACATTTTTGAAGAAAAATATTTTATCTAGAGTAGAATGTCCAAGTTTTGATTAGTGATGGGGAGAGTCACTTCTGTAATAGAAGAGTGGAGGCTTTAATCTCTAAATTTGGCATTCAGCATAGGTTTAACCACTGCTTATCACCCCCAAACTAGTGTCTAAGCTGAAATTAGTAATAGGGTGATAAAGAAAATTTTAGAAAGGACTATAAGCTCAAATAAGAGAGATTTTGCCTTTAAAATTAGATTTTACATTATGGGTTTATAAGAATGCTTTCAAGACACCCATTGGAATATTTCCCTATCATTTGATTTTTAGGAAAGCTTGTTACTACTTCGGAGTTAGAACATAAAGAATACTGAGTGATAAAATAATTGAACTACAATCTGAAGGAGGCTGAAGAAAAGAGAATGATACAATTAAATGAGTTAGAGGCATTTAGAAGATAAACTTTTAAAAAGCAAGAATGTATAAAGAACAAATAAAAAATGGTATGTTCATAAGCTTCTTTGGAAAGAATTTAGCCCTACACAAGAAGTACTTTTATTTACCTCAAGATTAAAATTATTTTCAGGAAAACTTAAGTCTAGGTGGTCAAGGCCATTCATTATTGTTAAAGTGTTTCATTACAGAGCTGTAGAGCTTATAAATAGAAATACCACCCAAATCTTTAAGGTTACTGGCCAAAGGTTGAAGCCCTACTTAGGAGGGGACATAGATCATTTGAGGAGTACTATTGATTTGGTTCATCCTGAATGAGAATTTGGCATAGTCTGAGTGAAGACTATAAACCTAGCACTGCTTGAGAGGGAGCCAATTGTTTCATGATTGATGTGTTTGACCTATGTTTCCATTAGATTTTTCTTAGGTTTTTGTAATGAAAAATGTATGGATTCTAGATAAGAAGCTGGATAGTTGGCCATTGATGTTCGATCATACAAGTCTTTAGGATTTAACTATATTTCAAATCTATTGAATGAAGAAGGTCAGTGGAACAATATAGTTCTAGAATAATATTTTGGGCCAGATTTAATATAGCAAGTAAAGAGTGTTCCAATTTTTTATTTCCTGGAAGAAGACCAACCTGAACTAGTGCATCAGATTGTTGGCAGATCTTTTGCAGCTATGGTTAGGGAAAATTTTCTACTGATTGATCCAGTTGAAATTAAATGGTTGTATAAATTGAAACTAAATCCAAAAGAGAATTTCTTTTCATGAGGATATATCATAATTCAATTCCAACAAATGGGTGGCTAAATCATGGAATACTTATGGATACGACATTTTGTGTTTGGGGTTGTCAAGAGACTAAAAATATTGAGCATATAATGGTCAAATGTAGTATATTGAATCAAGTTCTTCAATAGTTTAATGGTCGGGGATTCTTAATTCCTATCTTTAACTCTTATTAGGAATTATATAAAGAGATAATGGAAGAATCTGTGAGTAATTGAACAATGGCTAGACTATGCTTTAGTGCTATTTTTCATCTATGGGCTTCAAGAAATGCATACAAACACAACAATCCACACAAATCTTCTATTATTATTGCTGCTGAAGTCTTATATTCTTTGGTGCATCCTTTTAGGAATCCTATCAAGGAATACTGGGACACTAATCAGTTCAATGAATTATCAAATGTTAGTTGGTGTCTCACTCCTCATTAGATCAAAATAATCGTTGATGCAGCCCTCCTCCCTTCTCATCGAGCTAGAATAGGAGTTTCTTTCAGAGGTTACTTTGGTAAGCTAATTTTGGGTTCAGGTAAAAAGCTATTGCATTGGTATGCCAGCCAACTGGAGTTATTTTCTATTCTAGATATCAAAGATGTCATGGATGATTGGATGGATGAAATGAAAGGAACTATAATTGAAAGTGATAACTGGAATGTTATTAAATGGTTGCAGTCATTGTTAGAGATCAATAGTTGGTTTCCTAAAGACAATTAAAAGTATGATTTATCTTTCCTGGGAAATTTTAGTCATGTTATTTTTCATTTAATTCCTAGGGAAAGCAAAAAGGTTACATGTTGTTATGCTTCGTTTGCTTTGTTAGGAGATTTTCCTTGAAAAAATTTTAATGACTGTAACCTTCCCTCATCCCTTTTGTCTTTGTTGAGGAAGGATAATGATTATGTTTCTTCTCATTAGTTCATTTGTAATTTCCTTTTAATAATGCTAAATGCACATATTCAATAGGAATCAAGCATATCACCCAAAAAATGATAAAAATCCCACTCATCACCAATGATCCTATTAAACTCCCTCCTATCCATAGAAGATAACTTGGTTTCCAATAAACCAATGAAGAAGACATCATTAGCCTTAACAAACTATCTCAAATACGGAGAAGCCTTCCTTTTTTTTGTACCCCGCTAGCCAACTTATCACCAACTTCTCCCTTCCTTTTCCTAGGGATATCTTCTATAGGACCTAATGTTCTAAGATCCTTATTCATTTTTGATTTGATGACAATAGAACTACCATCCTCAGAAAAATCTACCACATTTTGAGATATACCATTCCTATCAAGGGTGTTAGAAGCTTCATCTAAATTTGTTTTTGGTGTTCTTCATATCCCTGATAAGGGTAGTTGGAATATAGTTATTGTCTATGGGTATAAAGATTTCTATGTGAGAAGAGGGTTGCATGAAAATTTTGAGAGGCTTTCTTCTTGTAACCTCTAGTGTATTGTGAGAGGGGATTTAGTTGCATCTTATCAAAAGAAAAAAAAAAAAGAGAGGAAAGAGATTTGTGTTTTCACAAGGACCTCAGGAAATGAAAAAATTTATGGCTAACAATGATTTTCTTAATATAGGTGTTATTGGACCAAGATTTACCTAGTATAATAATAAAGAAGGTAAATATAGAATTTGAAAGAGGTTGGATAGGTGTACAATGAACTCTGAAGCTTTACATTGTATTATTTTGGCAATGGTTAGGCATTTAGCAAGAGTAGCTTCTGACCATTGCCCAATTATGTTGAAGATTACTATGATTCCTCATCTATAAAAGAGGTTTATCAGATTTGAGGATGTCATGAAGTCTTATCCAGTTGCATGGGGAATTATTCTCAAGGCCCAAAGGAAAATTGATTTTGGAAATGAGGATGAAATTCGACAGAGGAAATTGCAAAAAGCATTGCGATCACTTTACTAATGGAATAAGAATAAATTAAAGGATCTTCTGCACCTGAAGGAAGAATTAAAGAAGGAAATTCTTGATCTGCAAATGGAGGAAAGCCAAAAAGTCAGACTTAATCCTAAGAAGTTGAGTCTTCTTTAGGGTAAAGTTCATGAGTCAAACATTATGATGGTGAGGTTAGCTACTTGGCAGAGGTAGAGAGCTAAGGCCAGGTGATGGAAGAAGGTGATTCTAATTCCAAGTTCATTCATGCATATTCTTTAGCTAAAAGGAATGGCAATTGGGTGAATCAAATTGAGAATGAAAAAAATATATTGGTGGAGTAAGAAGAAATTGAAGCTATTTTTTATAACTTTTCAAGAAGAAATGGAAATATAGATGTTGTGATATATTGGAATGGCTTAGAGTAATGAATGGACAACATCTTGTTGATGCTGATTGTATGTTGTTGGACAAAGTGCTTACTAAAGAAGAAATGTGTGAAGTTGTTAATCAATTGATAGTAATAAATCACATGGATCAGAAGGGATAATAGCTTCCTTCTTTAAATCATATTGAGAAATTGTGAAAGAAGGCACTTAGAGAGCTATCAAAGGTATTTTATATCTGGTAATATGCATGACGAATAGAAGGATACTTTGAATGTTCTTATTCCTAAGGTAAAAAATCCTATGGAGCTATTCGAGTTCAGACCCATTAGTCTTTGTCAAGTAAATTATGAGGTGGCAGCTAGAATGATTTTTAAGAGATTAAAATATTTTCTTCCTAAGATTATTTTAGAAGGCCAAGTTGCATTTGTTCTTGGTTGATCGATGTCTGATCATTGTTTGTTGGCTCAAGAGGTGTTATTTAAATTTGAAGAAGGGTTTGATGGTTATTAAAATTTATATTGAACAATCTTATGATAACATGGGGTGGCCGGCTTTGTCTCTAACTTTGAGGTGGATTGGATTTCCTCCAAAATTTTCAAATTTTATTATGGAATGTGTTGAAAGAGCTATGTTTTCTGTTCTTATAAATGGTAGAAGTTTTAAATGAATTGAAACTAAAAGTGATTTTAGACAAGGATGTCCTTCTTCTCTGTATTTATTCATCATGTGTTCTCAATTATTATCAAATGCTATTGTTCGAAGTGGTGTGGATTTGGGAATTAAAATTGCTCCAAATGCTGAGAGATTTTGTCATCTTTTAAATGTGGATGATGTGCTTCTTTTTTCTATTGGTTCTTCTAAAGAAGTTGATGTAATGAAGAAGATTGTTGTAGATTTTTGTGGTTGGATAGGGTAAAAGATTAATAAAGAGAAATCTCAGATTTTATTTGGTAAATCTATGGATGTTAGAAGAAAGAAGAAATTATCCAAAAGGCTGGGCTTCAAAATGGTGAAAGAGATTTACTATCTAGGAGTTAACATTTCTTTAAAGAAAATGGTGGTTTCAAATTATCAAATTATGTTGGATCATGCATAGGAAAGGTTGAATTCTTAGGGAAATATGTTTCTTTCCATTGCTAGAATGATTCTTCTCATCAAATCTTCATTCTTATCTCTTCCAATTTTTTTATCAACTCATTCATTGGTTCCAAAAGGTTTGTTGAATGATCAAGATAAGTTGTGCAAAAATTTTATCTGGCATAAAGATAAAAGTAGACAAGGTCTACACTATGTGGCATGGGAGGAGATTTGTGAGCCCAAATAATTTGGAGGTATTGATCTTCATTCTGCTATGAACAAAGTTGGTCCTTTAAGGGATGATTGTCTTGGAGGTTTATCCAGAATCTTTTCTCTTTATTGAATCAAATCATTTATCTAAATATGGTAATGATATTCAAAATCTTGAATTGAAGATGGGAGCTTCTTCAACATGGCACATTCTTGTGGATGGAGCTAAATTTCACAAGCCACTTGTTTGTGGTCAAAATTGTCTAATGGGAAGAAAATAAATGTTTTGAATGATGTTTGGATTTTAGATAGAAGTCTTTACAAATGGATAGCATTTGTTGATTTCCTCAGTTTATAGGGGCTGATAGTTCAGCATTTTATTAAAGAAGATGGTTATTGGAATGTATCAAAACTTGAGAAATTCTTTGATGATGAATTCATTCTGTTGATTCAGCAAATTCTAGTTTATCCAAAAATTGTTGAAGATAAAATTGAGCTAAAGAAGCAATATTAAGGAAATTAAATTACTGCTTTAGCTTATGAAGCTACTATGCATTACGGTTCATAGGATTTTGGATTTATGAAGTGGCTGAGAAAACTGAAGCTTAAACCAAAGGTGGAGTTATTCTGGTGGAGATTGAATAAGAATGTTATTCCTACAAATGATTATCTTATGTATAGAAAACTTCTTCAAAGTGATTTTATGCTAGAGGTTGTTAGGAAATCAAAATATTGTGCATATTTCTTTTAATTATAAGTATTTACTTGAGATTCTTTCTAAATTAAAAGAGTGGGGATTTCAAATTCCTATTTTCCATTCTTTTGGTGAATGTATCATTGAGCTGAAGAAGATTGCTAAAGTAAGTCTAAATACTATAAGAATATATTATACAATAGTTTTTTCCTCTTGGAAAGCTCGGAATGAAGTTAAGCATGGAATGATTAAATCTCTTCCATCATTTGTAGCTGTTAATGTTCTCTCTACAGCTATGCAGTCATATGTAAATCGACTGCTAGAAGAATGGAATGCTAACCACCATTCAAAGTTGAATGACAACTTTTGTTACCCCCACCTCTAGACTGGATTAAAATAAATATTGATGCCTTTATTCTAAATTTGAATCTTGCAAAAATTGGAGGTATAATAAGAGACCACAAAGGTAGATTTCATCTTACTTTTGGAAATCAAACCAAACATTGGGATATATCTCAATAGAGATGGAGATAGTATTGGCAATTAGAGAAAATCTTCAAAATTGGATGTTTGAAAAGAAGGGAATTATTATAGAAGGAGACAACATTAACATTATTAAGATGCTCTAAGATTCAATGAAGATTTCAAAATGGCAGCAAGATCATCTATAAAATAAAGAGTTCTAATTTTTGAATGACTTTAGTAGTGTAGTTTTTCAATATACTTGAAGAGATTGTAATAAAGTGGCTGATTTGTGAGCCACCTTTGCTTTATTTAGTAGTTTTGTTTGGTATAGTTTTCTTCAAAATAATATTCCTTCTCTTTTTTTTTTTATTTGTTAAAGAAGGGAATGTGATAGATGGTCTATAAATAGTAGATTGTAATAGTTTTCTTTTAATGCAAATTATAACTTTAAAAAAAAGTAATCAAGCATATGCATAAGGGCCTTAAATTTTTAATTAAATATTAATTAATGAATTGGCATTTTTGATTTAATTGAAGTTAATTAATTAATAAAAATTTAAATCAATTTAATTAATTATTTGTTATAATTTTATTTTATTTAAATGATTTAAGTTATTTAATTTTTCTTTAATTTTAATTTTTATTTTTTGAATTTGAATTTTTAGAATTTATTTTAATTTTTAATTAATTTCTCTTATTTATTTAAGTTGGTTTATTTAATTCAATTTAATATTTTTTAATTGATTTTCATTTAATTTTTATTGATTTTAATTTTGTTAATTTAATTTAATTTAAGTTTATTTAAGTTTATTTAATTTTATTGAATTTATTTGATTTATTAAATTCCTTTCTTATGAAAGGAAATTAATATATTTAATTAATTAATCATTTGATCTCAAATGCTAAAATGATTTAAGCTACAGATTAGGGATAACCTAAAGGCCAATCACTAAAACTTTGTGGTCAATTGGATCAAAATTTTTTTTATATGATTTTATTTAATTAATGTTTAATAAAGTTTAAAGTTGAATTAATATTATTTTAATTGAAATTATATGGGGATTTTATTTTTCATTGATTGTAAGATTGGTTTAAAGTCTATTACAATTTACTTTATATTTTTATAATTTTTATTTATTTTATTAAGAAAATTTGAAATTTTAACACCAAAAATAGTGGTAGATTTTAGGGCATGTGATTTAAGTCACTTAATGAACCCTAATTAATGTCAAATCAATTCCTAGGGTGTATAATGTCACTACTTGTGCTAGGTTTGAGTTTTATCCTTATTGGTGTAGGGTAAATTTCCTAATTTTTTTTTAATTTGACTAGACACAACCTTAAAGTTATTTACCTATGTGTCTCTAGTTTTTATTTAGGGTTATAGTTAGGTGTCTCTATCCCTTACTTAAGATCAAAGAGACCACACAAAAATGAAAACAAAAATTGGACACAATGAATTTCTTAATGTTTAAATCAAATTATGACCCATGCATTTGTAAATTCGTTTATGAAAAAAGGGAGTTTCAAATATGCCTAAGAAATTTAGTTATGTTAACAATATACCCTAATATTTTTTAGCCAAATTTAGTCAAAATGGTTGAATATTTAGGGATTAATTAGGAAAACATAGCAGACATTCAAAATTGAGTTACTACCTATATACTTCATAAGTTTGCTTGATTTTATTATTAATTGAAAGGGTTCCTTCCTAAGATTCCATATAGCTTTAGAACATGAAAAATGATTGACAATATGATTTACTCTTATTTTTAGAAGTTTTGGCTTCAAAAATCCTTTTAAAAAGTAATTTAAATCATTTAACTAGAGGCGACACTGAAAGTAAATGCTTTACATGTGACACGTGCAAACTGGTGGTGGTCAACCTCTTAACCATGTTGATAAGATTAATAGCCATTCGATCTCTTGTGGGTTGGAAAGAATGACCACAATTCAACCAGATGATTCTGTGATTTACAGGGGGAGGATTATCTTTTGATACGACAAAATCTCATCTATTCAAAGTAAACAGAAGAAAGGGACAGATGAGATTTCACCATCTTATTTTAGCTAGCCATAACCCCAAGATTATTCTTTTCTTTAAACTACTTTTCATATGAATCTCTTAAGAGACCCCTAAGAGTTTAATCTATTATTGCTTGAAGTTTAAGAATTTAACTCAATGATACATGGAAATTAATTAGAAACCTAAGATAGAACCTAGGGCTAAGGATTTACCTCTACATAAGGGGTTTCAAAAGTTCATATGCTTGTTTTGCTTGTTAACTCTTGAACAATAACTTTGCTAAAGAATTAAAAGCATAAGGATATCTAGATTGAAAGCTATATGGTCTAGGATAGAGTTGCTCTCAATTCCCCATTGATCTCACCACCAGCAAGCTCTATATTATAGGGAAACTATGGGAGAATGTAGAGGAGATCTTAGGATGCAAAAATGAAATAAAAGAAAGGCTGGAACAATTTTGGTTAGGAAATACACACTAAATGAGTGTTTTGGATATTCTATCCTATTCAAAGTTGTAGAGGCCAATCCAATGGCTATAAATTCTCAAGAAAAAGCTCATGATGTTTGCCATCTATCCCATGTAGTTAAGGAGCAGAGAGGTAGTGGGAAAGGTTGAAAATGACTTGGGGTCATTTTAGCTTGCGGGGAGCACTAGGGTTATTTTAGACTAAACCAATACTAGGGTTTGGGTTTAGTGTGCCTTAGGAACCCTATATAAAACATTCCAACAAGTCAAGGTAGCTTTTGAATTGGATGCATGGTTTTTCATGGGTTTAACCCTTTATGTATTATTTAACTATTCAAGTGGCTTGGCAAGTGAAATTTGGTCAAGTCACCTAGTGTGGACTCTAGGAAACCTCTAGGGACTATTTGGATCAAGTTTAGGTGTTAAGTTTTGGAGATTTAATGTTTACAAGTAGGAGAGCACATATTCTTGAGTTTGACCCATATAAGTGAGTTGACCAAGTCAACACCCCATGGGTTAACTCATGTATGGTTTAGGTGTGTTGAGGATGTCAATTGGATTGAGCTTTAGTAATAGAAGGAACTCATTTGACCATATGAAATGGTTTGACCCAAATTTATCTAGTTTGACTAGTTTATGGTTTGGTTAATCAGGTCAACATTGGACTAAGGTAGGCGAATTAATCAAGCAAATCATATGGAGCTTTAAAGATCTTTTTGGTAAAATTTGATTAACAGTTGGGGTCTTTAACAAGTCAATGCAAGTATTTAATCAATTAAGCTATTTTGTGCTAACTCAATTAGGTTAACTTGGTAAACCTATGGCTTGGGGAGCCAGGGTTGATGGGTTTAGTGCTTGAAGCTCCTATGATATATATTCATACAAGGTTTGAAGTTAGGTGGCTAGTGTAAACATAGTGTAGTGGAGTAGGCAGGTTATATGTAAATCAAGGTTATAAATTGGCTCAAAGATGTTTGAATTTTCTTTAAGGAATTTAGAGTTCAATGACTAGGTCTAAAGCATCTAGACTAATCATCAGATCTAAGATAAGATGTTGTATTTGGAGATTCAAGGTTTGAATGACCTGTCCAAGAAATGAGGTCAATAAATGGACCCCTAATAGGTGTGTTGAACTTAAAATGTAAACCACATGTGCTAGCAAAGACTAGGATGATCAACTGAATCTAATTAGAATTTAATTAACAAATACTTGAGGGAAAATAATCCTTAACAGATAGATATAAGTTTGGAGGATGACTTGAATGAGAGATCTACTCCACACAGGTAAATTTAGATGGATAGACTAGGACACTACCAGAGATCGTATTACCCAATCAAACAAAATTCAAAAGAAAAAGATGTTAAGTGTGGTCTCACACCTAACCTTGAGAATGATTCCTAGAAAAAATAGGATACTGCTTTAGGAAAAGTAGTTCGAACTTCAAAAAGGGATTCCATAAGAATGGACTTAGACCTAAATTCTATAAGATGTCGTAAGAGCTGGCTTAGACCTAAAAGTCTGATTTAAAATAGGATGGCTTATATTAGAAGTTAATAGGCTATTATAAGACCTAAAGACTGATTTATAGCAGGATGGCTATCATAAAAGCAGGCTTACACTAAAAGTCAATAGGCTACCATGAGAGTAAACTTAGACCTAAAGACTTATTTAAAGCAGGATGGATGAGGTAAAAGTGGGTTTACACCATAATTCAATAGGTTGCTATAAGAGTAAAATTGGATCTAAAGACAGATTTAAAATAGGATGGTTGCCATAAAATGGCCTTACACAAAAAGTTAATAGGCAACCGTAAGAGTGGAATTAAACCTAAATACTTATTTAAAATAAATGGTTACCATACAGTGAGCTTACACTAGAAGTCAATAGGCTGCTATAAAGTGAACATAGACCTAAAGATTTGTTTAAAGAAGGATGGATGCCCTAAAAGTGGGCTAACATTGATCCTTAAGAGTAGGAATTTATACTTGAATGAGAGATTCATCCCCAAAAAAGTAGATTTATTGGATATTCTAATAAGAAATGGTTCCTAAATGAGCAGATTTATGTAGTTAGATAATAATAGTACTTAGAATCATATTACTTAAAAAACCAAAGTTTGAAAGGAAATGATGTCTGTGGGAAACTTATACCAATCATTAAGAATAACTTTAGAGAAGCACTAGGAAATCTAAAATTTCCTAGTTTTAATATAACTCCCTAGACCCAGTGTTATCATCTAGACCTAGTTTGTTACAAAGATATTAACAAACTCACGCAATTTATAAAATGTTAGGCTTTCTTTTACTTATTTATTCTTTATCCTTCATAAATACTACCTATCATAGTATCTCTTGAGATATCACCTATTTATAGGAAATATGGGATGATCTCCTTTATAATAAACCATTTGATAAGAAACCCCTTGGTAGACTCTCCACCATAAATAGGCCTTTCCTCATCAATTCAAATTTACCACCCATTTTTTGCTGGGCCAAAATGAGTCTTTGTAGAACCAGGACCAAGTCTTCTATTTGGAAAGTTCTTGGACAAACAAATTTGTTGTGTGCTCAAATCCTTTTAGCTTTATATAACTCTAGGTTCTGATGAGCCTACAACCACTTCTATTTTAAACCTTTTAGTTCTTCTAACCAAAGTATAGTATTTTTTTAAGTTATGCCATAATTTACTGCAACTCTAAGAGAATGTAATTGGAGATTTAAGGGATAACTACTTCTACTCAAAAGACCAAAGCATATGGTATAGACTGAGTTGGAGTCTTATAAGTGGTTCGATATACCCACAAAGTTTCTCTTAAATTCTTATGCATTGACATTTATTATCATCTATGATTTCTTTAAAATTTGCACCAAAGTTTTATTGAATGCCTCGTCCAATCCATTTGCTCGAAGGTAATAGATTATCAAGTATCTCCAATTAATGTTATGATGTCTAGCAAAATCATTTATTTTATTGCTTCTAAATTATAGACCATTATCTGATATGATCCTTCGAGGAACACAAAATTGATATACAATATGGTCTTTAAAGTAGTTTAAAACATGATGCGCATTAACCTCTCTCATCAAAATTGCTTCAGCCCACTTCAAGATGTAATGTTTTGCAACTAATATAAATATATAATCTCTTGATGAATATGTATCAAATGGATCAATAACATCCATACCTTAACTTTTGAAAGGCCATGATGTAATGGTTGGATGAAGGACATTTGGTGGTTAGTGAAGAGCTATATTGTGCACCTGACACTATGGGTAGTGATGTGCAGCATTCTTGTAATCCTCTATCATTGAGGACCAATAATATACCATTTGTTTAATTTTCATCTTCATTTTCATTATAGATTAATTTCACCACATAGTCCAGCATGTACTTCTTCTATAATTTTTTGAACTTTTGATTTTATCAGATGCCACAACCACATTTGATCGAATGATCTATAATATAAGGTGGCATTGATTAAAGTATAGGACTAGGATCTTTTTTAATCTGATCAGCTACTAATCTTTTACAAGAGAGCTTATTTTCTCGCAAATAGTCAATGAAAGGTTTTCTCTATTCAACCACTTCATCATCTATAAAAAGAGAAAATTTCACCTTATTTAGGGATTTTTTATTTTTATACTAGATTTTTACTGGTGACAACACATTGTGACCTCATCGTTCTACTGCAATTGAATCTTCTTTATGACAAGCCAATTACTTTGCAAGCTTTACTAGGGCATTTGTTGTGGAATTCTTTACATGCAGTATTTGATAAAAGTCATATTTAGAATTTGCTTAAGGAGTTTCATTGTATATTAATTATATGGAATCAGGCTTTCTTTGAACACTTCATAGATATCTTCAAATTGATTAATAATAAGTTGCAAATCTCCAAAGATTTTAACTTTCTAAATCTTATTTAAGATTGTTAACTCCAACCCATTTATCAAAGCTTCAGACTCAGCTTCATTATCAGTATAAGGTTTTGAAATATGATAAAAGTAATACATTAGACCTTTATCTTGAGTGATAAATAGTATGTTGATTCCAACTTTCCCTAGGAAAGTATTATGTTCAGCTTCCTTTTGAATAAAATGCACCATTGTCAAAATAACTCTCCATGGTGAGGTTTTTATTTAATTCTAAATTCATGATCTATTTATTTGGTAGTTCAATATTTAGTGGGTAATCATTTGGAATTGGATGCATGGCTAGGAAATTTACAAGAGCCTATCTTTCCACATCAATCTTGGGAATAAATATAATTTCAAACTATTGTAGAATCATTGACCATCAAGCTAATCTATTTGATAATATTCGATGAGTCATTAAATATTGAAATGGATTTACTATAGAGATGAGATTTTCTTTGTGAGATAATATATAATTCCTTAACTTATTAATAGAAAAGATTAAGGCCAAAGAGTGTTTCTCAATCTGCAGATAGCTCATTTTGGTTGGAAGAAATGGTCTCCTCAAATAATAAAGTGCATTCTTTTTTCCCTTCCTCATTAACCCAAGCTAACAAGATGTCAAGAGATTCATTTAAAACTATTATATATAAGATTAATGACTTCTCTAGGATGGGAGAAGCCAAAATTGGAGGATTTGTCAAATACTACTTTATACTATCAAAAAGTTTTTGGAAAGTATCATCTCACTGGAAACAAATATCTTTCTTAAAGCTGTAAATGGTTGACATTTTTTTGATAGATTTGATATGAATGTTCTAAGGTATGTCAACCAACCTTAAACGGATCTCAATTGAAACTCTTTGGTGGTGGCATTTTAAAGATTGCTTTATTTTAATTAGGATTTATTTTAATTCCATGGTGTTGACTTCAAAACCTAAAAACTTCTCTGAAGTGAAACCAAAAGCACTTTTTAGATTATTAATTTTTAAATTATATTGGTGTAATCTTTGGAAAATAATTCCTAAATTATATAAATTATCATCTCCTTTAAGACTTTTAATGAATAAATTATCGATATAACACTCCACATATTAGTGAATAAGTTCATAAAAAATTCTCGCCATTGCTCACTAGTAAGTTGCACTAGCATTCTTTAATAAAAAAAGCATGACTGTATAAGAATAAACTTCTATTAGTGTTTTGAAAGACATATACCTTTCATCTGTAGGAGCAATTTTAATCTAATTATAACCAAATGAATCATTCATGAAGGAGAATATTACATTTGATGAAGTAATATCTACCTTGAGTTCTAGCATATGAAGCAAAAACTCATATTTGGGAAAAAGCTTTGTTTAAATCTTTATAATTAAATCAGGCACAATTTTAACTTTTCTTCTTTACTGGGATAATATTAGCTAACCAGGTCAGATATTTCTTTTCCCTGATAAAACTAACTTCAATTAGCTTCTTTACTTCAGTTACTATTTATTGTTCAACTTCGAGTTGCATACATCGAGGTTCTTATTTTAGTGGAATCATATTAAGTTCAATTTCTAAATTGTGGACTACTATGTCTAGAGATAATTCACACAATTTTTAAATGACTCCAAGTGAAATAATCTTTAAATTATTAGAGTTGTCTATCATTTTACTTGACTCATCTTCATTAAATAAAGAACTTATGAAGGTCAGATGAGGGTCTTCATCATTGCCAAAAATTATTTCTTTCAAATTATAAATTATAGATTTGATCTTCTCTTCAAGTTTGGGGGGTGCATCCCTAACTTGATAGACATACAAATGAGCTAAAGTCTCTAAATAGAGTGTTAAAAGATTTAATATTCATTATAAAGAGACTATCAAACTCAAGATTATTTAATATAAGTAAGTAATATTTGTCATCATTAAATGAATAAAGACTAGCGAAGCCAATAGCTATCTTGAAGTATATTTATAATATTTAGTACTCCATAGGTTCTCGAATTATTGGGCTTCACCTCTATTCTAAGTAGCCAGTGTTAAATCCTACTTAGGAAATTTATTTACACAATTTGAGTACCAATCAAAAATGAATTTTTATTATATCAGACATAAATGGATTTGTTGCAACTTAGTTTTTAAAACTATATTTTTTTATCATATATATTTTTGATGATTTCAAATTCTTATTGTGTTGATTACTCTTTTCTCCTAACATATATTGGAAATTTTGTTTGTGTTGTTTGAGTGTACTAACTTTTCAGGAAAATCTTACTCCAAACTGCTAAAGACTTCAATATAGACTAAATTAGGATTTATTGTAATTGAAGTCTGTACTTTTTATCTTTCTTGAGTCTGAGAGAGTGTAATTGTAATTGGGTAACCAAGTACACACACATTGGGGGGGTGAGACAAAATTTATATTTTTAAACTAATCATACTGTATGATCATTTATTATACAGGATGATTTGACTTGTTAAATCCTCTAGAATGACATTTATAGAGTATAAAATATGGTTCATATTGGATCGTATCGGACGAACCTATTCATTTTTGAACAGTTCGTACAGTTCGATGTAAGTTCATACAGACAATTCCAGAGTATGAAATCTGGTTCGTACTGGATCGTACCGGATGATTTTGTTCTTTTTTGAACAGTTCATATAGTACGATGTTGGTTCATAAAGCCATTTACAGAGTATGAAACCTGGATCATACAGAATTGTACCAGACGAATGGTTCATTTTTTGAACTGTTCATACAGTACGATGTCATTTCATATAAATCATTTATAGAGTACGAAATCATGTTCGTATAAGATCATATATGGATTTTTAAACTATTCATATATATGAAGTATGATTATACTGTACGATATCAATCCATCAAACTTGAAATTTTTAGTTTTTGGATGGTTTTTCTTGTCTTTTGTATATAAGAGTCCCAAAAAATTGACACTCAGTAATCTCCCCTGACCTAGCTTCGAATTTCTCTTGAGTGTGCCTTAGGAGTGTGTTTGGGAGAGTATTTTGAGAGTGAAAAGTGAGAGATCTTGTGAGAGAGATTTGTGAGGGGATTCACAAAGGTTGTCCAATAGTGAGGATCTCTTGCTTGTTCTTCATAGTTCTTCCCTACTACCTTGAAGGCTCTTAAGAAAAGATTTTCAAAGGAGATCCGATACTGTGCCATCACTAGGAGGGTGAGAAAGGAAGATGATACTCTATCGATATCGGGAGGGTATGAAAGGATGACAGTACTCTACTGACATCGGGAGGGTGTGAAAGGATGATGGTACTCTGCCGACACTGGGAGGGTGTGAAAGGATGTTGGTACTCTGCCATTACCAGGAGGGTGAGAAAGGATAGTGGGTTCTTTGCCTTCACCGGGTGGGTGAAAAAGGATGACGGTTCTCTGTCGCACCAGTTTGGTGGAAAAGAGTTTTTGTAAGGGCTTCTCTGCCTTACTATGGGGGCTAAAGGAGAGTCACTAGTATTTAGTGCAATACCTGGAGAAGGAGTCTCCAGAGAGTGGACGTAGGTCTTGTTGGACCGAACCACCATAAAATCTGGTGTCTTCTGTTCTTTACTTTTTACCGTATTTTTATTTTTATGGTTGAAAAATTAATTTTTAGAAAATTCATAACTGTGCTCAAAATATTTAAATCAGTTTTCAAAATAACCAAGATGTTTTTAAAATTACAAATTCAACCCCCCTCTTGGTTAGTATTGGGACAATTGCCTTAGATTTAACAACCTATTGAAAATTTACAGGATCATCAAGGATTACATCAGTTTCTATAGTTTTACTGGTAGTGGGTACTAAAGTATTAGTTTTGGAATCTACGATAAGAGTTGGGGAGACTTACATTGCCAACTCGGTTAAACTATTTTGGGATTGTGGGGTTAAGGTTAGATTATCTGCGTACATTTTTAAACTTTTCATGGTAGAAATATTTGTATTGTCTTTGCTAGTGATATGGACCCTGTCCTCATTGCTATCAGCTTCTATTGAAATTTAAACTTTGTTTGTTTGATATAGTTTCTATATTCTACATCTTACTAGTTTTTCTTAAACACATAGGATTCATCCTTTGAACTGGATTCCAAATCGATATGTAATATAGGGACCTTTATTTATATATAATCTTTTTCATCTTCTTTTACTTTTCATTGTACCATTCTTTAGCCCTCCCTTGAGATTGTTGACCCATTCTACCACTTTGTTACCAAGGAGGAGTAGGATGCCAATGAACATCATATTTAAGATTAGGATGATTTTCTTTTTGTTCTTCATCTTCTTTCTTTTTTTTCTTCTACTTTATCATGTTTGAAAATTCTAGAGAAGATTATCTACTTTTTAGGTAGATAATGTGAAGCTTCATTGCATATACCAATTTCATGAGTCAAAAATGGTTGCAAATCATCTTCAATATAGTGCTGAACTCCCTCAAGAGAGTTTTTGATTTAGTGATGAAGGGTGAAGGCACCATTCTATTTTCATGGAGCTACACTCTACTTAAAAGAGTATTAAAAGAAGCCTCAACATCTATTATATGGTATTTGGTTTGGTTTTTAGGCTTTCTATTTCTAAGAGAAGGGTTATTGAGTATAATCCTCTCTCACGTTTTTCATTCAACCCTCACAACATAGAATTGAGTTTGTGAGTGTCCACCTTTAAGTAGGAAAGAGTTTTAAGGGCCATTATGTTGATTGATGCACTGGATCAACAAAGATGCTTGATAACGTGAAGTTTACCACATTTATAAAGATATATAATGGGTGATTATGATCAACGGTTCCTAACAACAAATCTTCTTTTGAGAATACGACTCTTGAAACTTAAGTATAACATTTCATTATACTGTGTTGGTGTTAACTAAGCCATTTAGATGCCTATATCAAGAAAATATTTGATTAAAGCCTACCCTATTTCCTTAGAAAGAACCAAAGCATCATAAATATGTAGCTTTACAGGAAGCTTTCTAAGACGAGTGAAAAAATTAGAGTTTATTATGGGGACTTCTAGATGAATTATATCTAAATCTGGAGCTGGCTGAGGTTGATTTAAAGTTTGAGGATTATCTACAACTTGTTTCCCTTTATTAATGGATGAAACTTACGGTGACTAAACTTTACCACTGTGAAGATACACTTGAATATCACTTCAGAAGAAGAAACTATAGTGTGATAAACTTATTGATTGCTGGAAAACTTGTAATTTTCATATGATAATTTATCAAAATCAGACATATCTCTTTAGATATTGATAGGATCACCATGAACATCAAGAATATGGACATTACTAACAAAGAAGTAGAAAAGAGATTCTTTTAATTCATTTAAATTCATTTGTATTTCTTGAAAATTATTTTCTTAACTCTTTGAATTTTCAATCGAGTCATCATTAACAAGAAAAACAACATATTTGCTGAATATTTTTTTTATTACTTTTTGAGTTCAGGGTGGGACAAAATGAAAGTCATATAGGGTAAGCAGCGCAAGGAATTTAGGTCCCTCATCAGCTAAAATTACTATTTTATTAGGTACAACTTAACTTTTACTTTTATTTTCATCCTTCAAGACTATAGAAGCTTGATTAACTCACACTTCTTTTGGCTCTACTATTGGAGCTTTATTATGAACTTCTTCAAGAGCTACCAGATCAACCTTGATGGGGCTCTGTGCTCCTGGGGATTCCTTGAAAGAGTGGGATAATACAATATCCCATATTAAGGTTTTAAAGTAGGAAAGGGTGCAGAAGGATCACCAATAACATATTTAGCAAATCTTAACTTGAGTCTCCTATATATTCCTCATGTCTCACAGCTGACCCAATTTCATTGTCCCTTTTAAGCCACTCCTTGAAATTTATGTAATCTTCAAATTCATGACTGAGAATTTAATGATATGGAAAATAATTGGGTTACCTCAATTTACCTACTTCTTCCAACTTTTAAGGATCGGGAAGTTTAAATTCTAACTTTTCTAAAAGATTTTTGAATATTCTTTTTATTGTTTACCATTTTAAATGGATATGTTTTATTTTTAAATACTTCAAACTTCTATTTATTCTCTTCTAGAGTAAAATTAGATTGATGTTTCAACTATTGATTATTTTGTGGTCCACTGTACTGCTAATTCTCTACTTAAATCTGTATCGGTTGTGGTCCACTGTACTGCTAGTCATCTGAAGCTTTGGAAGGTGTTATGAGCGGAGGACCTTGGTATGTGGGTGAATTTATTATGGGAATTGATAGATGGAGTACTAGCTTTTCCCCTACCTCTCTAAAGGGGCTATCTTCTCCGGTATGGATTAGAATGCCTCATCTTCCATTATATTATTGGGATGAGATAAATATTACAAAGATCGCCTCAAAGGTTGGGGTTCCTTTGCTCCTTGATGGGAATATGTTCAAGTGGGGAAGGAGGGAATTCGCTAGAGTATGTGTGCGAATTAATTTTGATGATAAATTGCCAGGTGGTATTTGGACTGATGGTTTGGGTGGAAGGTTCTATCAAAAAGTTGAATATGAAAAGATTTCTTTTTTTTGTTTTAGTTGTGGTAAAATTGGACATAAATCAAATTTTGTCCTGTTAACGCTATTGGAATGGCTAAGAACGGACTTCTTACTAAAGAGGTGGCAACTACTATATCAAATGAGGTAGCTAATGATGGTATGCTTAAAAGCCAAGAGGATAAAGCTAAATATGGACCTTGGATCCACGTGAAGTTTCCAAATAGAAGGAGGAAGATTGTCCAAGGTATAGATTTTAACATGAAGGATAAGCAAGAAATACAATCTCGGGTGGATGTAGCTGATATGGCTAACCCAAGTGTTAATCATCCTATCGAAGATGGTGGGTTTAACCAGAATTTGTCTGATGTGGTAGTTGCTAATAAATTTAATGTGCTTTTGGAAAATGTAGAGGAGGAAGGAGAAATAAATGATCAAAGTAAACTAAATGCTGATTATATTTCTAATCAAGACTTGGAACCTGCTATTAATCAATCAGTTAATGCACATAATACCGAATCAATATCCATGGTTAGTCTTACTAACCAGCTGCTGGTGGAGAATAGTTATACAGAGGATTGTTTTACTACTGCTGAAGTAGTTCTTAAGCAAGAATCTTCAGATTTGAAGAATGATGTGGCTGCTGAAAAATGTGTATCTCCCTCATGTGGGCCTTTTGAATCTGCTGCTACAAAAATTAAAATTAAGTTAGCTAAAGAGATCAAATCTTTAGGACCTGATTTCCCTAGAAGAAGGAGAGGAGGAGGTGGAGGATCTAATGGTGCTAGGGGCCTTTCCCCATTGGGTTCCTAATGTCTTCTTTTTTGTTCTGGAATTGTAGAGGAGCTAGAAAAACAGAGGCTTCTCTTTATCTTAGGGAGGTAGTGAGGGACTATGAGGTGTTTTTTATTAGGTTAGTGGAGACGAAACTGTCTAGCGTGGATAGGAATGATGCTAATAGAATCATTGGGGAGGAGTGGGATTTTTTTCATTATCTTGCTGTTGGAACTTCTGGTGGTATTCTTATTTTGTGGAAAAGTTCGGAAGGGTGTTTTAAGGTGGTTTTGGATTCTTCTTAGGTTGTCTTTGGGAGTTTCCAATTTCCTCTTAAGGGTTGTTGGAATGTTGCTATGGTTTATGGGAGCAAGGATGTGTGGGCTAGAAGGGACTTATGGTCTTGTCTTGACAAGGTGTTAGAGGGGGATGTTCCTTCTATTGTAGGGGGGGATTTCAATTGCCAGTTGAGCAAGGAGGATAAAAGAGGGGGGAAGAGGTTTATTTTCTCTCAAGGCCCGTAAGAGATGAAAGCCTTTTTAGCTAACAATGATTTGCATGATGCAGGTATTATTGGACCAAGATATACTTGGTGTAATAATAAGGATGGCAACTCCAGGATATGGGAAAGGTTGGATCATTGCTTGTTGAATTCTGCTGCTCTTCAACAAGTTCCATTTGCTTCGGTCAGACATTTGGCTAGAGTGGCTTCTAATCACTCCCCTATAGCGTTCAAAATTAATCAAAATATGAGCTCTCATCAGAAATACATCAGATTTGAGGATGTTTGGAGATCCTACTCGGCTGCTTGGAATGTGGTTCTTAAAGCTTGGAGAAAGAAAGATTTCATTTCTAATGCTGAAGTTCTTAGAAGAAAGATGAATAGATCCCTCAAAGCCTTGTACTATTGGAACAAGAACAAATCTAAAGATCTCGTCATGTTGAAGGATACTTTGAAGAATGATATTATGGCACTGCAATCTAAAGAAAGTGGGGTAGAGGGTCTCAATCATGAGGAGGTACTGTTGTTAAGAAGTAAGGTGCATGAGCTCAATGTTACGTTAGCCCAACTTTCTACATGGTGGAATCAAAGAGCAAAGACTAGATGGATACAAGAAGGTGATACCAATTCTAGTTTTTTTCATGATTATGCTTCAGCCAGGAGAAATGGAAAGCAAATTAATCAAATTAAAGATGAAGTGGAGGGTCTTGTGGTTGATCAAGATAGAATTGAGGTAGCTTTTTGTAATTTCTTCAATCAAAAGTGGAAGTATAGGGAGTGTTGCCTCTCGGGTTGGCCTGAGGTTGGGTGTCAACAAAGGATTGATATCACTGCTTAGAAGAGTCTTAATGCTGATTTCAAGCTAGAGGATATGCTAGAAGCTGTGAACAACTTGGGAAACAACAAATCTCTTGGTTTGGATGGCATAACACCCTCTTTTATTAAGAGTTATTGGAATATAATTAAAGTCGAATTATGGAAAGCAGTTAACGAATTCTTCATTAGGGGGAAGATGTATCCGGATTGGAAGGACACGTTGATTGTTTTGATCCCAAAGGTGAAGAATCCATTGAAACCGTCTCAATTTTGACCAATTAGCTTGTGTCAAACTATATACAAGGTGGTGGCTAGAATGATTATGAATAGGTTGAAGTTATGTTTACCAAATTTAATCTCTGAAGATCAAGTAGCCTTCGTTCCTGGTAGATCTATGTCGGATCACTTTTTGTTGGCTCAAGAAGTCTTCAACAAATTCAGATATTCAACTAGCAAAAAAGGACTTATGGCAGTTAAAGTGGACATAGAACAAGCGTATGACAGCATGTGTTGGCCAACTCTTGCTAAAGCTTTGGAATGGTACGGGTTTCCTCCAAGACTCATAATGCTCATTATGGAGTGTGTTCAAAAGGTGAGATTTTCAATTCTTATTAATGGTAGAAGAACAGGTTGGATTTATGCTAAATCAGTGTTTCGACAAGGATGCCCTCTATCCCCTTATTTGTATATCATTTGTTCTTAATTGATTTCTAATGTCATCCATCAAAGGGGTCTTGAGTTGGGCATCAAGGTATCACCAAAATCTGATAAAATTACTCATTTATTATATGTCGATGATGTCTTGGTTTTTTCCAATGCTACTATGAGATCAATACTTTGTTTGAAGAATATCTTGACAGATTTCTATGGATGGACGGGTCAGAAAGTTAATAATTTGAAATCTCAAATCTTATTTGGGAATTCAGAGAAAATTTCAAGGAGATTGGGTTCCAAGATTGTTAAGGAAATGCATTACTTGGGTGTGAAGATAGTGTTGAGAAGACCCGTGAAGTCTGATTTCAAATTTATGTTAGATCATGCATTGGATAGATTAAATGCATGGGGAAGTAGATGTCTCTCTTTGGCTGGTAGGGTTCTTCTCATTAAGAGTTCATTTCTTTCTCTACCTATCTTCTTATCAACACATTCTTTGGTTCCTAAAAGAATCTTGTATGAGTTTGATAGATTATGCAGAGATTTTTTATGGCACAAAGATAAGGAGAAGAGAGGTTTACATTATGTTTGTTGGGAAGATCTTTGTAAACCTAAGTTGCTTGGTGGTTTGGGCCTTCACTCTTTGGTTTCTAAAGTGGGACCTCTAAGGTCAAGACTTACTTGGAGATTTATCCAGAATCCTAACTCTTTATGTAATCGCACCATTAGCTCAAAATATGGAGGTGATGCATGGAATGGTGTGGTTAGATGAGGGAATTCTCCTGCGTGGAAGATTTTTCTTGATGGAGCTAAATACTTAAGAGGTATTGTTAGATGGAAGTTAGCAAATGGTATCAAAGTGAGTATTTTTAATGATACTTGGATCTTTGATAAGCCAATCAATAAATGGCCTACCTTTGTTAGTTGTCAAGTGCTTATGAATGACTCGGTCCATAGGCTCATTGATGAAGATGGGAGATGGAAAGATGTGGAGATGCAAAATCTGTTTAATGAGGAGTTGATTTCTATTATCAAATCTGTTAAGGTTTTTCCTGAGCTGAAGGAGGATCAGCTAGAACTTATCAAACAGCACACGGGTAGATCAATATCTGCTTTGTCTTTTAAGGCTTGGATGGAAGCAATGGGAAGATTGGGAGATACGGAGGAGTATCTCAATCATATGTTGAGCATTTTCAGGAAACTTAAATTGCTACCTAAGGTGGAGTTGTTTTGGTGGAGACTATGTAAAAATGCTTTGCCAACTAATTCCTTTTTAAATTATAGGAATTTGGTGCACTCTAATTTATGTCCTTGCGGTTGTGATGCTTAGGAGAACCAAGAACATGTGGCTGTTTCCTGTAGACAGCTCATGCTGATTGTGTTTAAGACGAGAGAGTGGGGTTTTCATGTTCCTGTTTTTTATTCTTTCCGAAATTGTATAAAGAAGCTGGATAGTTTGTCTATAGCTAACCGCAACATTGCAATAATTTACTATACAGTAGTTTATTATTCATGGAAGAGGAGAAATCAAATAAAGCTTGGGGTTCCTACACTATCGGTTAATTTTTTGGCTGCTAATGTCTTAACATCTGTTAGTCAACTGCTGAAGAGTCCAATTCTAGGCAACTGGGGTGCTAATCTCCGTTTGGAGTCTACTGATACTTGGCATCCTCCTCCCCTAGATTGGATAAAGGTCAATGTGGATGCCACGTTGAAGGATTCTTATAATGCTAGTATCGGAGCTATCTTAAGAGATCACAAAGGCCAGTTTCTCTCAGCTTTTGGGGAGAACTTACTGCATTAGGACATCTCAACTTTGGAATTACAAGCTGTTTTGTTTGTTAGAAGACACCTACAAAGCTGGATGCTACATTACAAGGGTGTTATCTTTGAAGGAGATAATTACAATGTGATCAAATGGCTTCAACAATCTTTCATCAAGAGGAAATGGCAGTATCAAGTTGATATGTTGGCAGAATGTATTTTTCTTAATGAGTTCAATAATGTTATTTTCCATTGCATTTCTAGAAATTGTAATAAAGTAGCTGATTGTTGTGCTACCTTAGCTTTAGAAAGTAGCTTTTCTTTTGATAGTTTTGATGAAAATTGCATTTCATCTCCATTGTTTGATTTGGTGAAGAGGAGTGTGATTGCTTTCTTTAGAACTTTGTATTTCTTTTCTTCTTAATGCAAATTGCATCCTTCAAAAAAAAAAAAAAAGGAGACAAACATATGCATAAATGCTTTAAATTTTTAATTAAATATTTATTAATGAATTGATATTTTAGATTTAGTTAAAGTTATTTAATTAATTAAAATGAATTCTATTTAATAAAATTTTAAGTTTCATTTAATTTAATTTAAATGATTTAATTAATTTATTTTTTCTTCAATTTTTTATTTATTTTAATTGAATTTAAAATTTTGAATTTATTTAAATTTTATTAACACATTTAATTTATTTATTTTATTTAATTAAATTGGTTTATTTAATTTAATTTGATATTTTAAATTTATTTTCATTTAATTTTTAGTGATTTTAATTTCATCAATTTACTTTTATTTATTTAAAGTTTTTTTTATTTTATGAAATTTATTTAATTTAATAAATTCCCTTCTTATGGAAGGAAATTAACTTGTTTAATCAATTGACCATTTGATCTCAAATGATCAAATGATTGAAGCCATAGATTAGGGGCAACCTAAAGGCGACCAATCACTAAAAATTTGGGGTCAATTGGATTAAAATTTTATTTTATATAATTTTATTTAATTAATGTTTAATTAAGATTTAAAGTTTATTTGATATTATTTTATTTAAAAATAGACAAGGACTTTTTTCTTTGACTATAGTATTAGTTTGGAGTCTATTGTAATTATCTTTATATTTTAATTATTTATATTTAATTTATTATGAAAATTTTAAATTGCAAAACCAGAATAGGGGTAAATTTTAGGGTTTGTGTTTTAAATCACTTAATGAACCCTAATTAATGTCAAATTAATTCCTTGGGTGTATGATGTCACTAAGTGTGCTAGGTTTGAGTTTCATCTATATTGGATGTAGGTGAATTTGCTAGAATTTTTCTAAGTTAACTAGACACAACCCTAAATTAATTTACTTAGGTGTCTCTAATGTTTATTTAGAGTTACAATTAGGTGTATCTAACCCTTGTATAAGATTAAACAAACCACATATAAATGAAGACCTAGTTCTCTATGGATTAGACATAATGAATTTCCAAATGTTTAAATTAAATTATGACCCACACATTTGAAAATTCATTTGTGAAAAAAGGGAGTTTTAAACATGCTTAAAAAAATTAGGGTATACAAACAACATACCATAATATTACTTAGCTAATTTCAACCTAAACGGTTTAATATTTAGGGAAGAATTAGGAAAAAATAGTAGACATTTAAAATGGTATTACTCCCTATATACTTCATAAGTTTTCTTGATTTTACTTTTGAATAAAAGGGCTCCTTCCTTAGATTCCATAGAGTCATAGAACATGAAAAATGATTGATTATATGATTTTCTCTAATTTTTAGATTTTCTAGAATAAAAAACCCATTTATGAAGTAATTTAAATCATTTAACTAGAGGTGGCCCTAAGTACAAATGATATACATGCAGTGCGCGTAGATTGGCAGCGTGGTTTGGCGACGATCATCCACTTAACCATGTCGATAGGAGTAATAGCCATTTGATTTCACACATGATGGAAAGAATGACCATGATGAAAACAAATGATTTTGTAGTTTGGAGGTGGTAGATCATCATTCGATATGATAGAATCTCATCTACTTAAAGTAAATAGAAGAAACAAATGGATGAGATTCCATATTCTTCCTTCAGTCAGCCACAATCCTTATATTATTTCTTTCTTTAAACTACTTATTATATGAGTCTCTTCAAGAAAATTTAATCATAGAGACACCTAAGAGTTTAATCTATCATTGTATGAAGTTTAAGAGCATCTTTCAATGATATGTGTAAGGTAATTAGAAACCTAAGATAGAACCTAGGGTTAAGGATTTGCCACTAAATAAGGGATCTTAAAAGGAGCTCTTATGCCTATTTTTCTTATTAAATCAAAAAATAACAACATTATTGCAGAATCTAAAGCATGGGGACATCTAGATTGAAAGTTATATGGTATAGGATGGAGTTGATCTTGATCCTCCCTAATATTGGCATAAAAAAGCTCTAAATGTCAAAGAAATTATAGGAGAATATAGAGGAACTCTTATGATACAAAAATGAAATCAAAGAAATGGTAGACAAGCTCTGGTTAGGGAGTATGCATTAAATGAGTATTTTGGATATTTTTCTTTATTTCAAGCCATAGAGGCCAATCTAATTGCTGGAAAGGCTCACATAGAAGCTCTAGATGGTTTACATCTATCCTGAGTTATTCAAGAGTAGAGAGGGGTAATGAGAAAAAATGTCTTAGGGTCATTTAAGCTTAGGGGACCTCTAGAGTTATTTAGGCTAAACCAATACTCGGGTTTAGCTTATCAGCAAGCCACTAGAAATTATTAGTATCCATTTATTCTATTAATTCATATGCTTCCTCAAATGGCTTAGACATTAATGATCCTCAAGCGTTAGCATATATGATTGTGCTTAGATAAATCACTTAATCAAAATAAATCAAGTAAACATAAAATGTCTACGTGACAAATGCCACTTAATTATAACCTAGGGTTTGTATAAAAATTAAAAGTGGTCAGGTACTATTGACAACAACCTGGATTCTAGTCCTAAAAATGGTGCAAGTAATTTTAAGAATGGGATATCCTTGATTCCTTCACTTCTTCATCTTCATCCCTTCTACAAGCTCCTTAGATTTTTCGGGTCCAAGTATCCAAGTGGAAAGAACTTCTCCCAGAAGGGTTGTTTCTTTTCTCTTTAAATTTTCAAATCATCCTACTTAAATATCCCAATGAAAGGAACTCTCCTCTTGAGATGTTTCCCTTCTCTTTGGACTTCAGGTTGTATGGACTACAGGTTATATGGTTAATATCCCATCTTAAAATTGACTTTCACAACACTTGAATTTAAAATACATGTAGAAAATAAAAAAGACTCTAAAATAACATGCATGGTTATCCTAGAAAATTATAATTAAAAAACATTCCAAGTAGTTATATAATTTAATTTGCTCAAATTTAAAATACAGTCACACTTGGACATGCTCTTTTAATTTCAATAGGGACTTAGCATATTTTAGCACTTGCAAAAAATTTGTTAAATTAAACTTAAATTTTACCCCCTTATATTAGCCCATAATATGCATAGCGACCTATAGAAATTTTTATAAGCATCCATATCATTCCTAACCTAGGAGTAATCTAATACCCATCAGATCAATTTATAGATAACATAAAGAAATTAACATATTAAAAACATCACATCAATCAATTATAGTAGCAAGCATGCAATAAAATCCACAAAAAACTACGCACACAAATAGTATAAAAATAAAGAACACTAGCCTAGCCTAAAATTAGAGGTGATTATCCTAGCAGACCATCTAACGTGTGTGTATCAGGTTATGTGGCTTGGATATGTCCTATATTGGGTAGGTCTTAAAGTTCTCTACTGTTTTAATATGTAGTGGGTCAAAGAGGATTTTTAATTTGAGTTTAAGTTTTAATGTTTAATAATAATTTTAAGATGTATTCTAAGTGTTGAGTGATTACTACCTTTTTTACACCAGGGCCGTGAAGTTTATTTCTCCTCCCTTGTGGCTAAGTTAATATCCTCATAGGCTCAAATTACCTAATAGTAACTAATTATTTTCTTAAATAATTTATTTGGTTAAAATTAAGGGTTAATAATTTTTAAAGTAATTAGTTGGTTGTTGATTTGAATCAATAAGTTAATCAATTTTATTTTCCATGAATCGGTTCGTGGTGTTGTCACAGTGGGCTCTAGGAACCCGGCCTCCTTATGACACGTAGCCCGTAACACAAGGTAGTATATCATAAAAATTAGATTGATGTAGTAGAATTAAAGATTTTGGTTTAGTTAAATAATTAATAATTAATTAATTTTAAAGTTTTACACTCCATTGAATTTATTCGTGGCATTGTCACAGTAGACTCGAGGAACTAGGCCTCCTTAGGACACTTAACCCCACAGCTCAAGATAGTCCATCCTAAAAATTTCATTAATAGAGTATTTGTTTTGTATTTGGGGGTTCATTATTTGATTTTACTGAATAAGTTAATGTTTGCAGGATTTTTGACCAATCATTGAATTTTTAGAATTTGTGAATTATTTAATTCATAAAATTAAGGGATCAAATTTTGACTTTTTAATTTAGGTTGAGTTCTAGATTCGTAAGATTTTTTTTTTAAATACTAGACTCTAAGATGAGTAAAAGGATACTAGGTTGGCTGGATTTGGAATTTTTTATTTTAAGTTATGATTTTTTAAAGTTTGGGTGTATTTTTGAACTAAAGTTGACCAAAGAGTTGAATTTTTAATTTTTAATGATTTTTGAAAGTTTAATATTTTTCATAAATATTAGACCCTTAAAAAAGTCCAATGCCTTTGAGTTTTATTAATTTAGAATTTTCTAAAATTAATTATGAATTTTTAATGTTCTTGTATTCAATTGAATTAATTAATTGCTTAATTAAGGAGGTTTTGGGGATTTGCTCCAAACTCACTCCAAACTTCTTAACATCACCCCCAATAGTCAGAGATAACCTGTAGAACTATTTCCAAGGGTTCGAAATTTATTTGATATTTTTAATAATTTTTAATTAATTATTAATTTCCTTAAAAGTTAAATTAAAGTCAAAATTGAAGTCCAGTGATAGGGGTTTTAATTTTCCTAGGTAGAGGGTTTAATTATGAACAATTTGACATATTTTTTTGTACTTTTTGGATTTAATTTAAATTTATTATATTTTTTTGAAGTTTTATGCCCCTTAAAGGGCTGATTTTTTTTATTTTATTAATTTTTTGAACTAATGTGCTCCAAATTCAATAAAATTTGAACCTAAGGTGTGTAATGTTATAAAGTTTAATGTTGTAAAGTTTCAACCCTATTGGGTTTGTGTAGAATTTCTAAGGAATTTTCTTATTTATCTATGCATTGGCCTTAATTATGTTTCCTAGGTGTCACTAGTGTTTGAATAGGTTTGAAATCAATGTTTTCGAACCCTTGATACATGCATAAACAATCACACCATGGCAATTCATTATAGAAATAATGTCCTAATGCTTTATGGAATATATATATAGTGAATTATTAAAGCCTTAGATCACATAGTGAACTATGAATTTGTAACTTCAACTATAAGGAAATGTGTGCATAAAACTAGATTAAGAACCTTGGAGGATGTAAGGGAGATCC
The DNA here is from genome assembly GCA_019925795.1 of Dendrobium chrysotoxum. Taxonomy (NCBI): domain Eukaryota; kingdom Viridiplantae; phylum Streptophyta; class Magnoliopsida; order Asparagales; family Orchidaceae; genus Dendrobium; species Dendrobium chrysotoxum. The sequence continues at coordinate 26,152,113 of CM034300.1, read as the reverse complement.
CAAAATGAATCTCCATGCAATTTGAGGCCATGATTACACCTAGTTTAAGAATAATATATAAAAGTCTACATATTTTTAAGGTAGTTTTTCCTCAATATCTATATAACCATACTTTGAATTTATTTTTCTACGAAAGAGGCATTTCACTGATTCTAGAGAGCCCTAGCATTCAATTATTGGAATTGTATTGATTTATTTATGAATTTTCAAAAAAAACATCTAGGTCAAAATAAGATAAAGATTATTAGAAATTCAACTATGAGCTATAATGACATCAAATGGCTCTAAAAATCACAAAGTATGTGAAATACTCTATAATTTATACCATTTAAGTTTTAACATAATTAGATGTATGTTTAAGGAATAGTTCACAAAATTCAATAATCATTCAAAGCTAGTTTACTCACTATACACTCATTATTTTCTATCCATTTTATTTTTAAAAGAAAGGCATTGAAATTATGAAGAAATTGGATATTTATTTATTAATTTTGGTTAAGTATTGAATTCATTATTATTTTTCAAAGTTTCTAGTTATTTAAAACCATTTAATAATTCATTTAAACCAAATTATAGCTGGCGGCGGTGGCAGCTTTACACACATATGGAGATGATTGGGCCACCTCATACGATAACTAAATTAGTGCTCCATGCTTTACACATGGCGATGCCTGGACTAACCATGCGACAGTGCATGGAAAATCACTTAACCACGTTAGACAAAATGGTAGATCGTTCTATCCACATAGTTCTAGATCGACGAACAACATTAAACTAAATGAAATCTTATCCATCAAGCTGCTTCCATTGATCAAATTGATTGATCAGATTGATGAAATCATAGCTATTGGAATCAAATACGAGAAATTGTAAGCAATGATTTTGTCTCTTTCATTTGACAGCCACTAAACCCTAGATTTAGGTTTCATTTCAAATGATCAATATGAGATATTTAAGGGGGTGAAATTTCAAATAGAGGTAGAGCAAGATGATAGAAATACTGGAGAGGTGTTTTTTAAGCCATTGATGCATTAATCTCAAATCTATTTAGAAACCTATATAAGTACCTCGGGTTTGAGATTTTCCTGTAAATAGATGATCTTGGAAGAAATTAGATACCTCAATTTCTATCTTGAGAGCACCTCTACAACTTTTCAAAAGAACTCAAACTCTGGAAATGGTTGGATGGAGTTTTTGAAGAGTTTGGATGGAATAGCTCTTGTTCCATCATCAATCTAGCTGTCGGTGAGCTCCTAATGCCAGGAATACACTAGGATAATGTGTAAGTATCTTTGAGAGTGCAAAGTGAAATCTCATAGCAGCTATAGAATGCGTGAACTGGGAGTTAGGTTGGAATGGACTTTTTTGAGTTGCTTGGCCAAATTCAAAAGCTAGGAATGTTCTCGATGGCTAGGATGCTTCATATGGCTGCTCTGGATAAATGATAGGTGGCTTAGGGTATTGGAGTGCAGAGAGGCACGCTGTGCCAAGTAAAAATGGTGGGTTGTTCTTCTCACATATAGAGGTCAACTAGGGTTAGCTCGATCTAAAAGAGCAGCTGGGCTGGGCTGAGTCTTAGGAAGGCTATAGAGTGTGTTGAAGTGGCTGTATGGGCCTGAAGTCAAACAAAGGCAGCAGGATTAATGAGTTTAACCGTGAAGAAGAGTTTGAGCCTCTTGATGATTGGTTTGACCAGTCAACTAATCAAGGGTTGTAGAGGTGGCATCTATGTGATGTCTAATAAGCTAATGAGATGGCTTGGTGGAGGTTTAATAAGATGGTTTTAGTGTATGTATACAAGCTTGGTAATACATACGAGTTTAACCACATAAGGTGGTTTGACAAAGTTAAATTATCTATGTTTTGATTCATGTCATTGGCTGAGGGTATTAAGACTATATAATTAAATGATTTAGAAGGGTTGATGTGGTTTGATTTTAATGTAGGCATTGGAATGAGCTTATGTTGACTTGATTTGACCAAGTGTGAGCCTAGTTGACCATGCCAAGTGGTGACTGGGCCAGGGCAATCAAGCAGGCTCAAATTGCTAGGAAGATTGATCATGGAAGTTCAAAGCAGTTTAGCTTTTATTTGATGTTGAATCAAAAGGTGATTGATGTTTTATGATTAATTAAATTAACCTGATCTAGCTCAATTGATCATCTTGATCAATCATTGACTCATAGGGTTAGTGGTGTTGAATTTTAATAAATGGGGCTCCTAGTGAAGTGATATGGACATGAATGAAATCATAGATGCCAGTGCACTAAGCTAGGTAGTATACTTAGCAACTTTACTATAGTGCAAGGCTACAATTATAGGTGATTGAAGCTTGATTGGATACTGGGTGTTTAAAAGATTGCTTTAAGTTTTGCTTGATAGTTAAATAATTGATTGAATATATATAGTGCTGGATTGGAAGCCAATGGTGTCAGTGCACTGAACCCACAAGCGATGATTCATAGTTGATCTGGTCAACTATAGTTGACTTGGTCAACCTAGTCAACAAATGGGTTGGGTTTGGGTCCAACAAGTTTAAATAAGTGATTTGAGACCAATGGAGGTGGTCTCATTCAATGGAATGACCATTTGAGTTGAAATGACCATTTGGACCCTTAAGGGGCAATTTAGTCAACCATGCATGACCAAAGCTTAAAATTTATTCCAATGTTCTCCTAATGATTTTTAGGAAGCATTAGAGAAGGTTTTATGGTTTGATGTGGATTGTCCATAAATTATAATTTTGCCTTTATGGGGCATTTTGGTCATTTGGGCCCCTAGTTAACTTGGGTCCACCAAAGTACAATTTTGTGTTCAACATGTCATAATAATGGTTATGGGCATGGTCAAAGATTTTGGGGAGGTCCCAGGGTGGAAGGTCTAGTGCCATAGGAGGTAAATGTATAAAAGTTTTGTAGCCATTGGATTTCAATAAAGTTTATGGGGTTAGAGATCTCAGATTGGCCTCAAATTTATAGAGTTGACCCTAGGGACATGCTTAATCAATATACAAATGATAGATCATGAATCGGGGGTATTTAATTGGGTTTTAAAGTGATTTAAAAATCATCCAAAAAAGGTTATATGATATGGACCTTTAAACTTGAATTCAAAATTTGAATGCAATTTTGAATTTGATTGATTGAATTTGAATTATCCACATCAATGATAATTAATTAGGTGATTATTTATGATTGGATAAGTGACATCAAGTGGTGAGCACTAGGTGCCAGTGCACTGAGCAGGGCAGTGTACTGAGTCACCTGGCTACAGTGTAGGGCTGTAGCTTCAGGTGATCTTAGACTGATATAAACTAGATGAATAAATTTGATTGAAGTTTGATTGAAGTATAATTATAGTTTGATTTAACTTTGATTGAAGAATGGATGACTACAGACAAGTGCAGGTTGATGCTTGAAGTGTAGATTAAATTCTAGATGATTGACAGTTGGGTGATTGTCAACCATCAAATCAACATATAGGAGTCTGGATGGATCCTAATGACCTCATACAAAAATGAGGTCAACATATTATTGAATTAATTACATATTTTTATCTACTTATAGCTTTTATTTTATTTATTTATTTTATTTGTTGATTGCATCTTCATGGTTACATTCATTATAGACATAGAAACGAACCTTTTTCTTTGACTCTGAAATAGATAGAGCCCTTTCAAAAAATTAAAAAATCAAAAAGATTTTGAAAATGGATGAACCTGAACTAGATCAAGATAATTTTAGACCTCTTAGAAATTATGTTAACCCTTTAGTAGATGAAATTCATCAGAGGATTAAAAATCCTATAATCCTGGCTAGTAATTTTGAATTAAAACTGTAATAACTCAAATAATTTATAATTCTTAGTTTGGGAGAACTCTTATTAAAAATCCCAATTTACTTAGCCAGTTTTTTAGAAATTTATGTAGCATTAATGGTATCAATGATGATACTATTAGACTTAGATTGTTCTCATTTTCTCTAAGAGATAAAACTAAGATGTGGTTGAATTCTCTACTCCCAGGCTCTATAACCACTTGGAATGAGTTGGCTAATAAGTTTCTTGCTAAGTAATTTCACCTTCAAAGGTTGCCAAACTTAGAAATAATATCACTTATTTTAGTGAATTTAAAGGAGAATCAATTTATGAGAGATAAGAGAGATTTAAGGAAGTGCTTAGAAAATGCCCTCGTTATGCTTTACCTGATTAGTTGGAGCAATCATATATGCTAGCGCTAGAGGATCATTATTGTCTTAGCCATTTGAGGAAGCATATGAATTAATGGAATAAATGGATACTAATAATTTCTAGTGGCTTGTTGATAAGATAAATCCTAATAGAGTAGCAACAATTTAAGAATATGAGGATTTATCAATGATTAACAGCATAAGTTGCAGCAATTTCTAAGAAGTTAAGCATAATAGGAGTGAATTCTGGATCAGGAACTGAATTATTCATGCAATCGAAGGATCAAAATTTAATTGAAGATAGTAATGTGTAATGAATTGAAAATATTAATTTGATTAGAAGACAAAATAATCCCTACTCTAATACATATAATCCAGGTTGGAGGAACCATCCTAATTTTAATTGGTCAAATAATATTATTGGGAATAATTGATAAATTCTAGTCAAAATAATTAAGGAATACAATCCTTAAGAACCTATTGTTAATTACAAATCTGCATATAATCAAGGATTTAATCAAATTAATCAATTTGGAAGTAAAAAAAAATACCATTAGAAGATCTAGTGATGTAGTTAGGAACTCATTTGCAAAATCAAGCTGCTTTCATTTACATTAAATTAAATACCCCTTTTACTTAAATTTGTACATTATGATTCATTAATAACTTTGCATTCTGATTATTTAAGCAATCCTAATAAAAATGATAATAAAAAAACTATATAAAATTTGGATAATAACACCCTAAACCACCCATTGACATCATACTGAGCTCTCTGGTTGAGGTGATTCAGTGGCGATTCTAGGGCTTCTTCTCCGTCGCTGGTTTGATCCTCTCTTGGCTTTCCCTTTTTCAATTTTTTCTAATTGTTGGATTTATCTCTTTCGGCTAGATTATTTTCCATTCTCGTTTTGTGCCTTTGGTGTTTTCTCGTGTTGGGCGATGACACCCCCTTCGTCATTGATCCCGACATCTACCTCTCCTATTGAGGGGATTTCAAGGTCTTTTAGAGATGTTCTAGCTGGAGGCTCTTCTGTGCCTTCTAATTTGAAATTTGTGCACTCGTCCTTCAAAGGTTGCCCGGCCCTACTGTTTGAAGATTCAATGATTAATCTTCTGGCAGCCCCTTGTGCTTTTATGCTTGTTGGTAAATTTGTGTTGAGACGTCCAAATCTTGATGTGGTTCGTAAATTTTTTATTAATCTTAAACTTTCTGGATCATTTCATATTGGCTTGCTTGATCAAAGGCATGTGGCTATACAACTTTCTAATGATCTGGATTATAATCATATTTTTGCTCGTAGATCTTACTATATCAAGCTTGTCAAATGTGGTTGCTTAAATGGACCCCAGATTTTGATGTTAGGGAGGAATCTCCTATTGCTCCGGTTTGGATTTCTTTCCCTAATTTGAGACTTCACTTTTTTAATCGCCAAATTCTTTTTGGTATGGCCTCTATTTTTGGGAAAACGTTGCAAACTGATCAAGCGATGGCCTCTGTCTCCAGGCCGTTTGTCGCTTAGGTTTTGGTTGAACTTGATGTCTCTAAAAAATATCCTAATGAGATTTGGATTGGATCTGAGTCAAGGGGTATTTCCAAAAAGTCAAGTTTGAAAATTTGCCTATATTTTATTCTTTTTGTAAGATGCATGGACATGGAATGAATGAATGCTTTCGTAAGCATCCTCATCTTCGTAAAGATAGGGAAGTGTTGAAACAAAAGGAGGAGATGGCTGTTCAGAATGTTACTAACCTTACTTTTGAGGATAACACCTCTAACCCTCCTATTTCTCGTATAGAACCGTTGATGATTAATATGGAGGATCCTCTTACTTCAGCCCTTAATGATACTACTTTTATTCATGAACAGGGAGTTAAAGATCAATCGGTTGCTCCTTCTAAATTGCGAATGTTGCTAATGAGATTTGGGTGTTTTGGAAAGATCTGATTAAAATTGATGTTATTGCTGATTTTACACAGGTTTTACATTGTAAAGTGGAGGTTTTTAATTTTCATTGCTGTGCCTCTTTAGTGTATGCTGCTTCTTCTCTTTATAATAGAAAACTGCTTTTGGAGCAACTTATTGATTTTCATCAAATTTCCAATTTTCCTTGGCTTGTTGGTGGTGATTTCAATTCCATCACTAATCCTTCTGAAAGGATGGGTGGGTCCACCCCTTCTATCCGTTCTATGGAGGATTTCAATAATATGATTTTAACTTGTAATTTGATTGATATTGGTTTTATTGGTGACAATTTCACTTGAATAGGGGTCATTTATGGAAAAGATTGGATCGGGTATTGTTTAATGATTCTTGGCTTAACTCTCCTATTACCACTAATGTGCAGCATCTGAGTAGAACTTTGTCTGATCATTCTCCTTTACTTATTAATATTAAGTCTAGAAATTCTAATGTTTTGTCTCATTTTAGATTTCAAAATATGTGGCTTCTCCATGAGTCTTTTTTTGATGTTGTTAAGAATAATTGGCAATCTCCGTTGCATCCTGATAACTCCATTATTGGTATGAAAAGACTTTCGCTGAAACTTAAAAGATTGAAACAGGTTCTTAATTGGTGGAATCATCATGTTTTTAAAAATATTTTTCAAATATTTTGAATTCTGAGCAACTTGTTCATTCTCTTGATTTGACTTATCAAGATGATCCTACTGATGTTAATTTATCTCTTTTAAAGAAAGCCAAAGAGGATCTCTTTAAATTACAAGCTCAAGCAGAAACTTTTTGGAAGCAAAAAGTTGCTGCTAAACATTTGGTTGAAGGTGATAATAATACTTAATATTTCCATGCGATGGTTAAGAGAAGAAGGGATAAAAATAACGTCAATAAAATTAGTACGGATGATGGCTCTATCACTTATGATCCTGTGGAAATTGCTAGTTTAGCTGTGCAACATTTTAAATCTTATTTTAACAAAATCTTTAACCCTACTTTAATTTTTAATCATTCTTTCATTCCTTCCCTTATCTCTCCGGAGGAGAATGGTGGTCTCACTAGGCCTCCTTCTTTTGAGGAGGTTAAAGAGATGGTTTTTGATATGAATAGTGATTCTGTGGCAGGGCCTGGTGGTTTTACTACTCTTTTCATTCAAAAAACTTGGCATATTATTGATAATGATATTTTTTCTACTATTTTGGATTTCTTTGCTGGTAATTCTATACCTAAGTTTTTCACCTCTACTTCTATTGTGCTCATTCCTAAAAATAATGATGTTAACAGTTGGAATGATTTTAGACCTATTAGTCTTTGTACTTTCTTTAATAAGCTGATCTCTAAAATACTTATGAATCGACTTGCTTCTATACTCCCTAAAATTATTTCTCTTAATCAGATGGGTTTTATGAAAGGTAGGGTCAGTATGATAACATTTTGTTGGCACAGGAGTTATGTCAAGACTTGGATGTTAAGGTGAGAGGAGGTAAAATAGTTTTAAAACTTGATATTGCTAAGGCCTATGATAATATTAATTAGAGCTTTCTATACCTGACTTTAGATTTTTTTGGATTTAACTCTACCTTTATTAAGCTTATTAAGAATTGCATTGAAAATGTTTATTTTTCTATTATTATTAATGGTTCTAATAATGGTTTTTTCAAAATTTCTCATGGTCTTAGGCAAGGAGACCCTATTTCTCCCGCCCTTTTCATTATAGCTGTTGAATTTCTTTCTAGGGGTCTTATCAATTTGTTTGATACTAATCCTGGTCTCTATTTTAGAACTTTGGGTGGCTCCCCTATATCTCATTTATGCTTTGCTGATGATTTTATTATTTTTTCTAATGCTTCTAGTAATAAAATTCAGAAACTTATGGATTTTTTGTCAAAGTTTGAGATGGGTAGTGGTGTTACCTTTAACAAAAATAAAAGTTGTTTCATTACTTCTAAGAGAATTTCTAATGATCATATTTTATCTATTAAAGACCTCACTGGTTTTACTCAGGCGCACTTGCCCATCAAATATCTTGGAGTCCCTCTTTTTAAAGGGAGGAGGCAATCCTTTCTGTTTGATGACCTTATTGCTTCGGTTCATAACAAACTCTTATCTTGGGACTCGAATTTTCTTAGTTTTGGTGGTAGATTTACCCTCATTAAAAGCTTGAGGGCCCTTTACGGATCCTGTACTAATTTTTTCGATATTAACATGTAGGCCTTGCTAAGGGTTTTCCCTAATATATATATAATTTGGATAATAATAAAACCCTATGTCATAATTTGAATGAACATTTCTTTATAATTTATAAATTAGAAAAATGAGTAATTAACTAACTTAGAATATTTAAATTATTAAGTTAACTTAAATTTAAAAGTTATAAATTTATACATTGACTCTTTTGAATTGAAGATGAATACTAACGATTGAAGAATAGGTATGAGTATATTAAAATTAAAAGTTATAGCAGCCATCATTTGGAATTAGTAATCTTATTAAATCATTACCTTAAATTCATTAAGATTATAAGAAGATTTTAAGCTAAACTGATATTCAAAATTATTAACTATGTATTCCACAAAAATAAAAAGAAATAGAATTGTGAAAAGAATTCTTAAAAGAAAAGAGAAGAAGAAAACAAAATAGAGTACATTCAAAAATTGGTATCAGATAAAAGCTTAGAGTCTGACTATAATCTTATACTTAAATTTAAAAAGGATAAGATAAGGAAACTAGTACAAATAATGGTGAACTACTAAAAATTTTAATTTTAACTACAAACACATCTAACCTTTAAATTACATTATTCACTTTAGAATTTAAAAGTCAATGATTATATTCATAAAATGCAAATTCAAATTGTGCAATCATAAGAACAACTGGTTAGGATAATTATCAGTATTTTTAAAATAGAATTTCTACTACTTCTAAAATGTGATATATTATCTTATATTTTAGTAATTTTATATTATCAATTTTTATTTTGGTTATTTGATTAATCAGAATTACATATTCGATAAGTATAAATTATGTAGTATTTTATATATTTTATTCTCAAAGAAATTTGTTGTTTTAGTTATTTTTATGAAGGAAAACTAAAAAATGGCAGAAATTCCAAAGAACTTACAACACCGTAGTGTCTGATGAAACAACACTGTAGCGCAACTTAAATACTGTCGAGGCAATATAAATTGGACATTGTGACACGGAGCTCTATATTTATAAGCACTATGGTGGCAACACATTTAGTGCCGTAGTATTACTAGTGCTGCTGTGTTCAAAAGTTAGCATTGTAGAGCTATATTCTCTATTTAAAAATGCTACAGTGCCATAATTTTTCATGCCTTGGCATCTTTTTCACCCCTCAGGTGCTATAGCCCTCAAATATCAGTAATGCCATAATATTACAATTGTAACTTCCAAGGGCCACATTCTATCAGTAAGAAGACATGACTATTCACTAACTAACCGATCCACGTTAGCAAGCACCACAGCAGTGCATAAGTTCTAGTGTCGAGGCACTAGTCCACTTTATTGGCACCACGACACCACTCTTCCAAGCACTGTAGTGCCAAATGCCTCTTTATATTTTCTTATAAATAGTTATGATGTTATATTTGTAAGCATGTTTAATCACTTGTGTAAATTTCATATTTTTTAGAGTACTTCTTGAGTTCCCTCTTAGAATAAAAATCTAAGAGAGGCTAAGGAAGTACAAGATACAATCATTTGGAGTGTTTAGCTTATATTTCTTGAAGCATCTCTATAAGTTAAAGGGAGAAGGAGTGTAGAGGAGATACTTTGATTCTTTCTTGGTGATATCGCTCGTATTTTCATTCTTCCATGAGTATAATGAAAATGAGTTTGCTTATTCTTTAACTATGTCTGGCTATTTCTTTTATTTTGAATTAATGATGTGAAGTGTATGTTAAGTACTAATGAATACTCTTGTTCTATAAATATTAAATGATATTATTAATATTATCCAATTATTTATTTAATGCACATAGTAGCCATATGTGTATTTAAAATATAATGTGATGTATAGCATCAATAGAGGAATGTAAGAATAATTAGGAATATTGAGATAGGATGTTTGCATGCCTAGATAAAGGATGTAATATTCTAGGTTCTTAAGAAGATACTATGAATATTAGGAGGTCAGTAGATATCCTTTTCACCACTACAAGCTCGATAAAGATCAAGGGATGTATATGCTCTAAATCACATCAATAATTAAGAAATTTATTAGAAAAGATATGAAATTTATATTCATCAATCCAAAACACTTTTATTACTTATTGTATCCAATATTTTACTATTTTATTCAGTGATAGAATCTTCAAAAAAATCATATTTATTTTAGTAGGATAATTATTACAATTAGAGTAAACAGTGTTAGTTTGTTATGAGTAAAACATACTTCCTCGTGGGTTCGATAATATATTCTATCACGTTATTACTTGGTTTAGCACATATACTTACGTATATTAAGTGGGGTTTGTTCCTTTTATATCAAAGAAAACCTAAGCATTATTTAGGGGTGATATAGCCTTATATTTTTATTCAAAATAAACACTCCATAGCTTACTCCCATCAACGCTATAGTTAATTATATCTCTAAGGAGAAAACTCTTGATTAAAGTGAATACTAAGCCTTTTTAAATTTATAAAGATTTAAGAAAAGTTTGGATTTAAAAGGACCAAAGAAAAAGATTTAAACTTTAGATTTAATGATTTTTAAACTTTAAATTTTAGATGATTGGATAAACCTTCTAGGGATAAGAGAAACTGAGGAATATATACAATCTATACTTATGCATGCCTAGAGTGGACGTCCAATTTACATCCTAAGCACCAACCAATGCCTTATAAATACAAGATAAGATAGCTCTATACCCTAGAAATCATAGAGATTTAAGTTAGAAACTTTAATTTAAGCTCTTTAGTATACAAATGCATCTAAGTAGTATAATATAATAATGTATGAAAGAAATGAATAATTAAAATTTTATTCCTTTATAATGTAAGCAAAGTTTAACCCAAGGTCTGCTGTAAAAGGTGGCTAGGCTCCACCATAATAAGCTGGGATTTCTATTCATATAAAATGTAGATTTAAATATGATTGCAAACTTTAGTCTTTAAAACTTTTGGCTCCTCAATCTTCTATAAGATTCTAAAAGATAATAATCTTCAAAGGAAGAAGAATCATTTCTTTTTGGAACTTCTAAATGATTGTAAATAATCATCTTTAAATCTTTTTATAACTCTTTATAATTTACAACTCAATCTAACTATACAAGAAATCTATAATTTAATATTTACAAATTTACATATACATTCGTACCTACGTATATTCTACTTTGCAATAAAGAAACATAATATATAACATGGCCTAAGAGCCTTATGTGACTTAGAGAGCCTAAGGCAAACCAACAGAAATATTAAATAAGACATCAATAGTACAAAATGTTTAGACATAAAACATGAATAGCCTTTAGGTAATGTACTTCAAACAATTCAAAACATACCACCGAACTAGTCTAAACTATTGCAGTTGCCCTATCAAACCATCTCAAGTATGTGTAAAAAGCTGTGTGGTTTAGGTTTATTATATTTAAAGTTATCTACCATTTTATTTTAATTTATTTAAGGTCAAAAGAATTTTATTTAATTTATGTTTTAATATATAATAATTTTCTAATTTATTTAAAGAATATATTTTAAGGATTTGAATTATTTACTTTTATGTTTAAAAAATATTGTGCTCAATAACTCCAATTGTTAGGAGTCATTGATTCACAAGTCTAAGGATCATATTAATAATACATTTGATTCCTCCGAAGGGATCAAATCCAATGCATCGAGTCCTTCCTATTTAAGTGTTTTATTGGTTTATATTTTAAAAAATCTTATCAATTAATTACGCCAACGATTTGAAGCTCTTAATTGAAATATCCAAGACTCATAATTTTAACATATTTGTTTCCTCCTAAGGGATCAAATCCAATGCATAGAGTACTTCATTTTATTATGTTGTTTATTTAAGTTATTTCCATGTATTTATTTTATATTATTGAAATAGTTATTTATATTTTATTAATTTAATTTTAATTATTTTATTTTATGAATGTTTTTATCAATTTATGTTACTAATTTTATTTTATAAAGTTATATTTATTTACTAAATTATTATCTGTTTATTTTAGTTATTCTTGTATTCCTTATTACTTAATTTTACCAAACTTTGACTTTTTTTTATTTTAATATAAATTCTAGAAGTTTATGATTTTTAATAAATTCTAGATTTAATTTGCAGTTAAATGCAATTTAGTTTGTACATTTATGATTTTATTTATTTATTTATGATTTTTATAAAATTAGCCCAATTAATTGAATTAATAATTTGAGTAATTAGGCTAGTTTTAATTTTTGAACCAAATTAGTTTTAAATAACATGAAATCATCTCCAGAGGTTGTTAATGACCTCTAAAGATGATTACAAGAGTTTTAAATAATTTGGAAATTTATTTAAATTTTTTATATATTGAATTCCCTTAAATTTTAAATTAATTTTTATTTTTAAATATTTTATGGGTTTTTTAACTTTTCCTTTAAAGTTCTCTAAATTTATAATTTAATGCAATTTATTTCATATTTTTATGATTTAATTTAAATTTTAAATAATTTATTGAATATCTTTTTTATTTAAAATCCACTAACGGGCTTACATGTTAATTAAAATAAATATTAAGTCCTTAAGAGGAAGCTTTAGCTCACTACTGCTCAAAAGAACTACAAACCAAATAAAAAGAAAACCTAAGGCCTAAGGTTCCCTCTAAGAACCAATACAAAAATTCCTAGTAATATTCTATGGTTGCCAAGAACCATCACCCAAAAAAGGAGATCCAAAGATCAACATTCATCCCAATCTTCCTGCAAAAATATACAAAGAGTTAGACTACCTACAAAATGATATATCTGCAAAGCCAAGTGGTAAAACATAAATTAACAGAGACAATATAAAATAGCAATATTAATGAACCACCAAGAATAGTAGTAATGGAAAGCAAAATAGAGAAAAAAGCTGCCAAAGATATCACCATTAAAATCATAATTAACCAAAATATAATTGGAGAAAAAATTCACAATTATATTTCTGAAATCCCCAATTCACCTAAATAATAGAAGAAAATCTAAAACAACCACAACACACGTAGAAACAACACGGCCAGGCAGAACAACATGGGCAAGCCATAGAGACCCATCCTAGCCAAACATGCAAAGAAGATAGAAGACCCCAAGATATAAAAATAGAGGATAGACCTTCCACAAAAAGAAGATAGCAACACCAAAAAAACCACAATACAGCCATACAACATAATAGCCCATCAACCCAAAGATCAATAGCTTAGAAGAAAAAACCCAAAGATCCAAATAAACCCACTATAGAAAAACTAAGGAGAAGACATAGAAGAGTTGCTCTAGAGACCATTAAGCTACACAAAAAGTATAAAATAAAGCAATTGATAGACCAACGATTACCCAGAACATCCTTAAAATATACTACCCTATTACCCATAAAACTTTAATCCAAAATAAAGAGCAGAATAAGGGAAAACCAGCAAAGTAATGTAGTGTTATAATAACACCTCATCGAGTACCTGACAAAAACCATCCAGATTACCTTCATACTATAACCACAAAGCATAGCCAGAATATGGACCAAATAATCAGAATAAGCAAGAATAACATTATTCCAAACAATGGAAAAATGAGTAAAATAGATGAATTGGGGAATAATGCCCAGCGGCACATAACCATAAGATAAAAGCCAATCTGTATGATCCACTACCAAGATACCAAAACAAACTCCCATATCATTTCAAAATAATGATATGATTAGTAATAGGTTGGCAACTATCAAGCAAATGCCCATTAGAGTAAATTCATAGTTGGAAACAACCCACACAAACTAATCATCACTTTTAAGTAGAAAAAGGAAAGAAAAATTCAAAACAGAGAAAAGAAAGCAACTGGTCCACCCAAAATCACAGCTCCCACAAACCCGTGAAAAACCAAGAAATAGATCCAGCCCACTCAGAGCAGGAAAAACTAACCAAAACCACCAATCACCATGAATACTATAAAGCCAAGATAACCACATAATAAAAAAAGAAAAAAACCAGCTAAAGTCTCATATAAGGCAAACCAAACCTATCCAACAAAAACCATCCCCTTCAACAGATCAGGCAAATTTAGCTCAAAAAAACATGAAAACAATTAAGATTATAGCCTAGCTTGGCAAGCAAATCAGTACAATGGTTACCTTCCCGATAAATATGGGTGATAGTATAATTAAAATTATGAAGAATCAATTTAATATCTCTTATGATATACCAATTATCATCATTACCATCAATCAAATGTAATAACATGATAGCATCTGCCTCCACCCAAATGTCCTTAAAAGGGAGAGCATAACACAAACTTAGCCCCACATAAAGAGCTTGAAGCTCAACTGTAATAGCAAAATAGGGCTTCAAAGGGAGAGCAAAGGCGCTAATCATCTTACCAAAGTGATCTCTGATGATACCATCAAAACTATAAGAGAGATTGTTAATGACTCCATCAAAAATTAGGTTTGAACCATCTCACTATATTCTCCTTCCCCTAGTTACCAAAGTTATTTAACTTAATGCCAAAATTAAAAGTAACAGCCGTATAGTTTTTGAAATTTTTTTCACTGATTAATTTGACAAAAATAAGTTGTAGCACTTTATCTTTCTTGTTCGACACAATACACATGGAATCCATCTTCATGTTATTATGCTTCGAAGAATTCCTCTCCCTCCAAATAAACCACTAAATAAAAATAGGGATGAGGTTCCTAATATGGCCTTTAGAAGGCCAAAAATAAGCAAGTAAAATAGAATGAATATCATTGTTATTATTATTAAAATGATTGGTTTCAAATAGATCATCAAAATATATCCAGACTTTAGCCGCATTGTCATCGTAAACAAACACAAGATTTAAAGATTCAATATGGTAGTAGCAATCGCATTCTGAAGGCATAAAAAGACCTTCTTCATAAGAAAAAATTCAATAGGAATAAAGTTACTATCAGATGTGATTCAGTCTAATTATGCCAAATAGAATAATTAGTATAAGACTTACTATCTGTAGTCTTAGTATGTTCCCAAACTTTCTTAAACTCAAAATTACCAGAATTAGAAATTTTCAATATAATACAATCCTCCACATCCAATAGTAAAGGAATCTTTAAAATTTTTTACACTAAGAAATCAAGAACAAAATTAGTAAGCTTATTCCTATTCCACTTTTTATTAGAAATAAAACTTTTAATTTTAATAATAGTAGTCGAATGAGTGTTCATAAAATTATCAATACAAGAATTCTCCATCCAATTGATATGAAAACATTGATATGACCAATACCCCAAGAAATCAAAGCCTTAGCCTCCCATTTAATGGAGTACAATCTTTTCCAAACTATAGAATCACCTTTTAAAAAAGGAAAATAAGAGGGTGCTTACCAATGCAACACTTAACATGAAATTGGCCCACAAAATGTTATTATATCTGGAAGAGAACCAAAGTTTATAGGAAAAAACCTGAGACATGTCCAAATTACTCTTACACCCCAAACCACCTTCATCCAACACCCCACAACACGTATTCCAAGAGGACCAAAGCATAGCAGGCTAGGAACCCCAAAAGAATTTATTAATCAACCTCTCCTAATAAAGACAAACAATATTAGTTAGCTTGATAGTGTGAATAATTTAAATAGGGAGATAGCACAACAGACTTTTAATCAAAATGAGCCTCCCACCAAAAGAAAGATACTTAAATGCCCATGATGGCAACATTTTTTGGAAGGAAGTAAAAATCTCCTCTAAAAGATGAGATGTTTTCTTACCCTTAAATAGGGGAGTACCCAAATATTTAATAGGAAAATTTTTAGGAGAAAACCAAAATTAGACTGAATCACATTGATTTTATGCCAACTAAAAGATTTAGCATAAATAAGTAGCTCTTAAAATTGTAATGGTTAAACCACTTGCTCTTTGGAATTTAATAAAGAACTTAAAAAGAATTTTGAGCATCTTAATTTATCCATTATAGAAGATAATGAAATCATCAGCAAAACTCATGTAACAAATAGGAAAACCACCAGCAGTAGATAATAAAGGTTGGGCTACTATATAAAAAGACTTTCTAAACCCCTAGAAAGAGACTCAACAGCATTGATAAAAAAGGTAGAAGAAATGGGATCCCCTTTCCTAATACGTTGAGAAGATTTAAAAAAATCTTGGCTCTTACCATTAATAATAATAGAGAAATAGCAATTCTCAATACTATTCTTAATAAGGTTAATGAAAATAGAATTGAAACTAAAAAGAGCTAAAATGTTATATAGACACTCCCAATTTAGATTTTTATAAGCCTTGGTGACATCAACTTTAAAAATAGCATTACCACCCTTAACAGGCACATAAATTCATGAATGAACTCTCAGGACAAAAGCACATTATCAAAAGTACTACGATTCTTAACAAAACCTGTTTGGCCTAAAGAGATAATTTTAGGAAGAAGAAAATCTAGTCTTCCCATAATAATTTTGGAGATTAATTTATTTATAAAGAACAAAGGCTTATACGACTAAAGTCATATCCCAAAAATTAATAACCTCTTTCTTAGGGATCAACATAATATTAAAGGTAGAAAAGAACTTAGGATATGAATTACCATTAAAGAAGTCTTTAACAGTAGTAACAACATCAATCTTAATAATACTCCAAGTATTGAAAAAGAACTTAGTGGTAAATCCATCAGGACCCACCACAGAGTCCATATGCATACCTTTAATGGTTTCCCATATCTCATTTTATTCAAGAATGTGAGTAAGGAAGGCATTATCTTCCTCATTAATAATCTCAGGGATAACACCCAAATTATAAATATGATCAATGTTGACACTATTATTAAAAATTCTTTTGAAGTAATCCACACCATAACTAGCAATTGAATCCTCATTATCATAAGAATTACCACTAGGCAATTAGATCTTATGAATATGATTAATTATCTTCTTTTTATTAATAATACCATGATAAAAAGTAGTATTTTTATCACCTTCAAAAAGAAATTTGAAAGCCTCTTTTGTCTTCCAAAAAACTTCTTCCTTTTCCTAAAGTTGAAAAAGTAATACATTAGCCTAATTAAGAAGAGTTAAATTATCATGAGTAGGATCATTCATAACAACGTTGCCCAAATCAATAACCTTCTTTTCAACTTTTAGAATATTAGTAAAGATATTCTTAAAAATACATTTGTTCCACCAATTCAACATCTACTTCAATCTTTTCAGTTTAAACCAAAGTCTGGTCATACCAAAAATGTTATCATCAGCAAACAAAGGGGAATGCCAATTGTTATTCACAATTTCCATAAACCCCTTATCTAAAAGCCACATATTCTAAACTCTAAAGGGAGCAGCACCAGTAATAGAAAGCAAATTAATACTAAATAAAAGAGGAGCATGGTCAGATAGAGTTCTACTCATATGCTCAATATGAGCATTGGGAAAATTAGAAATGCAATTATCATAAAACAAAATATGATCCAGTCTTTGCCACATGGTGCTCTATTCCTTGTAAATGCATTGCCAGAGAAGCCAACGTCATATAAATTACACTCAAAAATCATGTTGTTAAAATCTTCTATAACATGAAAATCCAAAGTCATTTATGTAAGGTGAATTAGGGTTTACTAATAAACAGACCAAATGAATTCCAACATTCTTAAAATTCCAACCATAAGTTTGTGAAGTGTTATAGATTAAGACCAAGAACTTTAAGGTCATCAAAGTCCTCCTAGGGTTATAAATTAATTTCTAAAGTAAATGCATCTAACTTTAGAAATCTAATTTTAAGTGATCTAGACCATGGATGGGGTTCAAATTAGTGACAATTTAACCCTTGGACACTAAGCTATAAAACTATAAAAAAGAAAATCTAGTGCACTATGTGAAAACCCTTAAGTAAAAAAAGGTAAACTCTTAAACATCGAGGCACCTTTTGGTGCAATGGTTAGAATTTTTTTAAGAATCTCTGCAGTTAAGCTCACTCTTCCTATAGAAATCCTAGGATGGGTGACCTCCAAATAAGTTACACCTACATGATAAAATTGTGAGGCCTATTGTCCAAAGTGGATAGTATCTTGATAATTAAGAGTTTGGGTTGTTATAAATGGTATCAAAGAAATACACTAGCCGAAAGATGGGAACAAAGTATTATTCCATGGGAGCCACCTATTAAACCCTGTATGGGATAAAGTGCTACATGGTGGGATTCACCACTTGAACTTGTAGAGGACACCTCTAAAATCCTATTTGCCTTATGGATAATTTTGGATAAAGATAAAGATACCGACCAAGATATAAATTACTTAAGTGGGGGAGATTACTAAACTCTTTAAGTAAAAAAAGCTAAACTCTTAAACATTGAGGCTCCTTTTTGTGAAATGATTAGAATTCTAATAATTAACTCTGTAGTTAAGCATGCTCATTCCAAAGAAATCTTGGGATGGGTGACCTCCTAGGAAGTTACACCAATAGGATAAAATTATGAGGCCCTTAGGCCAAAGCAAACAATATCTTGATAATTAAGACTTTGGACTATTACACGCTATAAATTATTGATTATGAATTTCTATATATTTATGCCAAATAATGACATAAGTATTTGAAATTTTTGATCAAAGAAGTAAAGATAGAAAATGTGCTTGAGAAAATTAGGGTATGTTAGGAAAATACCCTAATATTACTCAATAAAATTTAGCTCAAATTACTAAGTTTTTAGAGAATAATTAAGAATAATCAAGAAAAAATCAAATTGAAATTACTCTATATACTACAAAAATTAATTTGATTTTATTTTTAAATAAAAGGGGTCTGCTCCCTGATTCCATAGAGCTATTTTGTGCAAATTTTAGTGGAGTGTGTGATTTATTATGAATTTTAAAAGTTTTACACTTAAAATTCATTTAATAATCCATTTAACTAATTATTTGAATAGTGGTAGTGGTGGTTACTGGGGCTATGGAATAACCTGTAGAATTGTGAAATGATTTATGGCTCTATCAATCCCTAATATTGCTTAAGTTTTCTTTGATATAAAATTATAAAAACTACACTAAATATACACAAGTATATATGTTGAATCAAGTAATATAGTGATAGAGTAGAGTATTAATCCCACAAGGAAGATATGCTCACTTGCAAACACTAGTACTATCTATTAAAATTACAATAATTATCCTACTTGATAAAAATAGATGTTGTCGAGATTCAATCACTTAAATAAAATTAGATAAATATAATGAATACACCATCTAGATATAATGTTTTAGATTGATGAGTATAAATAACATATTATTCTTAATTATTCTCTTTTAATTATGATGCTATTCAGAGCATATGTATTCCTAAATCTGTGTCGAGCTTATAGGAATAATGGATGTCCATCAACTTCATAAGATTATATCATCTTGTTAAGAATTTAGTACATTTCATACCCTATGCTAGGTATGATGTATACTAATTCAATATTTTTGGTTATGCCTGCTTCCCTACATCGAGGCCCCACGTTACACCTAAGTTTAGCTATATATATGGCCACTATGTGCATTAAATTAAGATATGGTAATATTGAAAAAATATTTTAATAATTTAAGGAATAAGAGAACTCATTAGTACAACATATAATATTTACATCATCAATCCAAAATAGTGAATTTAGCCAAACATGGAGTATAATTAAAGAAAACTCATTTTCATTAATAGCATGATAGAAAGAAGATACAAGAGATAGATGAAAGTTCATGAGGCTTATGGAACCCTAATGAATAAGCCTGAGGCTAACCAAGAGAGGGGGTGAATTGGTTATTTTAAAAATTTCCTTAAAACAAAAAGAGAAAAAGCCCCTTTTTAAAATTTTTCCAAATTTCTTAAAATAAATAATTTAATCACTGGATGCGAAGGCATATTAGTTTCATAATAATAGAAAATTAGAGATTTAAAACACACAATTAATCACAAAAAAATAAAAGTGTAGAAATTAAAATGTAAAAATAATAAAAGGAAAGAACACATAAGATTTATAGTAGTTTGGTCTAACTTGAACTTCATCCACTCCCTGGAACCCTCCATTCCAGGTATTGCACTAAATCTTTAGTGACTCTCCTTTAGCCCTCACAGCTAGGCGGAGAAGCCCTTATGAAATTTCTTCCACCAATCTAGTGTGGCAGAGGACCGTAATCCTTTCACAGGAAGTGAATCTCGAATCACTTTCACCTTCCCTGGTGCGGTGGAGTAGCCAAGTCCTTTCACACCAAAGAGATCTTTTTCTTTCCAAAACTTCCCTCAAGTTAAACCTTGATAATGATGGCACTAAGGTCCAAGATTGCCAGAGCAACCGTGTGAAACCCCATCCACAATCCCTTGAAACCCCCTCTAAGGATCTTGTCCCTCTCAAACTCCACCTTTTCCTCTCTCCCTTTCAAGGCAATCTCTTCAAGTTTTCTCTAAAAAAAAATGACTCAATGCATGCCAAAGACACTTATAATATCTTTGGATAAATCTTAAATAGAGGGCTTCAAAAAACCCTAAAAATTAAATTCTATCATCAAAGATCATCCAATATGATCATGTACTATCATCCTATATAATTAGTATAAAATAACCCTTTTTAATAGTACGGACTGCATTATCCCTTACGATCAGTTCAAGAGTTTATACTGATCATCCATAAAGATTCTGCAATCATTTAGTATGATTAGTTTAGGTATTATAAAATTTCATCTTGTATGATAGGTGATGATTAATTATCATCCCATGCAATGATCAGATCATCTAGTACGATCGTCACCAATTATCTTGTATGATCTAATTGAATAAATTTACCATAATTACTCTCCTAATCATAGGATCAATTTAGTCATGATTATCATAAATCATCCAGTATGATGTATATCATCCTAGATGATTAGAATAAAATTTCAATCTTAAAACCTTACCTAAATTATGATTGGGGGCAATTTTTTATGATTATAATTGATCGTCCTGAATGATCTAAATCATCTAGTATGATTATTTCATTTTGCAGAACACATCAAAATTAGTTATTTTGATTAGTTGATTGTATAGTATGATAAAAATCTTATAGTATGATTAGTTCAAAATTTGAACTTCTGGTTTTGACTCAATCTCACTCCCCCTGAGTATGTGTGTACATGGTCACCAAGCTAGCATACACCCTTACAGAACTTGACTACAGAAATAAAAAATACATTAATGAATATTACAAAAATCTTTATAGCATAACCTATTCTACCCAATCTTGAGCCTAGAATCTTCGTTGGATGGTGTATGATATTCCTGAAATGTTAGTACATTGTAACAATCTCCCCCTTTTTAATGATGTCAAACATTACTGGTTGAATTTGCAAATTTAAAAATATTTTCTCCTAATGTCCCCCTCACTAAGATATTTATATTAAAATAGGGAAAAAATTAAAAAGTATTTTTTTAAATAAATATAAATAAATTTTAGAAACTAACTAACAAAAAATAAACACAAATACAAGATGAACAGATGCAACCTAATCACAAATACAACCAAACAAATATATTCTCCCCCTTTGACAATATAAAAAATAAGAGAAACATAGAAAAAATAAAACCGAACACACATAACAAACTAAAGATCATATGGACCCTGATTAGGTGGAGGTGATAGTGATGATTAAGAAAAATCAATTAATTTTAGCAAATTTTCTCGAAATGAGAAAGTTACCACTTGATTTTATTCAAAAGCTTAGTAAGAAATGCATTTAGAATGCTTAAAGCCAGAAAGGTTAGAGATTCAAGTTTTATTTATCCTAACTCAAGCTCCTTATAGGTTAAAATTATTTTAAACAAAAATCTAATTCAAAAAATAAATTACAGAAGGAATTTTAATCTTTTTAATCTTCTTGCATGAAATATATTTAATAGAATATTAATGCAAAAAATATGAATTAGGAATCATGATTTTCAAACTCAAGTGTTGAAGATATTACTTGGAATATGGATTTTTCTAAGATTTAAAGATTTGAAAAGGAGAGCTAACTTATTGGGGGCTCATTTTGTGCCTCTTTATCAATTTTTGACGCACTTTGCACATCTCTTAATTTTTGGTACACTTTGTGCATCTTGTAATTATTTGGCGGACATTACGCATCTTTTCATTATGGGCTCATTTTGTGCCTCTTGTCATATTTTGCTAACTTACTTCCTTTCTAAATCTTTAAAGAATTTCTCTCAGTTATGAGATTATCTTCAAAATATAACAAAAAGAAGAACTCACTCTCTTATATAAAGAAGAGTAAACCACAAAGCAAAACCCAATCCATATGATAGAAATAAATAACTTAATTAAGAAAATTTGAAGTAGATTTATTGACTTTCAAAAAATATTTATATGAGATAATGAAATGTAAGAAGATGAAGCATATCTCTATTTCTAGGTCCAATTTTTACTTTAAAATAGATTTTAATTCAAAAAGAAGTTTCACCACTAAAGGAGTTAGAGGAAGAGGGATAGTCATCAATTTCTCTTCCTTTAACTATTTAGGGAAGTCAATAATCACTTACCAAAAATTTTAAGTAAAAAGGAGGTAAATTTTTCATTTTAAGAAAAAATGTGATTAGAGAGAAGTGATTGATTCTCTTATGCAAATACGATGTGAGATATGATTTATGTGTGATGATTAGAGAGTGTTCTAAAAAATATACATTGAAAATAAAACAAAAAATTATAAATATAAATATCTTACTATAAAACAAAACACTAAAATAACATAAAAATAAAAACATTCACGGTGAACAAAAATAAAACAAAGAGCATACATGAATGCATTAACTATAACACAAATAAATACACAAACAAAACTTTATACCTCATTATCTTGCTCTTGGTCTGATGATTCAGAAGCTAGGTCTGCCCAGGAGATCTTTTACTTTTTATCATTTGCCCTTATTACAATTAGCTTATTTTTACCCTTTTCCTTTGCATGAAGAGTTTTTAAAATAGGGCACTAATTTTCATATGTCCAGGTTTCTTACACCCAAAGCAAATAATGTCAAAGGAAATCTTAACATTCTTATCATTTTTACCTTTGTTCCACTTTTACTGATATTGATGCTTGCACTTTAGTAGATTTTCAAATTTGTATGTTATTGATGATATTTCCTTAATCGCATCATCTACTATGCTGCTTTCATCCATGTCTTCAGTTTTAGCACTATAGTTTCACCTGCATCAAAAAGCTTTTGACTCACACTTTGCTCGTGGGAAATGAGTGAGCCAATTAGATTATCAATAGAATAATTATTCAAGTCTTTTGATTCGCTATAAATTTATCAGGTGGACAATGTATAATTTTATTGACTTTTTCAAAGTTGAAAGTTCTTTACATAAAGCATATAATGAAGTCATAATTTGAGTAAACCTAGTATACATGTCTAGGATAGTCACATAAAATTTCATGTAAAATAGTTCATAATCATGCATTAAAATATTCAACTTAAATTATTTGACTTCACTAGTTCCTTCATATGTAATGCATAGTTTATCCCAAATTTTCTTGCTAGCAGTACATGTAGAGATTCTCATACAATCTTTAGAATTCAAAGCACGAAAAAAAAATTTAAGCATTTATCATTCAATTGAGCATTAATTTATTCTATCTGCTCCATTCAGTAAAAGGAATATCAATTTTGACTCCATCTGAAATACATGATGATACAGAATAACCAGTTTGAATAATATGCCACATTCGATAATCAATTAATTACAAAAAAGTAGACATGCAAAATTTCCAAAAATTAAAAGAAATATTTTCAAATAAAGGTGGTCAGGTGATTGAATATCCTTCTGTAATATTATGATTTCCAAAGTTAGCCATTGATCTTTTTTTAAACGTTTTCTAAAACTTAATTTATGAATCCCACTTTGATGCAACTTAAAAGTTCGTGAGGGTTGTGAAACCCTAAAGAACAAGCCTGAGGCTAACCAAGAGAGGGGTGGTGGTGAATTAGTTATTTAAAAAATTTCTTTAAAATAAAAAGGGAAAAACTACTTTTTAAAGCTTTTTCCAAATATCTGAAAATAAACAATTTAATAACCAGATGCGAAAGCAGATTGGTTTCATAATAACAAAAAATTAGAGATTTAAACCACCTAATTAATCATAGAAAAATAAAAGTGTAGAAATTAAAATATAGAAATAATAAAAGGAAAGAACATCGCAGATTTATAGTGGTTCAGTCCAACCTGACCTATATTCCCTCCCTAGAACCCTCCGATCTAGGTATTGCACTAAACCTTTTGTGACTCTTCTTTAGTCCCCACAGTTAGGCAGAGAAGCCCTTACAAAATCCCTTTCACCTTCCCCGGTGTAGCGGAGTAGCCAGGTTCTTTGACACCAAAGAGATCTTTTTCTTCCCAAAACTTCCCTTAAGATAAACCTTGACATTGATGGTACTAAGGTGCAAGCTTGTCGGAGCAACCATGTGAAACCCCTCCACACTCCCTTGAAACCCTCTCCAAGGATCTTCTCCCTCTCAAACTCCACCCTTTCCTCTCTCCCTTTCAAGGCTCTCTCTTTAAGTTTTCTCCAGAAAAAAAATGACTCAATGCATGCTAAAGACATTTACAATATCTTTAGAGAAAGCTTAAATAAAGGGCTTCAAAAAGCCTTAAAAAATTAATTCTATCATCAATGATCATCTAGTATAATCCTGTACAATCATCCTGCATGATTATTACAAAATAGCCCTTTTTGACAATATGAACTGCATTATCCTGTACAATCAATTCAAGAGTTTGTACTGATCATCCAGGATGATTCTGTGATTATCAAGTATGATTAGTTTAGGTATTATGGTATTTCATCTTGTACGATAGGTGATGATTAATTATCATTCCATGTAATGATCGGATCGTCCAGTACGATCATCATTTAGGCATGATTATCATAGATCATCCAGTATGATGTATATCATCCTGGATGATTAGAATAAAATATAAATCTTAAAATCTTGCCTAAATCATGATTGACAGTTATTTTTCATGATCATAACTGATCATCCTGGATGATCTAAATCATCTAATATGATTAGTTCAATTTATAGTACACATCAAAATTAGCTATTTTATTGAGCTGATCGTGTAGTATGATTAGTTCAAAATTTAAACTTCTGGTTTTGACTCAATCTCACTCCTCTTGAGTGTGTGTGTGCATGGTCACCAAGCTAGCATACACCCTTACAGGACTTGACTCAAGAAATAAAAAATATATTAATGAATATTACAAAAACCTTTATAGCATAACCTATTCTACCGAATCTTGAGCCTAGAATCTTCCTTGGATGGTGCATGGTATTTCTGAAATGTTAGTACACACAAACAAATATACATTACAAATACAAGTAGACATTAGGATATGAGCCACAATATTTGTTATCATCAAAAACATAAACTCATGAGCTCGAGTTGCAACAATAGATATCACTAGCATGGTTCAATGAATCTCCTCTACACTCCTCTTTACTTACAGATTTTCTTCCATAAATATAAGCCAAACACTCTAATGATGGTATCTAGTACTTCTCTAAATTTCCTTAGTTATCACCCTAAGGGAAATTTAGAGAAGTAATCTGAATTATACTAAAATTATCTAAGTGACTAAACTCTCTTACAAACATAATATAATGATTATTTATAGGAAAATACAAAGTAAGCATCTGGCACTACTATGCTAGAAAGATCAGTGTCACTATGCCCAACAAAGGAACTAATGCTGCTATGCTCCTTTTTTAGTTTCTCTGTAGCGCTTGTTGACATGGATCAATTACTTAGTACATAGTCACATCATTTTACTAACTGATCGTGTCCTTAGAAAGTTTCAACTTATATGCCACAACGCTGCTAACTTTTGAATGTTACGACACCGGAAGAGAAATTTTGGCACTGAGGCATTATAGTGTGTGCTACTGCTATGCTGTCTGATAGAGAACATGGTGCTTCAAATCTAAACTTTTGATGACGCTACGTTGTTTGATAGAGAAGTTGGCTCTGCAATGTTGATATTTAGGCATGCCATCAGTGTCTTTGATGGCAATGCGATGTTGTTTATTTTGACTCCATGGCACTATATGAAACTTAAAACTTTATTCCTTTTCTATATTTTCCTATATTATACAACTTAAAAAACACATCTTCACTTAAAATATAACATATAAAATAATACATTATTTATACTTATTAGTGGTCAGCTGATGTGGCACTACCATTACACATGACACATGGATTTGAGGCAAAACTTGTGGCGGCCGAGCACTTAACCGCATTAACAAATAGCTATATCGTCTGATCCATGTGCTTTTAATCGAATGATGGAGATCAAATCTCACTATTTTGCTCTATTTGGGAGGATCAGATGGATCGTTATATTTGACAAAATCTAGACCATCCAAGAAAATACACACTAGCAGGATGATCTTGATTTCATCTTCTTCCTTTGAATAGTCAAGACGAGCATATATATATATATATATATATATATATATAGTATAATGAACAAAATTCATGAAACTTCTCATAGAATTTTCTTGATATCTAAACTTTCATTATATGAATATTAAGAACTTCATATGGAAAATTATGGAAGTTATTTTAGACCCTAGATCTTGGATTAGGGTTTAAGATTTATCTTGATATGTAGGGTTTAAATTTTTTCCTATTTTGCTCCTTTGATCCTAAGGAACCAAAGATGGATGATGACTGGATTGGAAGTTTTGAAGCTTTTAAGGATGAAGCTCTAAGTCACCTTTGGAAGTCCTCACCAATAGACTTTAAGTGACTAAAATTAATGGGGTTGTGTAGAGGAATTCTACTAAAGTGGAGTGAATGCAAATAACCTATCCTTGTTCACAAAAAAATAAAGCATATTTATAGTTCTTTAGGAGTGGGGTGAATGCAAATAGCCAGCTACCTTTTCTATTAGGAACTGCCTAATGGGACCTAACCAGTATACTCATGTAGTTAAAGCCCATATGGTTTATTGTTTAAGAAGTTATAACTAAGCAATGATTACATATGGGTTATTTCATAGATTCTTGCCACCTCAAGCCTCCACATGGCTTAGGCTAATTAGGATAGGTGGAAAGAAGGTTCTAGAATGCAATTTAATGGTTTATATGGATTAATTTGATCTAGGTTTTAAATGGGCTCAAGAATTTAACTTTTTTCATGGTTTAGTTCAACATAATTGGTTTAACTAAGGCAACCCATAAGCTGGGCTAGCTAGTTTTAGTGTAATGGGTCTAGAGACACATAATGCAAGTGTTTAGGGATTTTAATTTTATAAAGATTGGGAAATGGCTCAAAAAAACTACTTTTGGTTCATTTAGGTCAAGCCATATGGCTGGCCCAAGTGGACCCAAGGATTGCATCTCCTAGGGCTAACCCTTTGGGACCCAATCAATAGTCCTAATAGGTTTAGGTGCTTTGCTTTGGTTTAGATCCTTAAATTCCAAATTTTAGTGCTTTTTGGGTTGATTTGGTTAACCAAGCTTGACCAAAGCTTGGGTTTAGGTCCACTCCACTAAAAATGGCATTTAAAATTTGTTGGAAGTGGTTTTGGATAATGACATGAAGGGTTTATTCCAAAATTCACTTTTAAGGATTTAGAATTTAATTGTATCTTGGTCAACCATGGTCAAAAATGGTCCATTATAAGTTTAATTAGGTTTAGTCATGTATGGTTTAAGTTTTGAAAACATTTGAAGGCATTGGTGAGGTTTAGCTAGGCTTTTATATATTATTCAGGGTTTAGGGTTCAAGGGATCCTTTAATAGTCAAAGTGACCAATGGTGGTCAACTTAGCCAATTTAAGAGTTAATATGATCTAGCATGATCATGAATGATGGTTCAATGCCTAATATAAAAATCCATATCTTGGATTGGGTAATTCAATACAATTCATATATATAAAGGGTTTATATTTAAAAGAGGTCTAGAGATCAAGCTAGGTCAACCTAAGTCCACCATGCTCAATCATGCACTCAAATGAGTTCAAATCAATGTAATGGTTATTATGAACATGTACATTGAATTTTAAAGGATTCTTAGATGATTTACATTATATTGTTATGTCCAATGGTATGAGTTGTAAATATTTGAAGATTTTTTATGCTTGGATTGTGTTTGGGTTATAGGGTTTAGAAGGGCATGGGGGCCTCCAAAATGGTTAGTTAGACTCTAATGACTTTTCTAATCAATATGTAAATGATCAAACATCATTCCATTACCTTCACTTAGGGTTTTGAATCAGTTAAAAATTTCCTGTGAAAAAGTGAAATCTCCAACGGCTTTAGGGCTTTAGATTTAAACTTTGGATTTTCAAATTAAAATTTAGATTTAGATTGAATTTAGGGTTAATTTATGAATGCTTAGGGAAAGATTTATTATTTTAAATTCTTGAATCAATAACAATCATTGAGTGTCTGTTAGTGACTAAATGATTGATCAAATAATAATCAGTAGTGATTATTAGATGATTGATTGAGAATTTCAATGATTGATTACTAGACCAAAGCATAATATGAAATTGGATTTAAGTTTTAGAAAGGATTTCAAGGATCTGAAGATGAAGATTGAAATATTGATTTAAGATTTTTACCTCACACAAAAATGAGGTCAATAAATGGACCCTGAACAGATGTGTTGAACTTGAAAAGTAAATCGTACATGTTAATGTTGATCGAAATGATCAACAGAATCCATAAGAATTTAATTTAAAAGCTTTTGAATGGAAATGAACTTAAATAAGTAGATTTAGTGAAGCTGAATATCTAGTAGAGATATTATCCCCATCATATTGATTTAGTTTTAAAAAAATGAAAAGGACATCTATCCAAGACAAGTTAAATTTAATTAGGTTTATAAAGATATCCTACCATCACTTAACCATATTGAAACAATAAAGAATGATAACTAAATATTCACTTGACCATATCAAAATAAGTTAAAAAAAGAGAATTTGAAAGATTTAATGTTTTCTTGACCTTATCGAAATTGTAAGAAACAAAAATTTTGGGGGTCCAACATTCACTTGTCCAAATTGAAATAATGAAAGGAAGATTTATATAATCACCTAACCATATCATAGCATTGAGAAAGATTCAAGCTTGAATGGAGGGTCACTTCCAAGCAAGAAAATTTAAGATATACAAGTGAGAAATTATTCTCAAATGAACATATTTAAAAGGTATTCAAATGAGAGATCTACCTCAAATGAATGATTTTAATGGTTGAATTGAGAAGACATCGAGAATCATATTACAAAATCAACCAAATTTTAAAAGAGAGGGATACTGTAATAAACAAAGGCCATTTATGAAAATACCTAAAAAAATTATTGATTTAATCTTTATCATATACAAACACTACCCATTATAATATTTCTTCAGATATCGTCCATTTATAGGCAACATTAGATGATATTCTTTACAATCAACTAATTAATAAGATGCTTCTTGGTAAACTTTCTACACCATGAATGGACCTTTTCAGGCTGGCTAAAATTCACCACCCATCCTCCAATGGGCCAAGATAGTCTTCTTAAAATAAGGACCAAGTCTCCTACTTAAAGAATTCTCAGACGAACCATCTTATCATGTGCTTAAATCATTTTATCTTTGTATAACTCGAGGTTATGTAGAGCTTGCAACTGTTTCTCTTTTAAACCTTCAAGTTCTTCTAAATTGAGTTTAGCATTCTGTTCCACTATAAGTTCATTATTTACTGCAATGAGCAATCAAGGCAGTTTACCTACAAAGAGAGAATAGCCTATGTTCCGAAAACTAGAGAAAATGGCATAGATTGGTTAGGAGTTATGTATTCTATTTCATTAATGCTTATAATCATCTAAAATTTTATTTAGGATTTGCACCAAAGTTTTATTAAAGGCCTTAGTTAATCCATTTGCCCAAGGGTAATAAATATTTGAGTATCTCCAATCAATTTTATGATTTCTAACCAAATTTTTTATTTTTGTATTTAATAGAATGGACCATTACCTGATATGATTTGATAAGGAACACCAAATCAATACATAATATAATCTTTGAAGAAGTTTAGAATATGATGGGCTTTGACTTCTATCAAAGGAGATGCTTCTACCAATTTTTAAAAGTAGTATATAGATGTTATTATAAACTTCTGACCTCTAGAGGATAATAGATCAATCAAACCAATAAAATCTATACCAAAGCTTTTAAATGGACATGAAGTAATTATTTGATGTAGTACATTTGGTGGTTGATATAAAACCACATTTTACAGCTAGCATTGATGATAATGATCTGTAAAATTCATGCAGTTATCTATCATTGATGGCCAGTAGTATCTAATCCTTTTAATCTTCATTTTCATTTTAGGACCAGATTGGTGAGAACCACACAATCTGGCCTGAATTTCTTTTGCTATATCTTTAGCTTCAGGTTTACTGAGGCAATGTAACCACATCTAATCAAACAATCTTCTGTTGAGGTTTTCATTGTTTAAAGTATAAGATTGAGATCTTTTTATCTAATATGTAATTAATTTATCCTTGGGAGCTTATTTTTAAGTAAGTATTTAATGAAGGGTATTCTCCAATCTACCACTTTATCATCTACAACAAAAACATTTTTTACCTCATCTATGGATTTTTTATTATTCTATTCTACATCAATCAGTAACAAGACCTTAAATTCATGTACTTTAATTAGAATTGAATCTTCTTTAGAATAAGCTATTTCTTTAGCAAGCTTTGCAAAGACATCTACTATGGCATTTTCTCCACATAGTATTCTATAAAAAGTAATTTTTAGAATTTTCTCTAATAACTTCATTGTATACTGGTGATATGGATTTAATTTTGATTTTAATACCTTATATTTACCTGCAACTTGGTTGACAACAAGGTATGAATTTTTGTATATGTTTATTTTTTTAATTTCATTTAAATTTGTCAACTCTAAGCTTATTATCAATGCCTAGTACATAGCTTTATTATTTATATAGGGTCCTTATAAATAATAAGAGTAATATAACAACCCTTTATTTGGGTGATGAATATAATGCCTATTTTGGCCTTCCCTTGGGACATATCTCTTGTGATCCTTTATCTTTTCAACTAAATGTAACACCATCAAAATAAAATTCCCAAGTGGGGTATTCATTTGTTTACAAATTGAGAATCTGCTTATTATTAAGTGTACATTTTGTAGTTTTTTTTACTATTTTAAATATTAGTAAAAATATTATTTTTTAGTTATTTTTATGCATGAATGTATCAGGAAAAAGAAAAAAAATTCACAAGTGTTGAACTAGCACTACAACCCTCCAACCACCAGCACCACAGCCCTCCAACCTCTAGCACCATAGCATCCGCAATGCCCCATCACCATAATTAGAAAGTCATAGATCTAGAGCCTCAGGAAAAATGGCAATTAATTAGCACCTTGGAAGAGCCAAGGTTATAAATTTTCTCGAAGGAGGAATTTTAGAACAAATAAGAGTATTTGAATGGAATGTTTTCATGCTGTAGCGTCAGAAAGTTAGCTTGGTAGCACCAAGATCTCATGATTTAAATTCCATGGTGCCATAATTTCTCATGCCTTAGTGCCAATTTTTGCTATCGGGCATCATAGTGTTTGAATGTCAACATCACCATAGCATTGCAGTTGCAACTTCCAAGGCCCATATTTTTCCAATGAACATTTATGACTGTTCACTAAATAACTATTCCACATCATCGAGTATGGTGGCAGAGCAGAAGAGTCAGCGACGAGGCACTGGTTCATTTTATGGGAATCATAGTGCCAATCTTTTAAGCACCGTAATGCCAATTTCCTTTTTGTGTATTCTTATAAATTTATGTTATGTTTTGTTTATAGAAGGGTTCAATCTCTTGTGTAAAATTCAGTCCTTTTTTAGTGTACTTCTCTAGTTCCCTCTTAGAGTAAAATCTAAGGGAGATTAGGGAAGTATAAAATGTAATCCATTGGAGTGTTAGCCTATGTTTGTTGAAGTAACTCTATAAGTAAAGGAAGAAGAAGTGTTGGGGTGATACCTTGATCCTTCCCGATGATATTTCTTTCTTGTATTTTCATTCTTCAATGAATTCAATGAAAATGAGTTTACTTGTCATTTATTCTATGTCTAGCTAAATCTATTATTTTGGATTGATGACACAAAGAGCATGTTAAGTACTAATGAAGACTCTTATTCTTTAAATGTCTAATGATATTATTAGCATTATCTCATTCTTTATATAATATATATAGTGGCTATATGTGTAGTTAAAATATAGTGTGATATATAGCCTCGATGGAGGAATGCAAGAATAACCAAGAATAATGAAATAGAATGTTGGCATTCCTAGACATAAGATTTTATATATTCTAGGTTCTTAAGGAGATATTATAATTATAGGAGGTCAGCATATATCTTTTTCACCCCTACAAGCTCGACAAAGATCTAGGGATGCATATGCTCTAAATCATATTACTGTGAAGAGTCTCAATAGGAAAAATATAAAATTTGCATTCAATAATCCAAAACAATTTTAGTTAAATATTTTATCCACTATTCTATAATTTTATTCGGTGAAAAAATCTCCAAAAATATATTTTTTTAATTTCAGTAGGATAACTCATACAATTAAAGTAAATTATAGTAGTTGATTATAACTAAGCATAACACTTCTTTATAGGTTTGACACTCTACTCTATCACTTTATTACATTATTCAGCATGTATGCTTATGTATATTAAGTGGGGTTTTTTTATTTACATATTAAAGAAAATCCAAGCATTATTTAGGTTTGATAGAGCAAGAAATTCTTACATCATTTAAAAGTTCAATCCATAACCCCCATCAAACATTTAAGTATAGTGGTGTTAGCAATGATGTTATTAGGCTTTGATTGTTTC
Source organism: Dendrobium chrysotoxum (assembly GCA_019925795.1). Taxonomy (NCBI): domain Eukaryota; kingdom Viridiplantae; phylum Streptophyta; class Magnoliopsida; order Asparagales; family Orchidaceae; genus Dendrobium; species Dendrobium chrysotoxum. The sequence goes on along the minus strand of CM034300.1, from coordinate 26,118,865 downwards.
CATTTTCACTAAGGGACAAAGCTAAGCTATGGTTGAATGTTTTACCCCCAGGCCCTATAACCACTTGGAATGAGTTAGCACACAATTCTTAGCTAAGCATTTCCCATCTTAAAAAATTCTCAAGCTTAGGAATGGTATCACATCTTTTTTCCTGTTTGAATCAGTCAATTTATAAAAGTTGAGAGAGATTTAAGGAGATGCTTAAGAAATACCCTTACCATATTTTACTAGATTAATTGGTTATTCAGACTTTCTATAATGGGCTCGTAGGATACCTTAAATCAATAATTATTGTTGCAGTTGGAGGATCTTTAATGTTAAGCTATTTGATGAATCTTATGAATTAATTGAGGAAATGACTACAAAAAATTTTTAATGGCCTTTTAATAGGGTTAATCCTAAGAGAGCAGCTAGAGTTTATAAGTCAGATGCCTAATCTATTTTGACTACTCAAGTAGCTATTATATCTAAAAAGTTGGATAGTTTTAGAGATAGTTCAAGATCAGGATCACCTATGCAATTAGAAGGGCATGATTTGAATTCTTTTGGAGAGAACATTGTTCAAATGATTGAGAATGTGAATATCATTGGAAGATAAATAATTCCTATTTTAATACTTATAATTTTAGTTATTGGAACCACTCTAACTTTAATTGGTCTATTAATAATATTGGTGGTAACAATCAGTGGAATACAAGTCAATCAAATCATGGAGGAAATTATAATAATCCTTAGCAACCTATAAAAAACCCTATACCTTCTTAACTCCTAGGTTTTAATCAAAACAATCAATTTAAAGGTATGAAGACAACATTGGAAGAGGTACTGATTCAATTATGAACTCAATTATAAAGTCAAGCTACTTTGATTAAAAACTTTGCAAATTAATTAGTATAGCTTACAATTTCTTTTAATAGTAGACCCTATGGAGCATTGCCCAGTATTATTGAAATTAATCCAAAGAAGAATGGGAAGGATCTTAGTATGGACTAGGTTAGGAGTGGTACTGATGCATCCTAGAAAATAAAAATTTAGGCAAGTCTGGCTAAAGATTGAAAACTTAGCACTCATAGGAGGCAACCCAAATATGGTGTGTTGTTATGAGCATTTTAAGTTTTTATTCAATATTTTGTTCTGTTATATTTTATCATTGGTGTAATTTACTTATTATAGGTTATTTGATTACGTTTGTACTCATCTTTTGTAGTTCAATTTACATTTATGTAAAATTCTTACTATTACTTAACTCTTGAAAATATTCTCTACATAGCGCTTGCACTTTGATTACTTATTTAGCCAAAATAAAAATTATAATTAAAAATTATTTAAAATTAAAAATAATACTAAACTCTAGGTAATAATTTGGATTAATAAGGAATCACAATTTTTAATTTAAAAATTATAGTAATTAACTAAAAAAAATCATCTAAGTTATTGGCTTACTTTGAACTTAAAAGCTATACACTTAAGTATAGACTAAAGATTTAAAGATTGAATAATTGAGTTTAGAGAAAGGGAGTGTGTTGAATAAATTATAAAAATCATTGTAAACTTGAACATGAAATTAGTAAGCTTACTAACATCCTCACATTAATTTAATTTAGGTTTACTTGAAGGAAGAAAGCAATCAGTATTTAAAATCATTATTATATACCCAAAAATAAAAAAATATGAAAAACATAAAAATAAAAAGAAAGAAGGAAAGAAAAAAAATAAAAATGTGTATTTCAAAAATTTGTATATGATAAAGCTCTATTCCTAAGAGTATTCAAATACTAAAATAAAATAGAAAAATGTAAGTAAACTAATACATGTGATGGTTTACAAGTGAACTACTAATTTAACTACAAGCAAAATCAATTTCTAAATGACACATTTTTAAAATCTAAAATGAGTAGCATCATCGTAGTTACACTTGTAGTGGATAAGTTCAAATTATGCAACAACAAAGATAATTTCTTATAATCCTTCAAATTAAAATTATATAACTTTGATCATTCTAAATTACATCTAAATGGGGAAGTATTTTCTTATATTTTGATAATCTTAAATTGTTAAGTTATATTTGGGCTAGTAAGCTAATAAAAAGGTGATTATACAATTGCTTGAGGACAAACAACAGTTTAAGCTGGGGGAAATTTATTAAGTATAAATTTTGTAGTATTTTAATTTATTAAATATCAATAAAAATATTACTTTTTTTTGTTTCTATAAAGGAATGCCTTAGGTGAAAGGAAAAAAATTCACAAGTGTTGAGCTAGTGCCGCAGTGCTCCAACCACCAGCATCGCAAAGTCCATGTAGCCCCAATGCTAGAATCCTGAAATTGCAATGTCAAAGCCTTAATAAATTTAGTAATTAATTCAGTGCCCTTATGGAGCCAAGGTCAGCACCGTAGTGCTTCATAATGCTGCAGCACCAAAAATTAGTATCACAGCACCTGAGTCTTGGGAATTTAAGCTCCAAAGCACCGAACTTCATATATTGTAATGCTGAATTGCACATTCAAGTGCTGCAACACTAAACTTTTGGAGCACCATAGTGGAGCTATTGATAAAATATGGAGCCATTTTTGATACACCTTAGTGCTTCATAATGCTGCGACACCGCTATGTCGAGCACCATGGTGCCTGAGTCCATTTGTATAAAAGCATAGATAATTTCTCAATTTAATTTATAAAAGAGTTCTATCATAATTTTTATCTAGTTCAGTACAAACTGTAGTGCCTCCTTAGAGTAAAGTCTAAGGAAGGCTATGGGAGAGAAGGATATTATATTTTGGAATTATTAGCCTATTTATTTGTAAAATCAAAAATTTGGAGAAGAAAGGAGTACGTAGAGTGTATTTCTCTGAGCAACATCTGAAACAACTTTCACTCTTATATATTCTCTTTTATGCAAGTAATAAAATCTGATTTATTTTCTTTTCATTCGATGTTTAGCTACATAATTTTGGGCTAATGATGTGAATCTAGTGGTAGTACTAATGTAGACCTCTATACTTTGAATGGGAAATGATTATTTTCAATATCTCTTGATCTTAATTTAATACATATGGTGGCCATTTGTGTTGTTAACAAGCAGTGTGTTATTTTGCCTCAATAGAGGAATATAGGAATAAATAAGAGTATTGAAATAGAATGTTTATATGCATAGACATAGGATGTTTAGCCTTCTAGGTTTGATAGAGATACAATCACTATAGGAAGGCCATAAACCTCACTTTACATCCCTACAAGCTCGAGAGAGATCTAGGGATGCATATGCTATAATCCACATTAATAAAAAATAATCTCGTTGTGAAAATTTTAGTAATTTTCATTTATTAGTCCAAAATATTTTACTATATAGTATCTTATCTTTTCTTTTGTAATTCTCTATAGGGAAAAAACTCAACCCTTATTTTTATTCAATAGAGTAAATGTTGTAGTTATAGTAGGTTATATTAGTTTACTTACAAGTGAGCATAATGCTTCCTCGTGGGATTGACACTCTCTCAACCACTTTATTACTTGATCGATAGGTATACATGCATATTTAGTGGGTATTGGATATCAAAGAAAACCTAAGAATATTTCAAAAAAAGAGCACAAACGTAGTTCACGCATTAAACGTAGCCCGCATCACTCATCTAGTAGTTTATCATCCACTAGAATAGTATCTTGAGGGGTGTAATATTAGGAAATCTACCTCTGCTTGTCCATTTATAGCACGAAAAGAATTGAATGTTATATTAAACTATAGTAAAATTATTAACAACTTAGCTTATCTTCCTTATAATGTCAGTTGATTCATCAAATACTAGAACAAATTTACCATATATATTATGTTTACTTTATGAGAAAGCATGTAATGCCTCAACTTCTCAGCTGGGAAAATCAATGTTAAACAATGCTTCTCAATTAGAAGATAGTTCATTTCAGTTGGCAGCAATCTTTTACTCAGGTAATAAAGTGAATTCTCTTTATCTTCACCATTAACTTGAGCTAACAAGGTACTAAAAGATTCACTTAAAGTTACTATATATATTAGTTGCTATATAAAAGCTTTATAAGTACCTTCAACCCATTAGAAATGAATGTCTTTGTTATATAGAGCTTCAAATGGTTGATATCTGTCTGATAAATTTGATATAAAACTTCTTAGACATGCTAACCAATCTTGAAGAGATCTCAATTGAGTGAGACTTCTAGGTGGCAACAAATCCATGATTTCTTTTATTTTAAAAGGACCTATTTTTATTTTGTGGTGTTGAACCATGAAACCTAGAAACTTTACTAAATTAATATTGAAGGTACACTTCCAAGGATTCATTTTTAGATTATACTAACATAATCTTTTTAAAATAATTCTCAGATCACTTAAATGATTCTCTCCAAGACTTTTACCAACTAAATCATCAACATAACATTTCCATATTGGTGAACAAGTTCATCAAACATTCTCATTATTTCCCACTAGTATGTTGTACCAGCATTATTTTGTCCAAAAGGTATTACTTTGTAACAATAAACTTTTATTTGCGTTTTAAAAGCTACGAACTTCATATCTTTAGGAGCCATCCTTATTTGATTATACCTAGATGAATTGTTTATAAAGCAAAATATTTCATATGATGAAGCAATATCTATGATGAGTTCTAGTTAGGAAGTGGAAACTAATCTTTGGAATAGGCTTTATTTAGATCTTTGAAGTCGATATGAACATAGATTTGATCACTTCTTCTTTACTATAACAACACTGGCTAACCAGGTTGGATATTTTTCTTCCCTAATAAAATTAGCTTCTATAAGTTTCTTAACTTACGCTGACTTGTTATTCAATCTAAAGTTGTATATGCTTGGGTGCTTATTTTATAGGAACCACATCGGGTTGTATCTCCAATTTGTAAATTATAATGTTTGGAGATAATTTGGGCATTTTTTTCATACCTCTAAGCAAAGCAATCTTTAAACTCCTGGAGCAACTCATTCATTTTGTTTGCCTCATTCCCATTCAATAATGAGCTAATAAAGATCAGATGAGGATCTTCTTTACTACCCTTTTTCTTAAGATTGTCTATTTTTTATGTAATTTTCTCTTCAAATATAGGGGATGCATCCTTAATTTGAGAGTCATCCAGATCATCAAAAGTCTCTAAATAAATTTTGTTAAAAGTTTATTTAGCATCAATTAAAAAGAGATTATTATACTCTAAATTATTTGCTATAAATGAATAGTATTCATCATCTTTAAAAGTATAAAGAGTATTGAAGCCAACACCTACTTTAGATTTATATTTGTAAAATTTAGTTTACACAACGCTAACCTCATTTTTTCCTGACATCAAAACTCTACAACAAAGCTTTAGTCTTAGTTTTCAATTTCTTGAACTCCACTTTAAATCTTAAATCCAGTTCCCCATTGTGCTTTAGCATTGTGCTTCAATCATTAAATCATAAATCAGTCATTTGATAATCACCCTTGATGGTCATTTGATCAGCCACTCAATCACTAACAATCACCAAATGATTATCATTGATATGAGTATTTCAAATCTTAGACACTTCAATTAATGAATACCTTCAATCTTAAATCAAATCCAAATCCAAATCCAAATCTATCTTAAGTCTTCAAACCCTAAAATTTATTGTTCAAATATAAAGCCTAAAGCCTTTAGACTTTTTCTTATTTTAGGGGAATTTTTAAATTGATTCAAAACTCTAGGTCAAGGCTCTTGAATGTTGTTTGATCAATTGCATATTGATTTGTTTGTCCCTAAGGTCTATCTAACAATTTTGGAGGCTTTAATGTCCTTTTAAATCCTAAAATATAAGGCATATTCCAAGCATACAAAATCTTCAAATATTTATAGCCTATGCCACTAGACATGACATCTTGTTACAAACTACCTTGGGAAGCTTTGGAAACCCATCAAACATGTTCATAATCATTTTCATATTTATTTGAACTCTCTTGATCCAATGGTCGACCATGGTTGACCATAAAACCCATAATCCTTAAAAACCCTAAAATTGACATTTTTAAATAAAACTTTCTTGTCTTAGCCATGCCATGACCCAAGACCCCTTTTAACAAACATCAAATTACCTTTGGAGTGGATTAAACCTAAACCCACACCTTAATCATGCCTATTTGACCAAGTCAACATAGGTTGACCAAATGGCCCCTTTAACCTTAGAAATTGCATTTCAATGCATCAAAACCTCAACATGGCATAAAACCTTCTCTGATAAATTCTAAACATCATTTAGAATGAGTTAGATCCAAGCCCAACCCCTGATCAAACTAATTTGACCAAGTCAGTCATGGTTGACCAAACTAGCCTTAAAACCTCCAAAAATTAAATTCATGCATTTAGATTAAACCAATGAGACCAAACTCATGGGGATCATTCAATGGGTCCCAAAGGGTTAGCAAAAAATGATTAAGCCCATGGGTCCACTTAGCCTAGCTACATGGATTGACCTAATTGAACCCAAATGTGTTTTCTTGAGTTAAATTCCAAACCTTGTAAAATTGTATTGTATAAATAGTTGCAATAGGTGTCCATAGTCCCTTTACACTAAACCCATCCATCCCAGCCCATGGTTTGACCTAGGTTAACTAATTTGGTTGACCCAAACCATTAAAAATAAAAATTCTTGAGCCCATTCAATACCCAGCCAAAATTAAAGTTTAAATGTAATCTAGAATGTTAATTATACTTTCCCTAGTCAGCTTCAGCCATGTAGATTGGTGATGTGGGAAGATTCCTTAAAATATCCTCTGTGTAATCATTGGATCAGTTATAACTATTATGATTTGTACAAATCTATTCTTTCTAGTGAATTTTGATGCAAGTTATTTTTAATGATTATAAAGGATTATTGTTTGTTTTATTTTTCTCCTAATAACTATTGGTTTTTCTTTTTGTGTGTACTAACATGTTTTTTAAGAAATTGTACACTCCAGATTGCTGAAGGCTTCTAGGTCATCTGTTAATGTTTATTGTGAGTGAAGTCTATATCTTTTTTACTTTTCTTGAGTCTGAGAGAGTGTGATTGTAAGTTGGATAACTGTGCACACACACAATCGAGGAGTGAATTTTTTTTAAACTGACCGTACAGTATGATATTGGATCGTACGGGATGATCTGTGCTATTTATCCTCCACAAGGAACCTCCTTTTTAAAAATTTTTTAAGTCTTATTCGTACAGCATGAAATGACTTCATATAGAAGGATTTTTAGGGACGAACAGCTTGAAATGGTTCATATGCCCTGCTCGTACAGGACGAACATCCAGGATGAACGGCTTAGAATGGTTTTTATGACTAGTTCGTACGTGACAAACATCCGGGATGAACGGTTAGGAATGGTTCGTATGCCTTGTTCGTACGGGACGATCATCCGGGATGAACAACGCTGAATGGTTCGTACGGCTTGTTCGTATGTGATGAACGGCTCGGAATGGTTCGTACAGGACGAATGTCCGGGATGAACGGCTCGATTTGGTTCGTACAACATCGTATTGGATGAAATGTTCATAAATTTGCACTATTTGTACAGTACGATAGGAGATCATACGGGATATTCTACATGCGTAAAACTAAAAAATTTTAGTTTTTGGATAATTTTTCCTACCCTTAGTATTTAAGTGTTTTAAAATCTGACTGAATAAAATTCTTCTACGAAAATTGTTCTTGAGAGTGTAAGGGAGAGTGATTGGGAGAGTGTTTGGGAGTGTGTTGTGAGATCTTTTCAGAGAAAATTTTGAGGGAATTCACAAAGTTATCTAAGTGTGAGGGTTCTCATTGTTAGCACTTCAAGCTTCTTCCCAATCTCTTTGGAGGCACTTGCAAGAAGGTTGTTCGAGAGGGTTCCAATTTTTTGTCGTCACCAGGAGGGTGAAAAAGGATGACGGTACTCTGCCAACACCAGGAGGGTGTGAAAGGATGAGTGGGTACTCTGCCTACACCAGGAGGGTGTGAAAGGACGTGTCGGTTCTCTGCCTTCACTAGGAGGGTGAAAAAGGACGTCGGTTCTCTGCCGCACTGGGATTTGGTGGAAGAGAGTTTTTAAAGGCTTCTCCGCCTTACTATGGGTGCTAAAGGAGAGTCACTTTAATATAGTGCAATACCTAGAGAAGGAGTCTCTAGGGAGTGGATGTAGGTCGGGTTTGACCGAACCACTATAAAATTTAGTGTTCTTTATTCTTTTTTTTTTCTTACTACATTTTCTTACTACACTGCATTTTATTATTTTGTGGTTGAAAAGTACAAAAATTCAACTCTGATCGTACGATACGAATTGATATCATACAATATAATTTATTTTAGTTTTTAATTTAAAATTTTCCAAAATTCCAAGAGAAATTTTAAAGAACCAATTCACCCCCCCTCCTAGTTAGCCTAGGAACTTAATCAATAGGTATAACAACCTATTCATACTTTCAAGTGGTATCAGAGCCTGTTTCAAAAATCACTATTTAGATTACTTTTTGAAATACGATTATGGCTAATTTTGGAAATCGAAACACACCTGAGGGTTATTCGATTACTAGACCTCCACTATTTGATAATATTCTATTTGATTTCTGGAAAACTCGCATGTCTACTTTTCTTCAATCTCTTGATTATCACATGTAGATGTTAGTTCGGGATGGTTATACTGCACCTACTAGACTAGTAGATGGCATTAGAGTTGAAACACCTTTTACTGATTGGACTTTAGAAGAAAGGGAATTAGCACAACTAAATGCAAAATGTTTGAATAGCTTTTTCTGTGCTCTTAAATCTGAAGACTATATACGTGTTTCCACTTGTAAATCCAGAAAGGAAATATGAGATAGACTTTATATTACGTATGAAGGTACAATGAAGTGAAACAAACTAGGTTGAATATTCTTTTGCACGATTATGAACTCTTTCACATGAAATCGAATGAATCAATCTCAAACATATATACATGTTTTATACATATAGCCACTTCATTGCATGCCTTAGGTAGGGTATTAACGAATGCTGAAAATGTAAATAAAATACTTTGTTGCTTACCTACTGCTTATGATGCAAAGATAACTGCAATAACTGAATCAAAAGATTTAAATGTTTATTCTATTAACAATCTTCTTGGATCACTAATTGCTTATGAGCAATCTGTGACTCAAAGACAAATTGATGCAGCTGACAAGCAAAAGGAGAAGAACATAGCTTTGAAGGTGGAAGGATCAGGCAGTGATCAGTCAGTACCTGAGGATGAGGAAGATATTGCCTTAATGATAAGGCAATTCAAGAGTTTTCTAAAGAGGAAGTAGAGAAGACACCAACAATGGAACAAAGGTAAGTTCCATAAAAATGTTAAAGGTTCTAATGATGTTATTTGCTATGAATACAGGAAGCTAGGATATATAAAGACAGATTACCCCAATCTCAAGGCTAATCCTAGCAAGGAGAAAGCTGAGGAGAAACCAAAGGAAAGAAGGGGTAAAAAGAGACTTCAGTGAGCTTTTTTGGCAGACTCAGCTTCGAATTCTTCAGAAATAGCACCTAAAGAGGAAGTCATAAATTTATGATTAATGGCTGATAATCTTGATCATTCAGATCAAGAGGAGGTATGTGACTTAAGCTATGAAGATTTATTTGAAGTTTCTGAACTCATTCATTCTGCATATAGGAATCTTAAGAAATTACATACAAAATAAAATTTAGATTATCTAGAGCAGCAAAAAGAATACAAAATTCTTAGGAAAGATCATGCATTAATTGATAGCAACCACATGACCTTGTTGGATGAATATGATGATTTAAATAAAAAGCATGAAATGTTAAAATCATCACATACTGAACTTGAAAATGATTTCAAAACTTTTATGGATGAATTGGATAGTAGAGAGCATAACTTGAAGATTGAAAATTTGATTCTAGAAAGTGTTAATGCATATCTTGAGGTTAAGTTTAAAGCACTTGAAGAAAATAGGAATCCACCTAAACTGGAAGATTTTCACAAACCTATCACAAGTCCACTAATTCAAAATCTAAGAGAAGATCTAATAGGACATATAGATTGATAAATCCTTTTCCTGGAGTTAAGTATTTTTCTTGTGGTATGATTGGACATATTTCTCACACTTGTACTAGTCATCATAGAACATATTTAGTGTGGAGACCTAAGATGCATAAAATACAGCATATCACACATGCATCTATTTTAAAATTCTCAAGAGGTGAACCCAAATTGGTTTGGGTTCCCAAGACTAACGTTTGATAATTTTACAGAGTCGCTCTCATACAAGACCTCGTGAGAGCGTTTGGTACCTAGAAAGCGGTTGTTCAAAGCATATGACTAGAAATGCAAATTAATTTATAATACTGGAAGATAGGAATGGAGGCAAGGTTACACTTAGAGATAATACTACCAAGAGAGTGGTAGGTACAGGTATGATTAGAAATTCTAGAAATTTTTTGATTGAGAATGTTCTGTTAGTTGAAGTTTAAAATACAATCTGTTGAGTATAAGTCAATAATGTGACAAAGGTTATCATATCAAATTCTTACCTACTAGTTATGTTATTAGTAAAAATGGAATTGTTGTGTTGAATGGTGATAGAGTGAATAATGTTTATATGGTACATTTGAATTCTATTAAACCTTCTACTACTTTTTATTTAAAAACTGTATCTGATGAATCATGGTTATGGCATAGAAGGCTTTGTCATGCTAGTATGAGAAATCTTAGAAAAATCACCCAAAAGGAGCTAGTTAGAGGTATACCCAAATCAGACTTTACTAAAGATTATTTGTGTGATGCATGTCAATTAGGAAAACAAGTCAGATCCTCTTTCAGTTCAATCAAGAAAATTAGAACTAGCAAGCCCTTAGAAATTTTTCACATGGATCTATTTGGACCTATTAGCACTTTAAGTTTAGGAGGAAAAAGATTTGGGTATGTAATTATAGATGATTATTCTAGATTCACCTGAATTAGATTTTTGAATCATAAGAGTGAATCATTTGAGGAGTTTATAGATTTTACCACTTGGATTCAGAGAAAATTAAGATTTGAAATTGTATCTATCCAAAGTGATCATGGGGGAGAAAATGAATTGTTTGATGTTTTTTGCAAATCTCATGGAATAGAATATAATTTCTTAGCTTCTAGGAAACCTCAACAGAATGGAGTTGTAGAAAGAAAGAATATGACATTAATTGAAACTGTTAGAGCCATGTTGGTAGAATATTCACTTCAAAAATATTTTTGGGCTGAAGCAGTTAGCACAGCGTGCTATGTATTGAATAGGGTGTACATTAGATTTAATTTAAATAAGACACCATATGAACTTCTTAAAGGTAGAAGTCCCAACCTTTCATATCTACATGTTTTTGGATGTAAAGTGTTCATTCATAATAATGGCAAAACTCTCTTAGGAAAATTTGATCCTAAATAAGATGAAGGAATCTTTCTAGGTTATTCAAATGTTGGAAAATCCTATAGAGTTTTTAATAAAAGAACATTGATCGTTGAGGAGACCACTCATGTAGTTTTTGATGAATCTAATAATAGTGAAGGGTTTAAGTTAGATGAAGATGAGGTTGAGGAAGTAACCCAAAAACTTGAAAATGAAAAAGTTAAAGCAAGGGTTAAAAATGAAGAAGAAAACCAAATGCCTAAAGAATGGAAATTTGTTAGAAGTCATCCTAAAGAGTTGATTTTAGGAGACCCAAATGAAGGAGTTAGGACTAGGAATGGTTTGAGGAAAGAAGTAAATCATTTAGCTTTTATTTCAATGATTGAACCCACTAATATTGATCAAGCACTTATGGATGAATTTTAGATTTTGGCCATGCAAGAAGAATTGAATCAATTTAAAAGAAATGATGTTTTGGAGTTAGTTGAAAGGCCAAAGGATCAAAGTGTAGTTGGAACTAAGTGGGTGTTCAAAAATAAGATGAATGATTTAGGAGTTGTGATTAGAAATAAGGCTAGATTGGTAGCTAAGGGGTATAATCAAATACAAGGGATTGACTTTGAGGAGACATTTGCCCCTATAGCAAGACTTGAAGCAATTAGGGTTTTATTAGCCTTTGCCTGTTTTAAAAATTTTAAATTGTATCAAATGGATCTTAAAAGTGCCTTTTTGAATGGGGTGATAGAAGAAGATGTTTATGTTGAGTAACCTCCAGGTTTTAAAAATTTTAAATTTCTTAATCATGTTTTTAAAACAGGCACCTAGAGCTTGGTATGAGAGGTTAAGCACTTTTCTGTTGAAAGGATCATTTGTTAAAGGAAGTGTGGACACCACTCTATTTTTGAAAAGAATAGGGAATGAAATACTCATTGTACAAATATATGTAGATGACATTATTTTTGGATCAACTGATCAAAATCTATGTGATGAATATTCAAAAATAATAAGTAGTGAATTTGAGATGAGTTTGATGGGTGACTTGAGTTATTATCTTGGTTTTAGCATAAAGTAAAATGAGGAAGGAACTTTTATTTGTCAATCTAAGTATGTTAAGGACATTCTCAAAAAGTATGAAATGGATAATGCTAAACATGTAATTACACCCATGAGTTCCACAGTACTATTAGATAAGGATTCTAAGGGAAAATCTGTTGATCAAAAGAAGTTTAGAGGAATAATTGGATCATTACTTTACTTGACTGCTAGCCGACCTAACATTATGTTAAGTGTTTGCTTATGTGCTAGATTCTAATCTGATCTAAAGGAATCACATTTGACAGCAGTGAAAAGAATATTGAGATATCTTTTGCTTGGTATGAGAGGTTAAGCACTTTTCTATTGAAAGGATCATTTGTTAAAGAAAGTGTGGACACAACTCTATTTTTGAAAAGAATAGGAAATGAAATACTCATTGTATAAATATATGTAGATGACATCATTTTTGGATCAACTGATAAAAATCTATGTGATGAATTTGCAAAAATAATGAGTAGTGAATTTGAGATGAGTTTGATGGGTGACTTGAGTTATTTTCTTAGTTTTAGTATAAAGCAAAATGAGGAAGGAACTTTTCTTTATCAATCTAAGTATGTTAAGGACATCCTCAAAAAGTATGAAATAGATATGCTAAACCTGTAACTACACCCATGAGTTTCACAGTACTATTAGATAAGGATCCTAAGAGAAAATCTGTTGATCAAAAGAAGTTTAGAGGAATAATTAGATCATTGCTTTACTTGACTGCTAGCCGACCAGACATTATATTTAGTGTTTTCTTATGTGCTAGATTTCAATCTGATCCAAAGAAATCACATTTGATAGTAGTGAAAAGAATATTGAGATATCTTTTGGGAACTCAAAATTTAGGAATTTGATATCCTAAGAATAGTTCTTCTTTTGAAATCATAGGATACTCAGATTCTGATTTTCCAGGCTATAGAGTTGATCAGAAGAGTACTTCTGGGACTTATCAATTCATTAAAAATTCTTTAGTATCTTGGTCCAGTAGGAAATAAAATTCAGTAGCACTATCTACAGCTGAAGCAGAATATATTATCTTAGGTAGTTGTGTTGCACAAGTGCTTTGGTTGAAACAACAAATGGTTGACTTAGGATTTTCTATTGGTAAAATTCCAATCTTTTGTGATAACACTAGTGCCATTTGCATTTCAAAGAATCCTATTCAATATTCTAAAATAAAGTATATTGATATAAGGCATCATTTCATAAGAGATCATGTAGTGAAAGGGGTAATTGAACTATATCATGTCGCTACTAAAGATTAACTTGCAGATATTTTTACAAAACTATTAGCTTTTGATACTTTTAGCATTTTAAGGACAAGGCTAGGTGTGATTGATCTTAATGCTTGATTAAAATTATGCAAATTTGTTATATGTGTTTGCTAGTTTATTTGTTTCTAATTTATTGTGACTTGTGGTTACCATTTGTGTCTTCTTTAAAAAGAAAAACTAAAAAATAATAATAATAAACTAAATAAAATAAATAAAATGTTTTGTTACATTTTTGTTCTTTATTTTAGTGTTGAAAAAGTAGAGAGCTGAAGTGGCGAACTATATTTCTTTGTCTGTTCGTACTGTACGATTGCATCATCGTATTGTACGATAGGAACAGTTTCATTTGTATGAATGGGGTGGGTTTATAGTTAGTGTCAGTTATGATTATTGATCGTTCTGTATGAATACCTCTTCGTCTGTATGATCCATGAGTCGATTTGGATAAGGTCGAACCTAACCATCACCTGAACGATCTTTAATATTATGATCATCCCGGATGAAAATGTCTTCGTCTGTATGATCAGGAAGTTAAAAAGCCTGTACGAAAGGATGCCTTGGGACGAGCAGTTTATGAAAAGCCATTTTTTGACCATTTTTGTTCATCCCGGATGAAATGTATTTCGTCCAGGATGAAATATATTTCATCTTGTACGAAATTTTTTTGTACAGTATGATTAGTCATTTTTCTATATAAAGGAGGGTCATTTTTATTCATTTTACTTCCAATTTCAGACCCTTCTAAGCATTTGATATAGATGTCAGGAAGTGAAAAGAGAGCTCAATAATCTAGGGGATCAACATCTAGGCAGAATTGGGATGAAAATTTCTTAAGTGACAAAAATGAGGAGGCATACTATAGGTATGCTGCTTCCAAAATCACTACATCTCGCATTCTACTGTAAGAAAATATTCACTTTACAGTAATGCCTTTGTTCGACTCTACTCAATTTTCTTTCCTTCTCACCCTAATCTATGCCTACAACAAAGACCTTTTCCATGTCTTTCTAGCGAACATGAAGTTTAATCAGGACCATACTAGGATTACCTCTTTTGTTCTAAAATGAAGAGTTGAAATAACGAAGGAGGATCTTGGAGGATTTTTCCATCTAAACACTCTGGGCATTCAGGCACATACTCTGACCTCTAGAGCGGACTATGATTGGTCTGAAGTCAATCAAGTTATTAGGGGTATAAGCCAACCTACTCACTATCCTAGAGTTGACTCCTTGAATCAAAATGCTAGAATCATTCAACATATTCTTAGGAGCTCCATCATTCCCAAAGCTGGAGATAGAATAAACATGACCCCTCTTCTTTCTACTGTTACATATTTGATTATGTCTGGCCAACCCATAGATGAAGCCCAATTACTTTTGGACTATCTTTATTCCCTTACTGATATTGGCCATCCTAGTGTAAAGAGAAAGAAGAACATTGCATTAGGTCATGTGATTTGCTTTATTCTTGAAAAGAAGTACAATATGGTCCATCCTGACGGACCTTCAGAGCTGCCACTTTATTTCACTGATGCTTCTTTTCGGGTACATTTTGGGAAAGATGGAAATGAGGATAGTTCTGAGGACGAACCTGCACCTGCTCCTGCACCTGCACCTGGACCTGAGCAAAATTTTTATCAGGATATGGTCTAGCATTTTGATCGAATGGATCAAAGGTTTGATCAAATATAAGGACATTTAAAGCTGCAGGATGAGAGATATAATGAGGACAGAGTGTGGATTCGAGACCAATTCGAGTCAGTGAACACCAACATTGTAATAATTAATAGCTACTTTATTATGTTCACTGCTCCTCAACCACCTCCAGATTAAGGTCCCTCAGACTATTAGAGATTTTCTTCTTGTTGTTTGGATTGGTCTTTACTTTGTTATTTTATGAGGCATTGGTTGATGTGATTATTGTTCTTGTTATTGTTCTTAAGTTGTTATTGAGTGATGTCTATTTTTACAAGCTTTCTTTTATGAGCAGTGTGTTAAATGTAAAGCTTGCTTATTCATACTTTCAAGTGATGAATGAAAAAGTTCATCTTTAATGCATATTATTCTATGATTGTTGATTATGACTGGAAATTTACAGTTCTTTTACACTTGAATGTAGTTGATGAAATTTATAAAATATTAATTGAAATTTGATTACAATAAAAATTTCTATGTATAATTTAATTTCTCAAAATATTTAGATTTCATTATGATTTGGTGTAGATTAGAAGATCTTACTTTAAACTATTTTAGACATGTGTTACTTAGCCTAAATTGTTATATATTTAATGTCTTATTATTAATCTTAATTTATATTTCAATGTGTTCATTATTATACTAGTGATTAAGGGATTATGTTATTCGGAAGAATCTTATTTAGTCAAAACAATATGTGCCAAAAATTGAAAAAGATGCACAAAGTGTGCAATATAATAAAAAATACGCAATGTCGCCAAAATTATAAAGAGGCACAAAATTAGACCAAAAATTTTGAAAAGATGCGCAATGTCGCCAATTATTCTTTCCTTTAACATTTTCTTAAATTTCACTATGCAATAATCCTTGCATTTGACATAGAAATTTGGTAATTTTTTCTTTCATCATTTATGCAATAGTTGTAATTACTTAATCTGTCTATTACATTACTGACATAGATCATCTTCTCTTCTCCTTATTATAGTATGTGATCTAAACCATTTTGATTCTTTACTTTATGCATTTGATTTTAATATTGTAGTTAATCTTCTTTTCACATTTTTTTTAAATTCCTCCACCTTTGAGTGTCTTCCCTTTTTGTTATTGTCAAAAAGGGGAGTTTTATATTGTTTGATTTGTTGCTTTGTATGTTATATTGTATGTATATATTATATGTATATGTACGTACTTGTTATTGTTGCATTAATTTTTTTATTGTTTGACTAGTTGCTTTGTCTATTATATTGTATGTATATTATATTGTATGTATGTGTACGTGTTGCATGTTATGTGTATTTTTTCTTTGCATCTGTACTTGCTTGTCTTGTGTTTTTCTTTTTCACCTCTTTCCTTAGTTTATTTCTTGTTAGATTATCTAACCTCCTCTTACCCCTTATTTTAGGATAGATCATTTCTTTAGGGGGATCTTTCATTTAGGGGGAGCCTAGGAGATCATTTATTTAGGGAGAGCTAATATTTAGTAGAAGCTTAGGTGAAATAAGAATATAATTATGAACTCAAACAATAAATGTTCTGCCATCATTAAAAAGGTGGAGATTGTTATGATTTGTGCAAATCTGTTCTTTCAAGTGAATTTTGATACATGTTATTTTTGATGATTACAAAAGCTTATTGTTTGTTTTATTTTTCTCCTAACAACTATTGGTTTTTCTTTTTGTGTATACTAGCATGTTTTTCAGGAAATTTTAAACTCTAGACTGCTGAAGGCTTCTAGGTCATTTGTTAATGTTTATTATGAGTGAAGTTTATATCTTTTTTATTTTTCTTGAGTCTGAGAGAGTATGATTATAAGTTGGATAACTATGCAGACACACAATTAGAGAGTGATTTTTTTTAAACTGATCGAACAGTACGATATTGGATCGTACGGGATGATCTGTGCTATTTATCCTCCACAAGAAACCTCCGTCTTGAAATTTTTTTAAGTCTTGTTCGTACTGTATGAAATGGCTTCGTACAGAAGGATCTTTAGGGACGAATGACTCAGAATGGTTCGTACGCCCTGTTCATACGTGATGAACATCCGGGATGAATGGCTCGAAATGGTTCGTACGACTAGTTCGTACAGGACGAACGGCTCGAAATGGTTCATATGCCCTGTTTGTATGGGATGAATGTCTGGGACGAACAACTCGGAATGGTTCATATGGCTTGTTCATACGGGACGAACGTCCGAGATGAACGGCTCAGTTTGGTTCGTACAACATCGTATTGGACGAACTGTTTAGAAATTTAAACTATTTATACAATACGATAGGAGATCGTACAGGACGATCTGCACGCATAAAACTTGAAAATTATAATTTTTGGACGGTTTTTCCTATCCTTACTATTTAAGTGTTTTAAAAACTGACTAAATAAAATTCTTCTGCGAAAATTCTTCTTGAGAGTGTAAGGGAGAGTGATTGGGAGAGTATTTGGGAGTGTGTTGTGAGATCTTTTAAGAGAAAATTATGAGGGAATTCACAAAGTTATCCAAGTGTGAGGGATCTCATTGTTAGCACTTCAAGCTTCTTCCCAATCTCTTTGGAGGCACTTGCAAGAAGGTTGTTCGAGAGGGTTTCGATTCTCTGCTGTCACCAGGAGGGTTAAAAAGGACGACGGTACTCTTCCAACACCAGGAGGGTGTGAAAGGATGAGTGGGTACTCTGCCTACACCAGGAGGGTGTGAAAGGACATGTCGGTTCTCTGTCTTCACCAGGAGGGTGAAAAAGGACGTCGATTCTCTACCGCACCGGGATTTGGTGGAAGAGAGTTTATAAAGGCTTCTCCTCCTTGCTGTGGGGGCTAAAGGAGAGTCACTTTGATATAGTGCAATACTTAGAGAAGGAGTCTCTAGGGAGTGGATGTAGGTCGTGTTTGATCGAACCACTATAAAATCTGGTGTTCTCTATTCTTTTTTTTTCTTACTACATTTTCTTACTGCACTGCATTTTATTATTCTATGGTTGAAAAGTATAAAAATTCATCTCTGATCGTACAGTACGAATTGATATCGTACAGTACGATTTGTTTTAGTTTTTAATTTAAAATTTTTTAAAATTCCAAGAGAAATTTTAAAGAACCAATTCACCCCCCCCCCCCCCCCGCCCTCTCGGCTAGCCTAGGGACTTAATCAATAGGTATAACAACCTATTCATACATTCAATAACTTCTTTAAAAATTGATCACATGAGCTCAAACTCTCCAAAATGTTCTCTTAGATCCTATTAAATATTTCCCAAATGAAATGGTGCTTAGGCATGCATTGAGGTTCAAGGAATTTGCACAATTCTTCATTTTCTCTCCTATAAATACCCCCTTATTTTTTGAAACAAGGGTTAGATCTTTTAATTGAATTACCTCCACAAGGCTCCTCTCAATCTCCCTAAACCTTCCCAAGCTCTAGAATTCATTATGTGCTGAATTCCAAGGGTGATCAAGGGTGTAATTCTATATAGATTCTAAACTTTTAATCCAAAGCTCCTCCAATCTTGAGGTCATCAAAAAAGATCAAGAGAATCTCCCAAGGAGTTTAAGAACACCAATATTAAGCTATTTCTTCCACTAATTAGAGTTAAACCTCAAACACAAGGTCTAAATCTTGGATTTAAATAACTTTGTTATCCTATGTCATGGAGCACCCAAACTTCATAAAATAGGGTATAAAATAACAAAGAATCCCTACCTAAAATTTTATTCAATTTGTTTGAGTAAATAAAAGTTTGAACACTTCTTTCAGTTTGTTCATTTTTTAACTAAACACATCTACATGATTCTGGTCAACCAATCATGTGTGTATTGGATTGGATGACCCAGATCTTGTCAGACAGCATAATTCATCTGACCAGATCAAACTACAAGATAGACTGCGCATCCTTTTAGCTTGATCAGAGTTGTGCACACTAACTATGCATTCAAGATTACATTTCTAAAAATTATAGGATTTAATTTGGGCTTTTCATTACACAGACCAATGGATAGTCTAAGAGAACCATTCATGTACTATAAGACCTTATGAGGTTATGTATTTAGACTTTGGTTATGTCTGAGAGGATTATATCACTCTAATAAAATTAATGTATAATAACACCTATAAGTGATGTATAGATATGGCTCCATATGAAGCTCTAAATGATAGGAAATGTAGAACTCCACTATCTTGAATAAAGGTGGGAAAAAGAATTTTATTGGGCAATCTTTGGTTGATGATGCAACTAAAAGATCTATCTGATCTGGGATAGATTATAGACAAAAAAAGTATTATGATGCTAAGCATCATGCTATGGAATTCCATATTAGAGATATTATATATGTGAAAATCAGATCAATGGAAGGCATCAATAAATTTGGGAAAGAAGAAAAGTTGAATCCATCGTATGTTGAACCACTTAAAATAATAGAGAGGATTAGAAAATCAATCTATAAGTTGTATTTATTAGATCATATGTCCAACCTTCATAATGTATTTCATGAATCACTTACGAGGAAATGGGTATCCAATTCTAGCAACTAAATATCTACAAAACAAGTTTTAGGATGTGTGAATTTGAGTTATAAAATAGTACAAGAGATAATTCTATCTTATGATATTAGAAGGTTAAGAAATAAATAGATTATGATGACTAAGGTTTAATAGAAGAACACTTCAAAAAGAGAGGCTACTTGGGATAAAGAATCTAAAATGTAATAGCTATATCATGATCAATTCTAGTGATCTAAGCTTTGAAATGTTAAGCATGTCATTTTTTGAAAGAGGGAATAATTATAATGCCTCCCAAAATTATTATAGAATTCTACCTATTCTGACACGATCTAATCCAATATAATCTAATAAATTTTTGCATTGCATCCTTCTACATGAGTCTGGGAATATTTCATATGCATATAAAAGTCTGCATGTGTTTTGATGTGGGTCACAAGAAATCTATTGCAAAAAATGTAAACATTTTTAATTGGAGCATCACAGTGCTAGTGTAGGCAGCACTGTAGCACCAAACTCTCTATATTCTGACCAAATATAAAGGGAGTGTTGAGGTACATAGGTTCAGATGTCATTATGCTAGGCATAATTTTAAAATAAAAATATCATTTTTCACTAAACTAGGTCATTTCCATTCCCTTAAGGCTGCCAGCTAATGAGAGAGAAGGAATTTTAGAGAGAGAGAGAGAGTAAATTATGGGCTACTTTTATCTATTTCTTATTGACAAACTAGTTTAGAAAGTTGTCTGATTTGAGTTAGGTTGCTTTTTTTTTCTCAACTCAATTTTTAAAAATATAAAAAAAATTATCTTTTTAATTTAATTTATATTTTCATGTTTCAAAAATAAGGATAAATTTATACCTACAAAACTTTTAAGGTGTAACTTTTAGTATGTTGTTGGGATAATGATTATGGACATTTAGATATTTTTGTAAAAATTTTAAGTGGAGATTTTCAAAAGTGAACTATTTTAATTCTCTCAAAAATAACTCAAACACAAAAATAATATTATAATATAATTAAAGCTTCAAAATAATGCTCTAAATAATCTCTGGTAATTTGTTTATGTTCTTACATAGTAGATTTATGCTCAGTAGTCTATTTTGTTATCTATCTTTTATTAAATGAAATTTATGTTTATTTTTATTGCATTAAATTCTAGAAAAGACGTGTGTTTTAGTTGATATTGTATAGGAGTATCTTAGGAAAGAACCAAAAATTATAAAGTTAAGAACCAACACTAGAAATATCCATGCCGCAATATCTTCAATGTCGTAACACTAAACCAAGACATTATAGTGCCAGAGCCTTAGGAAAATTTCATTTAATTCAACTCCTTAGTGGAACAAAGGTCAACACCACAACACTAATCAGCACCGCGATGCCTTAAGTGAACATTACATCACTAGAGTCATAAGAAAATATATAAATAAATGAATGTCGGGGCACCTACATCAGAAGCACTACAATGTAGATGACATAAGCAAGTGCCACAATACTCATCTTTTTCAGTGCAGTGGTAGAGTAGTTAAAAAAAAAAGCACCATGCCTTTATTTTAGTTGGAATAAATAAAATTATTGAAATGAAATACTTTCAATCCAAGATATAAGATGATTAGAATTCTAGGATATATGGAGATATAATAACTATATGGAGTCCATAAACCTTTCTTTACACCTTTATATACTTGTTAGAAATCTGAAGGTGCATAAGCTCTTATTCACAAATATTATAAATAAGTCTGCTTAGGAGAACATAGATTAATTCACTATCATTAGTCCAAACCACCTTTATTTTTAAAATTAGTTATGTTCTGAGATCACCTATTCATTTAGAAGAGAAAATTTTTAATCATGTTGGTGAGTCTAGAGCTCAAGGGGTTGAGAATGTGAATGTAATTAGAAGAACTAATAATTTCTATTCAAAGGCTTATAATCTAGGTTAGAGGAACCACTCTAATTTTTGTTGGAATAATAATAATGTTGGAAATCAGTGGAATGCTAATCAACCAAACCTTGTAGTACCTTGAAATAACCCTCACCAGCCTTTAGGGAATTCCAAACCTTATTATGCCTCATGCTTTAATCAGAATAATCAATTCAAAGATAAGAAGACACCTTTTGAGGATTTAATGCTTCAGATGAGAAATCAATTGTAAAGCCAAGCTACTACCCTTAAAAATATAAAAAATTAAATAGGGCACCATACTTGCTAAATTAATAATAAAACCCATGATGAGCATGCTACTCTTAGGATAAGAATTTGGAAGAGAATTGTAATACTATTCAACTTAAGAGTTGGAAAGATTTACGAGGCCCATATAAGGAAAAAACATCAAACTCAGGAGGGAATTATGGTAAAAAAGCCTATAGTGTCTAACTCACATAAAGAATAACTTGAACCTATTAAAGAAGTAAAAAGACCTATTAGGATGATTATAGATAGATCACCATTAACTTTATTTCGTAGACTAATTAAGTAAAATTTGGGTAAACAATTATTTAGTTTTTTTAGAAGTTTTTAAAAAATGTACTATTAACGTACCCTTCATAGAAGCCTTAGAACAAATGCCCAATTATGCCGAATTCATGAAAGACATACTAAATAAGAAAAGGAAACTAGGAGGATTCAAAATTGTAGCATTAATTGAAGAATGTAGTGTACTATATGAAAGAAGCTCCCTAAAAATTGAGATCCTAGTGGTTTTAAAATTCCCATGACTATAGGTGATAACTTTTGTGGAAGAGCATTATGTGATATGAATCTACCATCAATCTTATCCCTTTATCAATTTTTTAAAGATTAGATTTAGGAGAGATTTGACCCATAACTATCACCCTTAAGCTTATTGATAGACCATTGACTTATCTTAAGGGGGTGGCAGAAGAAATTCTAGTTAAGGTAGATAGGTTTATCTTCCCTATAGATTTTATTATCTTAGATACGGGGGAGGATAGGGACATACCCATTATCTTCGGGAGACCTTCTTAGCAACAAGTAAAGTTATGATAAATTGTTATGAGTGGGAATTGACCATGAGAGTATAATGTTGCAACTTTGTTTTTATAGCTATATTTTCTTATCATGTGTGTTTTTGATGATTCCAAAATATTATTATATTGACTACTATTTCTCCTAACATATATTGGATCTATTACTTTTATTATTTGTGTGTACTAACATTTCAGGGAAATCATACTCCAGCCAGTTGAAGACTTCAAGTTAGATTGGATTAGAGTTTATTATTTTTGGAGTCTATACTTTCTATACTTTTCTTGAGTCTGAGAGAGTGTGATTGTAATTAGGTAACCGTGCACACACACACTGGGGAAGTGTAAAAAGTTTGTAAATTTTTAAATACTAATCATACTATATAATTTCAGATTGTATAGGATGATTTAGATTGTGCATACCTCCAGAAAGCAGTTGATCAAACCTTGGCAGGAAAATTTTCTAGGTCCTATTCATACTATACGAAGTTATCTTTATACGTACACCTTCCAGAGTATGAAATGGTTGTGTATAGTTTCGTCCAGACGAGTAGGTAAATTCTATGAAATGTTCGTATTATACAATCATAGGATCATACAGATGACTTCCAGAGTACGAAATGGTTAGGTCCATTTTCGTACTAGACAAAACATGGTTTGATTAAAGCATATTGTACTGTACGATATAGATTTCGTACAGTACCAGATTACGAAATCATTTTGTACTGAATCATATCGAATGAATCTGTTAAATTTTAAACTAATCATACTATACAATATCACTTCGTACATACATTATTTAGAGTATGAAATCAATTTGAACTAGATAGAACGAACAAATTTTGAACTGTTTGTAAGTATGATCGTCGATCATACTGTACGATCATAGACGATCGATTTGAAAATTTTAATTTTCTAGATGATTTTTTTGTCTCTTTCATATATAAGGTCCTATAAACTGACTATGGATAAACACTTCTTCGTATTTTCTTGGAGAGCAAGTGAAAGAGTGATTTGGGGGAGTGTTTGAGAGAGAGTTCTTGCAAGTGGAGAGTGTGAAGGGTTTACAAGGTTACTCAAAGGTGAGAATCTCTTTGTATTTGTGACAAATCTCTTCCTTACTTCTTTGAAGATGCTTGAGAGGATATCTTTGAAGAAGATCCGGTACTCTGCCGACACTTGGAGAGTGTGAAAGGATGATGGTACTCTGTTGACACTTAGAGAGTGTGAAAGATGACAGTTCTCTACCTACACTTGGAGAGTCTGAAAGGAGGATGGTACTCTGCTGACACTTAGAGAGTATGAAAGATGATGGTACTCTGCCAACACTTGGAGGGTGTGAAAGGATGATAGTACTCTGCCTCACCGGGGATAGGTGGAAGAGAGGGTAATTATAAAGGATTCTCAAGCTTGTTGTGGGAGCAAAGGGAGAGTCACTTGGTAATAGTGTAATACCTGAAGAGGGAGTCTTCAGGGAGTGGACGTAGGTCTAGTTGGATCAAACCACTATAAATTTTCGTGTTCTTATTTTATTGCATTTTTACTTTTCTGCGCGTTTAACTTTTTGTGGTTGGAAATTTTTAAATTGATAAAAATTAGAAATTGATTTTTCTTAATTTCCAAGAGATTTTTGAAATTACTAATTCACCCCCCCCCCCCCCCCCCCCCCACTTGGTTAGCCTTAGGATAATTGTACTAGGTCTAACAACCTAATCAAAATTTTCATACAAGACCATGACTATAGATTGGCTTAAGTCCATGAAATTTTCTAGTGATAGAAATAAGGATTATTTTAGGGTTGATTTGGAAGAGACTATTATTGAAAATTTTAAAGGAAATTTGTTAATAGAAATGACTTTGGATGAATCTTTGGAGCAAAATTATGAGAGTTTGGAGGAATTTGTTCAAATTATTGGAGATGGTTTTGGGAATTTTAGGGGAAGATTTGAAACCTTAGATACCTTATCTTTGGCGAGAACTTTAAAACTATCTATAGGGTAAGAACTAATTTTAGAGCTTAAATCTCTACCTAACCACCTTAAGTATACCTTTTTGGGTAGCAATTCAACTTTGCCTTTCATTATTTCTACTAATTTGGAAAAAGATCAAGAAGGCGAGTTGATTAGTCTTCTAGGTGATTATAAGAAAGCTTTTGGATGGACCATAACTTACATCAAAGGATTTATCACATCTATGTGTATGCAAAAGATTCTTACAGAGGAAAATTTCTTACATAAAGCTGACCCACAAAGAGGATTAAGCCCATTTATGAATGAATTATTTAAAAAAAAATACTTAAATGGCTAGATTAGGGATCATTTACCCCATTTCAAATAGTTCTTTGGTTAGTCCTATTTATTATGTTCCTAAGAAGGGTGGTTTGGAAGTAGTATCCAATGAACATAATAAGCTCATTCCTACTAGGATAGTCACTTGTTGGAAAATTTGTATAGACTATAGGAAGCTTAACAACACCACTAGGAAAGAAAACTTACCCTTGCCAATTTCTTGACCTGATGTTAAATAGGTTGGCTTGACACTCTTTCTATTATTTTCTAGATGGATACTCAGGATACTTCCAGATTCTTATAGCAGCTAAAAACTAGGATAAAATCACCTTCACCAGTCCCTTGGAACATTTTCCTTTAGACGGATGAATAGTATAGGGATTTAAAATTTTTATTATTGAATTTTCTATTTTTGGCACTACTTTTAATTCTTGTCTTGATTATCGACCACTATGCTTAAAAGATCTGTGGAAATAAATATAGTGTTAAATTGGAAAAAGTGTTAATTTATGGTGACTAATACCATAAGATTTTTAAGAAGGGGTTAGAGGTGGATAAGGCTAGGGTTCAAGTTATAAAAATATTGCCACTACCTACTTCAATTAAATTCATTAGGAGTTTTCTTGGCATGTTGGGTTTTATATGAGATTTATCAAGGACTTTTGCAAAACTTCCAAACTATTGTGTCGTTTATTAAAAATGGGTGTTCTATTTATTTTTGATTTTGCATGTCTTAATGCCTTTAAAATTTTAAAATAATATTTAATCACTGTACCTATTTTTGTTGCATCAGATTGGTCTTTGCCTTTTGAATTAATGTGTGATGCAAGTGATTATACTTTAGGTGTTATTTTTGGCCAAAGGAAAGACCAAATGTTTCATGTTATTTTTATGCTAGTAGAACTTTAAATGTTATACAATATAATTACACTACTACTAAAAAAGAATTACTAGCTATTATCTTTGCTTTTTGTAAATTCCAGCCTTATTTGATTAGCATGAAGGTTCTTGTGTATATAGATCATTCTGCAAACAAATTTCTTTTGAAAAAAAAAAGATACCAGATCTAGATTGATGAGGTGGATACTTTTACTACAATATTTTGATGTAAAAATCCTGGATGGAAAGGTAGTTCTAATCATCTTTCAAGACTTTCATTTGAAGAATATGCATCTCATGAAACTGACATTAATGGGTTTTTCCTATATGAACAGTTATTTGCTTTGTAAATTGCCTTGGTATGCTGATATTGTGCATTTTTTTATTAGTGGTGTGATTCCTTTTGACTTACCATCTACCCAAAAATATAAGTTTCTGCATTATGCTAAATATTTCTTTTATGATGAGCCATATTTATTTAAAAAATGTAACGATCAAATTATTAGGAGATGTGTCCTTGATTCACATTATGGAGGATATTTTGGAGGATCAACAACTGCTTCTAAAATTCTTTAATTAAGATTCTATTAGATTAATTTAGTTAAAGATGTTAAGGGTTATTTTAAAAAGTTTGATCAATGTCAAATAGTAGGCAATATCACTAAAAGAAACCAAATGTTCTTAAACTATACTTTGGAACTTGAATTATTTGATGATTGGGGAATTGATTTCATGGGTTCATTTGTATAATCTCATGGATGCCAATATAGTTTAATTAATGTTGATTATGTTTCCAAATGAATTGAAGGAATGGTAATTCCTAAAATTGATGCTTAGGTGATACTTAAATTTTTAAAGAAAATATTTTTTCTAGATTTGGAATGCCTAGAGTTTTAATCAGTGACAGGAAAAGTCATTTTTGTAATAAAAGATTGGAAGTATTAACCACAAAATATGGTATTTAGCATTGGATTATAATAACTTTTCATCCAAAACTAACGAACAAGTTGAAATTAGTAATAGAGAGATTAAAATAATTTTGGAGAAATCAGTGAGTTCCAAGAGGAAAGATTGGGCTATAAAATTAGATGATGCATTATGGGCCTATAGAACTACTTATAAAATGAGTATTGTCATGTTTCTATATCGATTAGTCTTTGGAAAACCTTGTCACCTCCCATTAGAACTAGAACATAAAGCATTTTGGGCAATCTAAGAATTAAATTGCAATCTTAAGGAAACTACTGAAAAAGGTTAATTTCATTGAATGAATTAGAGAATTTTAGAACTACACTTACAAAAAAGTTAGGAACTTTTAGGAATAAACAAAAACATGGCATGATCATAAGATTCTTAAGAAAGAATTCACTCCTAGAGAAGAGGTTTTGCTATTTAATTGAATATTAAAAATATTTCATAGAAAACTTAAGTCTTGGCAGTACGAACCATTCACTATTACTAAGGAGTTTTCTTATGGTGTTGTAGAGGTTTAGGATAAAAAGACATCACAAAATTTTAAAATTAATGACCATAGGAGGAGATATAGATCATTTAAAGACCATTGTAGAGTTGGCATAGCCTAAATAAAAAATATTTGGCATAGTCTGGGTGAAGAATAAAAACTTAATGCTGATGGGAGGTAACCAAAATTTGTTGTGTTGCTATAAATTTTATAGTCCATTTTGGTATTTTTTTTCCTGTATTCATTTTGTTACTTACATATTTAGTTTATTTTATTGTTTGATTATTTATGTTATTTATTAAAATTTTTATTAATTAAAATTTTTCTTTATTTAATTATTGAAATGTCTTCTCTTAATTGCATTTTGATAACTCATTTGACTAATAGAAAAAATTAGCTAAAATTAAGTATAATACAAAACTATATGTGCTAAATTGAATGAACAAGGAACAATAATTTCTAATTTAGGAATGATCACATGCAACCATGGAGAATTGTCTAAGTTAGTACCTCATTATTGAACTTCAATGTTGTAACACCTAAGCACTGACTATTGATATAAGATTAAATACCTAATTTTAGAAAAAGAAAGTACTTAGATTAAATAACTAAATTTATTATGAAATCAAGTATGGAATTAGTAAACTTATACAATATTTATATAATTCCAAATTAGGATCACTTGAAGGAATAAATTATTCTTTAAGTACTCATGTGCATTAAAAAGAAAAAAAAGTACAAAATGATCAAAAGAAAGAAATAAAAGTGCTAAAGGAAAATGAGTACTATAATATTAAAAATTGGTATCTAAGGATGCTGAGTTCCTAAATGAGTCTAATACTTAATTTCAAAAAGGTGAGTGAAAGTAAGTTATTACATATAAAAAGTTTATAAATGAATTTCAAAAATAACTAATATACAACCAATTCCTAAATGATAAACTATTCAACATAAATCAGTAGTCCAATTGCACTTACACTTGTAGTTGAAGAGTTTAATTTGGATATTAATGAAGATGATTTCTTAGGATGCTTTGTTCATGATTGTTTAAGTTAGAATTGCCATCCTTTGATAATTATAATTCACATCTAAATAGATCTTACATTTTAATCATTTTTAATTTGTAATTTTTTCTTATTCAAAATAATGAGTTGATCAAAGGTGCAAACACAATTGCTTAAGAACAAGAAAGAGTTTGCACTAGAGGAAATTTGTTTGAAAAAATTATGTTTATTTTTATTGTATTATATTTCAGTAAAGATGTGTGTTTTAAATGATGTTATTAGGAATTTCTTAAGAAAGGAACAAGAATTACAAAGTTGAGAACCAGCACTGCAGCACCAAAATCATCCACATCATAGCTTCTTCAATGCCTTGGCGCCAGACCAAGACATTACAGCATCAGTGCCTAGAGAAAATTTTATTTAATTTAGCACCCTAATGAAAAAAATGTCAACGTTGCAATGCTACTCAGCGTCGTAGTGTAATAAGTGAACATTATAGTGCTAGAGTCTCAAAAAAAATTATAAATAATTCAAGGTCAAAGTGCCTACCTTAGAATTGTTGTAGCATAGATGATGAAAGCAAGAGCCACAATGCTCCTCTTTTTTAGCTACTTGGTGAAGTAGTGAAAGAAAAGAAACATAGTGTCGGATCAATCAAGTGTCTGCTAGATCAATCAACCGTTATGTCAGGTCAATCTAGCACCATAACATAGCACATTTATTAGCATTGAGGCATTCATTCATATTGTAACATCTTGGTGCCACCCTACCGAGTGTCATGGCACCTGAGTCTATTTATATTAAGTATAGATCATTTTTTTAAATTTTTTTATAAGAGAAGAACCAAAGGATAGTGAGTGATATATAGTAGAGTGGTTGATCATCCTTATAGAGATCAAAAAAATACTTATGAGTGGAATGGAGTGTAGAGAGTGAAGGTGTAAGGGCAGAATCACTTCGAGAATGGTCCACCTCCAGTATTTGTTTGGGATTCTTCATTTTGGATACTATTTTCTTCATCTTTCTATTTGTACTTTTTTCTTGAGCAAGTAATGGAAAGTATTTTGTTTAATTTTATTTATATGGCGGACTAAATTCTAATTTTGGACTAATGATAAGAAAATCTATGTTCATCCAAATATAGACTCTAGAATATAAATGTCTATTATTATTTTTAATATCTCATATGCTTAATTTAATTTGTGCAATCACTATGAATAAAATTAAAATATGGTGTGATACATTACCTCGATGAAGGAATATTATAACAAATATGAGTATTAAAATGAAATACTTTCATACCTTAACATAGGATGATTAGGATTCTAAGATCTATAGAGATATAATAATTATAGAGAGGCTATAAACCTTTCTTTACACCTTTATAAGCTCTATAGAGATCTAAAGGTGCATAAGCTCTAATTCACAACTATTATAGACAAGTCTGCTTAGGAGAACATAGATTCCTTAACTATCATTAGTACAAAACATATTTACTTTTTGTTATCTCAATTATTTTTTATATTTCTTAGTAGTTCTAGTAATTAACCATTTTTAATGTTAATAGCATTGAAGATTCATTAGTTCACATGTTATTATCTGAAAATAGAAATTGGAATTCAACCGTGATGCAAGATCTATTTGGAGAAGATCTGATTAATACTACCAAGCAAATTCAATTCATTCCAAATCAAACCAAAAAAAAAAAGATTGAGTTAATTCATTATTTTTTTGGTAAAATAATAATTGCTTTGGCTTTTGAAGAAAAATATAATTTCTAGAGCCAAATGATTGGAAAGGGTTGAAGAAAATTAAACTGCAGCCCAGAATTTTCTTTTTCTAGTGGAGACTTATAAGAGATTCTCTTCCCACTAACTACTGGCTTAAACAAAGGAAATTGCAAGATTCAACTCTTTGTCCTAAAGGTTGTCTTCTTGAAGAGAATATTGATCATAATTCTATTTCATGTAAAAACCTAAAAGAGGTTTTCTTTGTTCTAAGGAATTGGGGAGTTCCCATTCCATTTATGTCTACTTATGATATGATGCAGCATCTGCAATCTTTCTCTATCAAAAATCACATTTTAGCAAGAATTTACTGTCTACTATTTTTTTTATTATTGGAAAGATAGGAATGCAATCGAGCATGGAAAATCTTCAACCTCTCCTACGATTATTACATCTGAAGTGTTATCTACTTTGATTAATCAATTTTTAAATCCTATTTTGGATAATTGGGGTACTAATTAGTTAAATGAACTGAATCAAAAATTTTGGCATCCCCCACCTCCAAAATGGATTAAAGTAAATGTAGATGCTTCTTTGATTAGTTCCAACTACGCTGGAATTGGAGGTGTAATTAGAGATGATAAAGGAAGATTTATATCTACATTTGGAAAATAATTATATCATTGGGATGTGGCTCAACTTGAAATCATTGCTATCCTTTCTTTAAAGGATATTTTAGAAGAATGGATGATAGAATCTGAAGGCATTTGGATTGAAGGAGATAACATCAATGTTATCAAGTATGTTCATAGATCTTTAATTTCTCAATTTCAGCATGATGCAAGTTCTACTTCTCTAGACTTATCTTTTTTATATTACTTTAAGCATATCATCTTTAATTGTATTTCTACAGAGAAAAATAAGGTTGTGGACTTTTGTGCAACATTTGCTTTAAGTGGTAGTTTTTTTTGGACTATTTTGATAATAATCTTCATTCTTTTTATTTCTTTATTGAAGGAAGAATGTGATAGATTAGCTATCATTTAGTTTGTAATTTTCTCCTATATAAATAAAATTGCTATTTGCACAGTTTCAAAAAAAAAAGAAGTAAATAACCCTTTATTTTATTGCATATGATAAGCAAAGTAGTTTGAGTAGGAAACACTAGAGTCAATTATGGCTCTCCTATTTCCTCGTGGGTTTGATATTATTCTCATAATACTTTATTACTTGATTGCATGTACACTTGCATTAGTTGGGAGCATTTTGCATATAAATGTATAGTGGTAAGAATTTTATTAGCATATAATTTTGCCATTTGTAAAGCATAAAAAATCTTTCATATACACAAATATATAAAAAGAGACCCCATCACCATTAAAGCATTATATTAAATTCTAAAAAGAGTTTATTTATATTTCTTTTACTGCATTGAAATGGATTATATTCCTATCTGCTTGAAATGTGTGATGCTGAGGAGATCTAGTGTGTGGGGTGGAAGTTCTATTTTGGTTCTAATGGCATATTAATTTTGGTTCTATGGTATATGAACATTCTGTTCTAGTGTTAAATGGATTTTTGTTCTAGTGTCAGGCTTTGGGAGTCATCAGGGCTTGTTTTCTAATATGTCGGCACTGGAGTTATATGGGTTAGAATTCTCTTAATTTTATTCTAATGGGAGGTATAAGGGCCTGAGAGAAATATGCTATTTTCTACTTTGACATTTGAAGTCTTATTTATTTACTTTCTTGTATTATTATTTAAGTTTTTATAATTGCAAGCACTACTCTGTTACGTACAATAATTATTATGAACTATTTTTAAAACTTATTTGGATGCTTAACTAATGAATCATTTAGAAAATTTTTTATAAGTGTGACTTGCTGAGCTATGTTGGATCATAATTTATTTGCATTAAGTTTCAAGGTCTAGGAATGAGAAAGAGCTCGTTAAGTAGCTGAGTCAGGATTTGATCTATTTGAGTGTATATATATATTGATGAGAAATGAAAAGAAATTTTGTGGATGAGTTATTCTTTGTATACTAAAAGTTATTAGTAGCTCTACGGTCTATGTAAAGTTTAAAAGAAATATTAACAAACCCCAAAACTTAGATCTTAGGATAGCTCGTTGCCAGGCAACATTATAAGACATGTTCTTTGCGTGAGGTATTATCAGGTTGGGTTATAACATAATAAGCTCTCTCACAATGGTGGAGGCAACCTCCCTTACATTCTCCAGCATTGGGCACCCTAATATCACTCGCCTCTTTAGCGAGTATAAGGGCACATCTTCATTGTCAAAGCTGATGGCACCTCCAATAGTTGGAATTTAAATGGAAATCGCCTCAATTAGCACAATAACGTCTCCATTCATCGTGTATGATTCTATCCTAGCTCTCTGCATAGGAGAGGCTATGATGAGCTTGGTAGTCTTTTATATTGGCTGAGCAATACTATATACTTTGCTTAAGAAGCACCTATCATGCCAAACTCAATTTTCCCCATATTGAAAGCAACCTTTTTAGAAACCTTCAAGCAAGAGCAAGCAACATATATAGGATTCATTTACTCTATACTAACAAGATTCATAGATGCATTAACCACATAAATGAAAGAGTTAAATTCTCTAAATGCAAGCCCTCTATTTATAACATGCAATGCAGAGATTGACATCACATCTCCTTTATCAATGCAGGCCACTATGATCTTCAAAACTACAGTAAAAAATAGGACACTAAATTCTACATTTACTTATTAATTATTTGGTAGTCTGATTTAATAGTCATCACTTTCATTTATTCATCCTTTTCGTCACACTTCTACTAAAAGGTCAAGTGAATTAGGAAACTAAATATATATTTTCATATATCGTCACCAATATTTAGCAGGTAACCCAACATGAAATGGTAGGGACTAGTCTACTATGGGGGCCCACAGGATGAAATCGCCTGACAACCAAATGCCTAAAGCTTACAAGAAGATTAGCCCAAAGGATTAACAGACGCAACTCATCGGGCTTACCAAGGAACTCGCCCAACATAGGGAGGACTAGGATATGTCAACAACTTGATACCTACCATGTGCCTAGTCACTACATCCATCTATTGCTCCTGACAGAGCAAACACCTCTTCCTCCAAACTCAGCTATATGAAAGCACCTATTGGAGGAGCCCTAAACTCACCATACCTAGATCGACCGAGTAACAAGGGCATCTTGCCCACAATCATAGGTTACTGACCTTCTCACCTAGGCAATCCAAGGCTCAACACAAGCCACCATCAGCTTCCACAGCATTCAAGCACCTCCTCCTCCTCAAAACTCGCGTGCACCCCTCCTACTCGACACTACCAAGTTCGCATTGACTACAAAGCTCACCTAATGCACAATCAACTCTATTGAACTTGACTAGATACAAATCAATGAAACTGTACAACCTGGCTTTCTACCAATCAATCAGATGGGGACATATGTCTAAAGTAGTGTATAGCATTGTATAAGTGATATGTGTAGCATTATATATATTACTTGTTTTCTATATTGCCTTTCTTATAACCCTCATAATCATATAAATAAGAGGTGATGAGAAATAGCTGGAAGACCTTTTGCCTGACATAATGAATACTTTGCTATTTTTGATGCACCAAGTTTCTTGAGCATTCTACAAAATTTCTTCAAATCTCTTTGCTATCTCTAATCTCCATTCTCATAGGTTCAAGCTTATCATATTCGACCTACTAGTATGGTTGGATACCTTCCACGTATAAATTTGGATCTAACACCATCCACCCATTATTTTGCTCAAACTTGAGGTTTAGTATAACCTCTTTTGACAACTGAAGAATGATGTGCAATTTATTACAAAGACTTTGAACAATGCTTTAGATTGCATAACCATGGATTTAAATGAGGGCAGCCCCATCCATGGAGCATAGATGATGATCAGCCAATCTTAGTTACATCTTTTAACTATTTTTCAACCACCTAACTTTAACTTTAACCCACCTTCAAACTAATTTTTCACAAGCTTTCCAACTACGCTTTAAATTTAAAAAAAATAAAATGGTGCAAAATATTGTGAATCAATTTATGAAATACCTAGTGAGCTACATCGATGATCATAGAACTGAAGCTAATACTTACATGAACTCTTCCTCCACTATGTAATATTCCCACTCATTCTCTACGATACCCAAGTAATTGCCGTGACACCAAACTAATTATATCACATCATGTAGCCTCTAAGCTTATCAGCTTTACCCCTCTGTGCAGCAGCATACAAGGAAGCAGCTTTGTCGACAGAGCAGCCTAGAGTCACGCTATTCTCCTGCCCCTGCTTTGGGCAATGCGGCGTGATATCATCCCAAAGGTCTCCATTGTTTGAAGAAAGACCGAGTCCTAGAGAGTATCTCAGGCTGACGGATTTCAGGAAGTACCCATACATTATGGAAAAGGCATAACGCCGGCCAAGCCGTAGCCTCTCAATCTTAATTTTAGTCCAATTTCCTGTGGAATCACATTTTCCCTGCAATCTGAGAATGTTTGAGAGGTGTTCTCTCACCATTTCCAAAAGCTCCATTCCATGTATTGATCCCAATTCTTGATACTTTGATTACGATATGTCAAGCTTACCATTACCTACGTATTTAGATAAGTTGGGGACCATGGTGACGTTGATTCTAGAGAAGCTGTGCACAATTAACATGTACATGACCTCCTCAGCTGCATGCTGGCACTCAATTTCTTTCATTTCTGCTATCCTCCAGAGATTCATCGTTAGAAGCAGCTGTGAGTTAATATTTTGGAGATAGCAGGAAGAATATAGATGTAACAATAAACCCACAAAGGAAGATTTGCATTTTAAGAAGAGCTACGCTATAATTCCCCACAACATTGCGAACTGTCTATTTAACACGAGAACTATATAAACAGAATTTAACATTGCGTAGTCCATGGGATAAAGAGGGGCCAGGAGTCGCATCTAGTGTTTTTGCTTCTAAAACATTACGTCACGTCGATGTCTAACTATGTACACTTCTTGAAAAAACAGCACTTCAGAACGAGGGAAAGTTGATTCCTAACGGAGATAAGATGACATTGAAGAGGCCAACAGGTCCTCACGTCCAACAACTAGCAACTTCTTTATGCGAGGAACTCAGTTTTTGGGTAGCAATTCTCAACTTTAACTTGCAATGTTCAAAAAAACGAAGGTTGTAGCTCCACTTGCAACAGAAATTCGGAAAGGCAATCAAAATATTCAATGATACAAATTAACATAGTTACGTGCTCATAGTATGGCCAAATTTCAATGATACAAAATAATGTAGTTACATTGCTCATTGTCTGATTTTCCAGTTCAGGAATATGATCAGCAACATAAAAAAAAAAAAACATATGGGTTCAGCACAGCAACCTAGAAGCGGAGGGCCCAAAGAAATAACTCATGAGAAATTGACCAGCTATAAAGAGCATTTTCACTCAGGAATTCTTCACTTTTTCGAGTGTTTGATGGAACCAGTGAGATATGCAGCATAATAAAAATCGACTATGCTGAGCTAGCCGTATCCAGCATTAAACAAATAAAGAAGAAAACCTTTCACTTTGGAAAAGGCAACCAAACAGAAAGGAGGGTAAGCAAACCCCGCGACTAAAGAGGATGAAGGGTGTGCCAATTGCAAATAAGAAACTAACATCCAATAATTATTTCAGTTTTACCAATTGCAGTCAATAATCCCAATATTTTAAAAAATATATATCATCAAAATTGTGTCAAATAATTCAACTAAACTGTTTCCAAAAGTTACATGTACATGCGATCTACTCTCAAAAGAGATGCGGCCAACGAAATATCAAACGGCCCCTAACATTTATTGAATCTCATACATTTACAAAACTCTAGCTTGCATTAGTTGTCCTTTAATCTGTACTTAGAGTCCACATACCATTCCACATCCCACAAGAAAGTTCCAAAAGCCACTGCTTCAAGTATCAATCTCTTCAACCCTGAAACCAAAATAACAACCACCTCATCCTTGTCAAGGGAACTGGTCTCTGGATTTCCAAACAGAGCCCAGCTATGGTTCTCAATTAGATTAGCAGCCTCAAAAGATCTCAACTTTGAGCATAGCTTCAATGTGGCTGAATTGAATCCCATCATGTAGCCTCTGAGCTTATCAGCATTACCCCTCTGTGCAGCAGCATACAAGGGAGCAGCTTTATCAACAGAGCAACCTAGAGTCGCGACATTCTTCTGCCCCTGCTTTGGGCAATGCGGCCGGGATATATGGATCATTTGATCCCAAAGAAGGCCTTCATTGTTTGAAGAAAGACTGAGCTCCAGAGAGTATCTCAGGCTGACGGATTTCAGGAAGTACCCATACATTATGGAAGCAGCATAAAGCCGGCCAAGCTGTAGCCTCTCAATCTTAATTGTAGTCCAGTTGCCTGTGGAATCACATTTTCCCTGCAATCTGAGAATGTTTGAGAGGTGTTCTCTCACCATTTCCAAAAGCTCCATTCCATGTATTGATCCCAGTTCTTGATCCTTTGATGACCATATGTCAAGCATGCCGTTACTCATGCATTTAGATAAGTTGGGGACCATAGGGACGTTGATTTTTGAGAAGCTGTGCACAATTAGCATGTACATGACCTCCTCAGCTGCATGCTGGCACTTAATTTCTTTCATTTCTGCAATCCTCCTGAGATTCATCGTTAGAAAAAGCTGGGAATTAATATTTTGGAGATACCAGGAAAAATATAGATGTAACAATACACCCACAAAGGAAGAATTGCATTTTAAGACAAGCTATGCTATCATTCCCCACAAAACAATGTGAATGTTTATTTAACAAGAGAACTTTATAAACAGAATTTAAAATTGCTAAGTCCATGGCATGGAAAGAAGGGGTCAGGAGTCATGAATATCTAGTGTTTGCTTCGTAAGCATCACGTCACGTCGATGTCTAACTATATACACTTAAAAAACAGCACTTCAAAACAAGGGAATGTTGATTCCTAACAGAGATAAGATGACATTGAAGAGGTGAACAGGTCCTCACGTCCAACAAGTAGCAGCTTCTTTATGCGAGGAACTCAGTTTCTGGGTAACAAGTCTCAACTTTCACTTAGCAATGTTAAAAAAAAAAGGTCGTAGTTCCACTTGCAACATCAACATAAATTTGGAAACGCAATCAAAATTTTCAATGATACACACTAACATAGTTCATGCTCGTAGCCTGGCCGAATTTTCAATAATACAAAATAACGTAGTTACATTGCTCATTGCCTGGCTTCCCAGTTCAGGAATATGATCAGAAAACTACAAATAGTTCAGCACAGCAACCTAGAATCAAAGAGCCCAAAAAAATAACTCATGAGAAAATAATCAGCCTCTATAAGAAGCATTTTTTGCGCGGGATTCTTCACTTCCCCGAGTGTTTGAGCCAGTGAGATCTACGAGCGTTATAAAAATATAGCTTGCGAAGTTAGCCTTTTCTAGTATTAAACAAATAAAGAAGACCACCTTCCACTTTGGAAAAGGCGACCAAACATAAAGGAAGGCGAGCAAACCTCGCCGACTAAAGAGGACAAAGGGTGTGTCCAAACCTCCATAAGAATCATTTTTGCACTAGGTTTTCTTCACTTCTTCGACTGTTTGAAGGAAATAGTGAGATCTATGAGTATTATAAAAATCAAGCTTACCAAGTTAGCCTTGTCAAGCATTAAAAAAATAAAGGCCACCTTTTACTTTGGAAAAGGCAACCAAATAGAAAGGAGAGCAAACAAACCTCGCCGACTAAAGAGGACAAAGGGTGTGTCCAAACCCTGCAACATAAATTCAGCAACGCAATCAAAATTTTCAATGATACAAATTAACATGATTCATGCTCATAGCCTAGCTGAATTTTCAATAATAAAAAATAACGTAGTTACATTGCTCATTGCCTGGCTTTCCAGTTCAGGAATATGATCAGAAAACTACATGAAAAGAAAAGGGTTCAGCACAACAACCTAGTATCAAAGAGCCCAAAAAAATAACTCATGAGAAAATGACCAGCCTCTATAAGAAGCATTTTTTGCACGGGATTCTTCAGTTCTCCAAGTGTTTGAACCAGTGAGATCAACGAGCGGTATAAAAATGTAGCTTGCCAAGTTAGCCTTTTACAGCACTAAACAAATAAAGAAGGCCACTTCCACTTTGGAAAAAGAGACCAAACATAAAGGAGGGCGAGCAAACCTCGTCGAATATATAGGACAAAGGGTGTGTCCAAACCTCTATAAGAATCATTGTTGCACTGGGTTTTCTTCGCTTCTTCGAGAGTTTGAAGGAAACAGTGAGGTCTACGAGTATTACAAAAATCGAGCTTGCCAAGTAAGCATTGTCTAGCATTAAACAAATAAAGAAGGCCACCTTTCACTTTGGAAAAGGCAACAAATAGAAAGGAAGGGAAAGAAAACCTCGCCGACTAAAGAGGACAAAGGGTGTGTCCAAACCCTACAACCCCCCCCATAGACACACAAAAAACACAAAGAGAGTGAACATGGAGCCTAAAGGGGTGAAGGTGACTACATCTCTACCAACTAAAGCAATAAGATCTGGTAAATCTGTCGATGTAGGTGGTGATGCGGGCGAGCCTTGGGAGTGTGGACCTCTCCTCCGACTCTAATGACCTACCAATTAATTTGAGGATGACGCCTAGTGGATGCGATGCACATTGAAGAAGTGGTCCCTATTGGTGTTATGGTGGCCTCCCTTGGAGCTAAGCAGGGGCCTCCAATAGGTGAAGGTAAGAAGAAAAATTCTCTCTGATATTTAGGATGAGCTTTGTTAGGCGGATGGGCGTCTACTGCAAATGAACCAATGAATTCATCAATTCGAGCAAGCTATCGGAGCATCCACTAAGCGAGCTTGACGCATTTGCTTTGACATAGTGGGCACTTGGACTACACACAAAGTCAATAGTCTTGTATGATAGGCTCTTAATGGTTCCATTGTGTTTTCTTAATCAGGAATTTTTAATCACTAATCCTTCACTTTTAATGATAGGGGCGCCTCTTGCATGCGAGACTTAGATTGTCAAGCCTTTAGTAGTAATGAATCACACTATGGTGGGCAGGTAGATAGAGATCGAGCAAGAGGATGCACCTGCCAAGGAGCAAGAGGATCTAGCCTCTAACGAGAAGGCGCCGACTGAGAAACCGCTCTATTCATTATCGATAGGCTTTTCTAATGATGTTGTTCCTCCTCAAAGGTCGATCACTTTGGAAACTTTAG
Organism: Dendrobium chrysotoxum; assembly: GCA_019925795.1. NCBI lineage: Eukaryota > Viridiplantae > Streptophyta > Magnoliopsida > Asparagales > Orchidaceae > Dendrobium > Dendrobium chrysotoxum. The sequence continues at coordinate 26,079,320 of CM034300.1, read as the reverse complement.
CCAAGCGAGTCAGCAACCTGTGGGCAAATGTGTGGTAGGTGATTATTAGTGATTACTCATTAGGGAAAGAGAGTAGGCAGCCGCCAAATATACGAGTAATGATGAAAAGCTATGGATGAGATCCAAATATTAAATGTGGATTTCATTTGTACCCCGATATTTGTGCATCTCTTCTTCTTCTTCAAAAAAAAAACCCCTCAGCAGAGTTATATATTATATTTTCCTTGACCTCCCTAGTCCTTAGAATGACCACATAAACCATGACGACTTTTTGCAAATGTGCCGCTACTTTTGCATAATCCGATTGCTTGCAAATACATAAGGAGTCAATTAATTTCGCCAACCTATCTTCCTCGCCTGCTTCGGGAAGATCATACTTCAAGTGTGAATTCCCACAAAGGATGGGTATTTGAACTTATTCTACAAGGAGTTATGCATCCCCTACGACCATTTCAACCTAGGGCTGGGACTACCCTTCTCGTGCTAGTTCGCATCTATTCTGGATATCCATGGAATCATCCCAGCTCAAATACTACCAAATTCCATGGCGAGTGTCATCTCGTTCATCACCTTTATGGTAGAATACAAGCTGCCGTAGACGCTAAACCTATAATAGATGATGAACCTCTTCCACTATGTGTTAACTACCAAAGCCTTGTCCACGGTGATGAGGATGACTACAATAGTGAATAAGGCAAAGTTTGTCATTATTCGTAGCTTGGTAGACTAGTTTGTGTCGACCGTGCCCATCTCTTTCTCTAAGATGACCATCCCCACACTTAACGAGGAGAAGACATTAAAGTCCCTTAGCAAGAGTCACTCATTACCAAGCATCACCTCCCCTACCACTAACTACACAGCATCTTTTATAGTAAGGAGCTTTGCTTGATTTTTATTATAAAATTTTCTTAAAGTTGTCTCCTTATCTTAGTATTCCTTCATGTGTAAACAATACTTATTTTAAACCCTATAGTGTTCAAATACGTTGGCAAGGTCTCTCCATCAGGTTAGGGGGAGAGGACGACAAGGAAGAGAAGTCCAGCCCTTCGGGGAGACCCCCCTAAAGGAGATAAGGAGAGAGAGGAGCCACCCACCAAAATGACGAGAATAGATGTGGCAGTGAACAAGAAACTAGAGGCGCCTTCAAAAGGCAAAGAAGAGACTGCTCCCCAAACCACAAAAATAAATAAGGCACCTCTGCCTGTGAAAAGGATTATCATTGATGAGAAGTGGTCAAGAAGAGAGCTAAAAAAGTGAGTTTCCCTATTTCATTGATTGCAATGTCAAACAAGGGTAAAGAAGTCTCCATGGATGTCGAGGAGGTGGGAGAGCATGAGGACAGCTCGTCTGCTGATCCCTCATGCTCGTAGGAGGCAAGCTTCTCCATGAGCAAGGCTGAAGATCCTAACATTTTCGCGAAGGGTTAGCATGTGGACTAGGCAATCCAATAATAGTGATGTGTGTCTGTAACTCATGGTGCGACTTAGTTATAGTTATCTTTAAGTGAGAACTGTATTTGACAAGTGAGGGTCTTATTTGGTGATCGTGCAAGAACGACTAGATGTCTTGTTTTACACTTTTCTTCCATCATTTTTCTTCTTTTCTTTTCTCTCTCTCTCTATTTTTTTTGCATAAGGAGCTAGCTTGTTAAGCTTATTATGAAGCCAAAGCGACGCAACAAGGATAAAGGATGCTTCCTCGCTTGAGTGAAGACTTCTCTTCTCCTTAGGACTTTAACATTTATGTAATCCTTTGTCATTGGGTCCTCTGCTTTCCTATAGGGAGTAGTCTGAGTCGTTAGCTGGAGCCTAAATGAGAACTCGATAGGTTCTCATCTTAGCCAGTAATCCTATATATTATTGCACGACCGAGTGAATCATGCTAGTGAGCCTCATTCCAATCATTATACACTCGCAAAAGACTATGAGTAAACAAAACTATAATTTGGCGAGCAAGAGCTTGCTCCTTAGACTTTATAGACCAACTCACTTATTTAAGTTCCCAGAGCGTTCAAGGAGGGCAAGCATATTGGAAGGAGGAGTTCATTATTTAGTTTCAAGGGAATACGCAAGTTCCCCAAACATTATTTATTTTTAAAGGCAAGCTCTCAAGCCGAGATTTAATTACGTTAATTCAAATAAACTCGTCCATATTAGAACCATACATAAACTATAAAAGACATGAAATGAGCAAAAATTCTATTTTATTAGGGAGTTTTCAAATATATTTGTATAACAAAAGAGAGTCCCTTATAGGTAGAAGTTCTTCAAGTCTCGACACTCCACGTTCTTGGTACTTTTTTCCTTTTAAGTATGTTTGTAATTGATCATTGCTAGGCCAACTTATAATTTTGATGATGTATGGGTCTTTCCAAATTGATCCCCACTTGCCAATGACAGATTGACCAACAGCAGCATTTGCCTTTTTTAGAACCAAGCCGACCAAGTGGAATGCCTTCTACTTGACATGCAAGTTAAAGTACTTTGTCATTCATCTCTTCACTTCTTCCGGACTGATGATGGCTTATGCTCTATGTTCTTCCAAGAGGTCGACAGCCATCTCCAGATCTTTATGATTCCTAACCTCCCACTCATCGAACTCACCTTCTCTATAGTTACAAGCAACGACGACTCACTGGCTATGCGATTCAAGCTTTATTAGTGTGGGCTCCGAAAATTTGGCCCCGGCCTCCGCCCGCTTTTGCTTTCTTTAGGGGAGTTTTAACGGATTAAGTTCCGGGATAAATTTTGGAAGGCAGATGAGGTTGTAGATAAGACACTACCCAGAGATTTCGCCCTCATTTTGCGAGGACTTTATGATCTGAGTTCTGGTTTCCTATAGGCGCAAGCCCCTATAGTTAATTACCCCTCCCGATAACGAGAGAGAACTTTCGATTAAGGCTAGTTGTCGATCAGATACGTAGGAGATACGTGCATCTGACATATAGTAACAGCATGAGTTGGGAATTTGAAAGGTTGGAGATTGAAAAGAGTTAATATTTAAAATTGAAAATTTTCACCACCTTGCACTTAAAGCGGATGATGGGAGAATGGATGATGGACCTGATCAAGATCCCATGGTTCCGTCATCCCGGGCCATCGTGGTCCCTGGTCTACTTAGTCAGAGGAGGTAGTCGACCCAACCTGACAGAAGGATCCTTGTCGGCAGCCATGGGTTGCTTCGTCCAAGAGTATCTTATAGACCTGGGGGGAGTGTTTGTCTAAGGGGACAAATTTGAATCCACCTTAGCTAACAGAAAGCTTTGTGCCCTATCGATCATATTCTATTGATTCATATCTCAAGGATTTGATGCCATTGGGGAGCATACGGGCTCTGGCCATAACCATAACATAATGGTGTCATTTGGCGGCGACCACTTGGTTCAGAGGGCCCCGAGTCATAACTGTTTATCCTGCAGTATCATTTGACGGCGAAACTGCTGGTTAGAGGACTCGTACCACGTCCTTGCTGACAGGAGATTGTTTGAGAATGGATCCTAATGATATTTTCGACCAGGCATTAGCTGTAGTTATTTTCAGATTTGTCCACCTCGGTAAACTGTTGTGGAGGGTGGATGTGTTTTTTTTAAGTGGTTGATGGTTTAATTTCAATTTCAAATATTATAGACTTTTGGGATTTTCTAGAATTTTGGATTTTCTGGTGTTTGGGATTTTGAATTTTGTGGGAATTTGGGAGGTATTTTGGATTATCTGGAATGGACCCCTCCGGTTGATATTTCTATTCAACGCAGCTATCATCGAAAAGGGGTCATTTGCATTTAAGGGTTGAACCCTGTCGACTCTATCGGGTTGTCGATAGAGGATTGGGTTTCCTAGGCTTTATGCCTCGATAAGTGAATTTTCTTGATTATAGGCCTTGAAGGCCTAATATGAATGTATAAAATAAACATTTTGATCGACCTCGTGACCGTATATTTATTTAATAGTTCGAGCCGTGTCGACTCCTATCTGTTCATACGGAAGGATCGAGCTCGAACTTTAATTCACTTATTAACCCGCGCAGCATCCCTGGACGTCACGTGTGTACCATTAACACACTCGCCGGGGCCCATGCGGGTTGATATTAAATCCCCTTATGTGTACCTATGTGTATACAAATTACAATGCACGTGCAGGGGTATTTTAAAATATTTGTTGCTGCTTGGTTGCACGAGTGACCATCATTTGAATGCAGCGTTCAATTTGGGGATTTGTGCACGCCTTCTGTCTTCTTGCATGGATGTTGCAGATCTGGTGGTGTTGTATAGCAGCTTCTAGACTGAGTTGTTCACTGCTTTGCACAGGTAGACTGTCGTGCACTGTTGGTTACTTTTTGTAGGTGGGTTGTAGTGCACTAACGAACCTCTTGCTACGGCTTGCAGATGCTGATATCTATTATAATTCTGTTGTATTCATTTGAAGACAACACTCCGCGTGTGTAATAGGTCTCCTACGGTAGCTTGTAGGAGCTTGCAATTGTTATAGTCTTCCAGAATTTGTTATGACCTTCAGCCTTCACCTGAGAGTGACATGTTACATGTCCATGTTCACAGAGGACTCCTCCTCCCCACAACATACCCTTCATTATTGTCTGTTGTGCAGATGAAAATGCTCATTTGTAACTTGATGTTGGTTGACGGTTGAGCTGCATTCACTGATGATCTCTCCATGTGTTTTGGTTTGCAAGTCATTACATGTTGACTATCACCACTTGTAATCGGAAGACACTTGATGCCAGTTGTAAAGAGATTGTTGCTTGTTGGGTGAACTCTACTCCTTATTGATCTCTTCAGACATTTTGATCCTCATTCCTTGTAGGGCCTAATGCATTTGATTGCATCTTGATCTTATGTTTGTAGCAGATAGGCATGATCGTTTGCATGTAAATGAGCCATGTGGAATGCTACAAGCCTTCCACTGTCATATAAAGATGACTTAAGTCTTGCTTGATGGATTCGCTTGAGTTCACTGTACGCTACACTGAGTGTGCTGGCAAGAAATGTTATTATTTGCTGGGATTACCTTATCTTCCTGCACAATTGCATAAAGTGCTATTCATTACACCGCTCGTTATATTCATAGAGGATTGCGTTAATCACTTGTGCGTTGCTCAGTGTTGGCTCTAGAATACTACAATGATCGCTTCCTTTATGCTCGTAGTGGTTAGGAATGCATGATTTCCATGGTATTATCATAGATGGTACAGATAATCATTGTAGGCTCCAATATTCACCATGCCTATCATGGAGAGATTGTTATATCTCCAAATCTTGTTCATGAATGTTTGTTTGAGTGCACTGAAGGCTTGTTCATCATATTTTTCATTCTAATCTTTGCTTGCAAGTAGATTGTCTCTGGAGTCCCTTATCCACTAAGGATTCTTGCACTTTCACTTGCATATTAATCATTGAGTTGTCAATTGATTCATGACAGAGTGTGTGGCATTTGTAGTTCTTTGGCTCATCATAAGTCTTCACACCTTCTTGTGTATTTAGTTTGTGCATTTCGTCATCTTAGTTTTAGCTCATTGAAGTCCAATAGTTTGCAAGAACAACCTCCTGTTGTTCAGATTCAAGTTCCTTACATTTGTGTTCGAATTCGAGCTTTCTATGGTTCACTTGCAAGTTCAAATTCACCTTATATTCACTTGAGTTCATTGTGTTCAATCAAGTTCATGTCATTTCAAATCTGAGTCTAGTTTGAGTCTTCATTGTTGTATTCAAGTCAACTTCAAGTCCTTGCTCAGTTTTAGTGGCTTGTTCAAATGATTCAAGTTATGTCCACTTGATATCCAAATCAAGTTCAAGTTCTATTGTTTTGAATCAAGTCTTGTTGTCCAAATCAAGTTTGAATTAATGTTTGATTTTATTTCATTTGAGTTCAAATCTTTGTTATGATTGTTCGAAGCAAGTTTGAGTTCAAGTTCCTTGTTCTCTGTTGTCCAAGAGTTCTCATGTGTTCTTCTTGAGTTCAAATAAGTCCAGGTACGGTCTCAAGTTTCATCCAAAATTTTGGCATCCTCCCGGCGTCTCTCCGGTTTAGGGAAAATTTTGAAAAACTGGGCCATCCCACCACGCTAATAAAAGCGTGTATGGTAGGTGTCTTTAGACACCGCGGCCGTGTCTTCATTCCCACCACGCTAATAAAAGCGTGTATGGGGTCTTCGACGGTACCTGATTCAAAAGAAGAGCAGTTGTTTCCCTGCAGGTATAGAGCCGCGTACGGGTACTTAAAATTGTCTCCACCACGCTAAGAAAAGCTTGTATAAGGCCTACTCGCCTCGTCGTAGGTGTCGCATCGGGTTCCCTTCCCACCACGCGAATAAACGCGTGTATAGGCGATTTTCCGGTGCGCCGCGAACGACGAGAATGAGCTATCGGAGTTTTAGGATTTAGAGGGGTTATACCTTGGCATTTCGGCGAGGCGGGGTTGGCACATGGAGATCGAGGCAAGCAAGAGAAGTATTTCCCTCTTTTATTTTTAATGATAATTATAATTAATTAGGGTAATTAATTATAATCATAATAACTAATTATATTTAGATTTAATAATTATAATTAATTAATATTAATTAATCTTTAACAAATTAATTAATAATAATTAATTGTAATTAAAAATATATATATAATTAATTAAAATTAACCTTAATTAAAATTAATTATAATAATTTAATTGAAAATAATCATAATGACACTAATCAGTTAAAACAATTATAATTAAAACTAATTAATATTAATTTTAATTAAAATTGATTTAACATTAATTCAAATTAAAATTAATTAATATTAATTTTAATTAAAATCATCAATTCCTCTCCCTTCCCTTTCTCTATAGTTCAGCGGCCTTATTGGATTTGGCCGAAACAGCGTGCGAAAGGGAGGAATTTACCTTCACAGCAAGCGACTCCTGTAATTGCTTCCGTTCAAAATGTCGTAACTTCCGATCCTATAGGAAGAATCGTCGGAGAAGGGGCGAAGTAGAAGGCGTCGGGCTAGGGCAGAGGAGGTGCCGGCCAGGTAGGGGGGAGCTTCCTCTCTCTCTCTCTCTCTCTCAGCCGAAGAAGCAACGAATGGGAGAAAGTTTCCCTCACAGCAAGAGGACTTCGGCCGCTACTTCCGATCAAACTATTTTAACTTCTGATTCGACAGGGGAAGGAGGAAGATCGGGAGTTCGCGAGAGGGGAAGTGCGAATGGAAGAGGAGGAAGGATTTCCTTCTCATTTTAAAGGCATGAGTCGGGATGCGATCGAGGAGGCTTCGTACACGAGGTACGACTGCAACAGCGCCGCTTCAGCGAGATATCGGCGGAATTCGTGGATCCAATGGGTAGGAGGTATGTATGTGGGATTTTTCTTTTTTTTTTTTGCCTTTTTCTTGTTTCTTTATACAAAGGTTAACAATTAGAGATAGTGCTTCAACGCCATGGGAGAGAGAACGGTGTTTGTATAGTAGTTGAGGAGAGAGTTGTACTTAGTACCCATAAGATAGAGGGAAGTACCTCCACCCATTTACCTCTGACTCACTTCACCTTCTTTCTAAGGAGGTTCAAGATTTCTTTTTGGCTACTTTAATTTGCCTGTTTGTCTATGAATAATGAATTAAGGCAATTTTGAGACAAATGCTTTGTGACTAATAGAAATCTTTAAGGCTCTTATCAATGAATTGGGGTTCATTATCACTCATTGTGAGAGGTAAGCTATATTTGACGGTTATGTCTTTCCATAAAAAGTTCCTAACAATGGCAGAGCTTGTCAAGGAGAATGCTTTGGCTTATATTCACTTGATGAATTAGTCGATCATGATGAGGATGAACTTCATATGTCCAATAGGTAGGAATGGCCCTAAGAAGTCCATCCCCTACATGGCGAATGGCTATGGGCTATTGATGGGTTGTAGCTTGTGAGAGAGTTATAATTGCATGAGGGCAAATTTCTGACACTAAAGGCATCTCCTTGAGAATTTCTCTACATCTTTCCTAAGGGTTGGCTAGAAATATCTTTGCTTTAAAATTTCACGAGTGAGTGTCCATCCTGAATGACCATCACACTTGTCTGAATGAACTTCCTTAAGCACAACCTCCTCATCCTCCCAGACACATCTTAGATTGAGTGAAGTCACCGATTTCATAAATAACTCCCTTCATATTACAAGTTACCTAGACACCTTTATTTTAAATTATTACTGGTCACTAACTTCAGCAGTTATTGCACTTGGCCTTATGTACTCCAGGATGGAGTCTAGGAAGTTACCCTCCACCTACAAAGCTTCTCTTCTTCAATTGTTTGGGCATGTTATCTCTACAACTAGTCATCAATCTAGGTTTCCCTGCTTTGAGAGGAGGTTGGCGAGTTCATTCTGCTCCCTAGGTATTAGAATTAATTTTGAAGTATTTCAATATGTTGATCTCTACCTTCACCTTAAAGAGGTATTTCAATAGCATTTCATCCCTCACTTTGTACTCAACTTTTAGTTAATTCACTATGGGCTAAAGTCAAAGTGCACCGCCATCTGAGTCACTTCAAGGCCTGCACCAAGTTGCAAATCGACAAGTAGAGCGAAAAACTCTACTTGATTGTTCGTCACCTTGAATTCAATGCTAGAAGTTGTATGGTGACAATTTCCTATTTGACTCTTCAAAATCATGTCTGCACCCACTCCTTGCTTCCCTGAAGCTCCATCGACATAAAGGTCCAATATTGCTAATGAGAGAGCCTCCTGCTCATGGCCGTGAATATTGAAGTTGGAAAGGAAGTCTGCAAGTGCCTAAGCCTTGACCTGAAATACACTCATCTCTACAAATCAGTTAAATAATCTCCCCAAATAATCAAATTTGGCGAGTCCTGCCTTAAGATGACAGTCTCTAATAACTTATATTGAATGGGCTTAAAAGCAAGGTTGCAGTTGCCTAGTTGAGATCACCAATGCCCATGCAAGTTTCTACATAATTAAGTACCTTTGTTCTCCTCCCCATAGTGCTTTACTTATATAGAACACTAGTCATTGCTTCTTCCCTTCTTCCCTAATAAGCACTGAGCTAATAGCATCCTTGCCCACTCTTAGGTACAACAGCAAGTCCTCGCCCAGTCTGGGACTTCAAAGTAAAGGGGCGAGGAGGATATGCATTAGTATACCCTTTAATTTGTAAAATATCCTGCCATTTAGATAAAATATTTTTTTTGGCATTTGATTAAGATATCTAATGATCTATAAGAAATTTGAAGTTAAAACTTTTTAAGACTATGCATGAATTGATTGATAAGACTTATTGTAAATATGATGTCATGATAAGTGTGAGATAGATTAGTTGTCCAATTAATCTTTTAATATTGTCTCATTTCTAATTTCCTTCCTCATCTTCATTCAATCTTTGACTTAGGTTAGCTGGAGTTTCACAAGATACGCAATCAATCACTTTATTTTTTTAGTAGATCTAAGACATTTTTGTTAAAAGATTAATATTATTGTTCTATTGAGCAACTTCTATATTTAAGAAGTATTTGAACTTACCCAACTTCTTAATCACAATTTATTCAACAAGTTTTTTTTCCTGAGACTCCTTTTCTCTATCATCATCACAAGAAACAATTATATAATTAACATATATCTAATAAAAATTGAGCTTCTACCATCAGTGGAGTGTTCTAAAAAGAGGATATAATCTCCATGGCTTTATTTATATCAAGCTTGATTCATAACTATTGTGAATATGTCAAATCGTGATTTATGAGATTGTTTAAGGCCATATTAATTTTTTCTTAATTTACACACTTTATTATTCGTGAAAAAACTATCAAATTCAAGTGGTAGATCCATATAGGCTTCTTCAACATCCTCATGTAAGAAAAAATTCTTTACATCATACTGTAGCATGAACCATCCACAATTAGCTATAAGAAAAATTAGAATGCGTATTGTACTCATTTTCGCAACAAGGTCAAAATTTCCTTGATAATTGATTCTACAAGATTAAGTGTATCCTCTGGCTACCAATTACACTTTAGACTTTTCAAGACTTCCACCTACACTATATTTAATAAAAAAAATACATTTCCATCCAATAATTTTATTCCCTTTTGAAAGTTTAACGAACTCCAAATTGTGACTTTTTTGGAGGATTCATTTTTTCTCATGACATCTTCTTAATTCTTATTTTCAAGTGTCTCAAATAAAATTTATGATATTTTAATGGAATTGAAGCTTATGTTTATGAGGGCTTTAAGGGTAGGAGAAAATTTTGAAAAGATGTGTATTAGGAGATGATACTGATAGGAAGTGCTTATAGAAATTTAAGAAAAGCCTTAGCTGAGACCTGATTTCAGCAATTTCAAAAAACCAACGACAAGAAAATCAAGAATAGAATACACAAGAACACTTTTTATTGAATGTTTTATGAAAGAAAATACAAGATACTAATGGAATTGAAGCTTATGTTTATAAGGAGTGCTTTAAGGGTAGGAGAAAATTTTGAAAAGATGTGTATTGGGAGATGATATTGATAGGAAGTGCTTATAGAAATTTAAGAAAAGCCTTGGATGAGACCTGATTTTAGCAATTTCAAAAAACCAACGATAAGAAAATCAAGATTAGAACACACAAGAACATTTTTATTGAATATTTTATGAAAGAAAATACAAGATACAGGTAGATCTTCAATTGAAGAGGAAGATCTGACTCTCCTAAATCTCTAGCCGCCGGCTAGAGTCCAAACACCCTAAGAACAATCTAAATTCAGCAAACAACACATACCCTTAATGCTAGAAAAATCACTTACTTAAAGCAGTTCATCTATCACCGAAATGGGAAACTTGTCTGACACAGTCAACTTGTCCAAGGCCCGGTAGTTAACATAGAATCTCCAGCACCCATCCTCCTTCTTGACCATTAAGACTGGGCTAGAAAAAAGGACTCACACTCAGCCTAAAGAAGTGTTGTTTTGCACAAGCTAATGTGGAGTACTTGGGGCACGTGGTATCTCAAGAGGAAGTGATCCAAGATTGAGGCAATGCTGAAATGGCCTCTGCCTAGGAATCTGAGGGAGCTGAGAGGTTTCTTGGATTGATTAGATACTACAGGAGTTATAAGGAGATACAGCACCATAGCTTGGCCATTGACACAATGATGCTTAGAAATTTCAGAAATCTCATAATGAAAATTTTTCATATTTTCATTAAAAATTTTCATATATTCATTCATAAAAGGAGAAAAATAACTATTGTAGTGTTTTGAAAAAGGGACATCCTAGCCTATAACGATATTTCTATATGACTTCTATATTGAGTGTGGCAATGAAAGAATATGAAAAGGGGTTTCATCTTTAAGAAAATATAGCCCATCCTTTCCTCTAGCTTGCACAATTATCTTTCTCGTAGTGAGGTCCTAAAATACACAATGATTAACAAGAAATATTATCTTGTAGTTGTGGTCTTCAGTGATTTTATAGATTGATAGAAACTTTACTGTAAGATAAAAGCATGCAAAACATAAATGCGGGTAAATGTGAAAGAAATTGAAATATTCCCTTAATTAGGGCAGGATTTGAAGGTTTAAAATAGATTGGCAAGGTTGATCATGTGGTTAAAGGCTCCATAATCTAAAATCTCGGTATGAAAAAAATAATTTAAGGCACTAAAATACAAAAGATAAAAAATCACATCATTTTGAGCTAGAGAGCATGATCCAAATGATTTTTTTAAAGAGTTGATATTCTTGAGTCTGTCAATTTCCTCTAGGTTGAACCCTTCTGATTTCACAAGATAGGCATGCCTTTTTTGGTAACCGTCATTATTTCCCTTATATCTTGAAGGCTTTTTGTTACTAGAATTTTTCTTTGATTAATCATTTCTTCCTGCATAGTTACACCTTTGATTTTCTTCCATAGTTGCACCTTTGATTTCCTTTGGAAGAAGGCTTTGATCCTTTTATAAGGGAAGAGTTTGTAGTAAGTCCCTTGCCTTTGAATTTAATTGTTGTCATGGCAAATATTTAAAGACAAGAGTACCTAGCATTATTGGCCTTCTTTCTTCTTTTGCTCTTATGAGAGAGAAAACCTGATTTAATGATAGTAGATTTTCTCTATTTAAATTTGAATATGAATTTGGTCGAAGTCATTATTGAGTTATGCAACAAACTCAGACACCCTTTCTCTTCCTATAAATTTCTTGAGAATTACTACATCATGCAACATGTCATCTCGATATCATCGTAATAATATAGTTCAAGCTAATAAACATTTATTACGTTAAAGTATTAAATAACAAGAAGGTTATTGTATTTGGTTGTTCATATGTCAATTTTTATCTTGTTAAAGAGAGCAGCATCGTTTACTTTTGAGCATATTTGTTTGACGGCATGCCAAACTTTTTTTAAGGTAGATAGGAGCATAAACAGCTATTGATTTTAGGTATTATTATATTCCAAAATCCTATCATGATTATGAAACTTTTATCCAAAAGTATAAACTTTAGCTCCTTTAGCACCGAAGAAGGATCCATAAGATAATGGATCTTCCTCGTTTCTTTTAGAAATGTATCACAATTTGAGATCATTTAATGTAGTTTTTTTCCATTCAATTAATATGTGACTTGTAGCCCCTGAAGTTCCTCTTCAGTCTGCTTTTTACCATTCCTAATGATTGACTCTTCGGAAGGGAAGTCAAGGAAACAAAATATCATAAAGAGAAAAAAGAATCCAACAAAAAAGAAGGAAAAGAAAAGAGAACAAAGGTTGGAAGAATGAAATCCTAATCTCGCACTGATATCATATAGAAAAGGAGAAATAAAAAATAAAAAAATAAAAAAGAAAAAAGAATAGAAAAAGGAGAAATAAATAATAATAATAATAATAAATAAAAATAATTAATTAATTAAAAATAATAATTAAAAAAATTAAAAAATTTAAAAAAGGAGAAATAAGAAAAAACTATATTAAATTTTACAGCTTGATTATGTACAAAATGTGGAAGTATATATAAAGTTCTTCATAAGTCCTATAATGAAAATAAATCAAAGCTAAGTATAAAAAAAAAGTCCCCAAAAGGGGTTGGTGGCTAGAAAAGGAAAGGGAGGCACATAGATTGCATTCTACAACAACAACGATGACAACATCAAGCCTTTATCCCACTGTGGGGTCGGCTACATGAATCCTTTTTTCTTCATTGTGTCATGTTAAGAGTTAAATTCTCATTTAGATCTAATAAAAATAAGTCATTTCTAATATTTTCTAACTAAGCCTTTTTTGGTCTACCTCAGCATTTCTTAACATAGGTTAAATCTAATATATCTACTCTCCAAACTTGTCACAACCCGGCCTGGATACTCTAACTAACAAGACGGGAACTTACAGTCGGACGAATAAGATAATTACTACACTTACATATAATAGTAATTTCTAACAATCCACAAACACTGAAGAGCTACTAAAAAAATTTCATCAAACTACTAATAAAATCTTCACAAATATTTAACATTTATATAAACTATAGATTACCTGCTTATATTTGTGCGTCGTCTTCTGTAGACGTATTCCTCTTCTCTTTCATCCATTTTTATTTTTCTGGAGACTTGCCTAAAATTATTAGTTTAATGGATTGAGTTTATAATATAAACTCAATGGGTAATCATCATTAAATATACAACAGTAAATCATATATATAAATAAATATACATCTTTCTTTAACATTACATAATTAATATATGCATCTTTTTTCATGTATTATAAATCTTATAACTTCACATAAATTATTTCATATTATGTCTCGTTTATCCATTTTCATTTAATATTTCTTTAATAAATTTGACATTTAATGCATTTCTATTCCATTAGTACAGGAGCATCGTCTAAATGTACCAATAAAAGTACAACTATTTCCATTTCAATTTCCTTTTTTTTAACGTGCACGGGTACATTACTTTCCCGGCCAGTATCATACGGAAGTGAACTCTTGTAATTTGCATGCATATACATTTTCCTTTTTTTATATTTACATCTGTTTTATTTCAATAGATATGTCTTTTGTCTTTCTTCTTCTTTTTCCATTTTTCATGTATACAACTATTATTCATACATTGCATATATTACATATACATAAATATAAGCATTACCTTTCACTTTAATGAAACTTTCAAATATTTATAACTGATGCAATAATCAGAAGACTGTATGAATAAAATAGAATCATGAAATATTTATACCTTCAACAGTTGTAATTTATGCACATAATTAGAAGACTACCACTAACATGATCAGTGGGAATGAATGGAATGGACTTTCTCTCAAGAGGAGTAGTTAATTTACTCTCACGAACGTGATCCTTCGCTCAGAATCGCAAACTGCCTTTTCTGGGTCGCGTACGCATGCGGGAGGCTTTGCCTGGGTCACATGTTCGTCTCTGTCCGCAGATTCGTCCGTCCCTGTTGGCGATTTAATTAAAGGCTGGCCGACCGGTTCAATTGAACCGGCCAGAAACTGGCTCTTACAAAACTAGGTCATCAGAAGGCTAATGTTTTATGTTACCAAACCATCTAAGGAGACTCTATCTAATCTTATCTGCCACTAGAGCTACCTCAACTGTTTCAAATATATAGTCATTTTGCATTCTATCTATAAGAGTGAAGCCACTCATCAACCTAAGCATTCTTATCACTATCACACTTTACTTAATTTTATACTTCTCTTTTAGTGGCCAACATTTTGCACCCTAATCATGGCATGGAGGGACTATCTTGATAGTGCTACTCATTGAGGTTGCAAGATCAAGGGAAGAATTCATCTTTCATCCTTAGTTTTCAGAAACAATATCTTGTATTTTGAATTTCAATAAGGCATACACACATTAGCCATCAACAATTGAATGAAAAATCTTTACTCTTCCACATTCTCTATATCCTAGTTGACATGATCCATTGCCATCATCAATTGAATGAAAATTTATTATTCCCGTCCTGTCATCGCAGACCTGAAATTAGTTTAGCTGAGAATATGCATAGTGGAGCATTTCATGAATTGATGTTATGTTGCACCTGTAAAGTTTTTGTTGAATAGAGCAAACGATAAATTTTTGCTAACCGCTAAGGGTAATGAATTTTTCGTACTTCATTTAAATTTTTACTGTGCACTCATATCAGAATGTAAATTTTGGAATAACAAAGTTGCTTTATGTTGACTAGTCAGAGCGTGGACCACTCTGTCCGCAGAAAAGGTTGAGCATTAAACACGTCATAATCAACAAGTGTGGAATTGATGATGTGTAGCTCAGGGTCTATAGTTGGTGCCGGAAATGCAAGTTTGTGGCATTTCATATATCTTTCAAATTTTACGCATGCACTTATCATGAGGGTGTTCCTCATTTTCCTCTATAGATCATTCCAGCAAATAGAGGCACATGGAAATGTTGAGGATATTGAAGGATATTATGACTTGGCAACTTTGTGGATCTTGTTGTAGTTTTGATTGCGAGCCTTGTTTTTGTCCAAAGAGATGCTGTCATGAAATAGGTAGAATGAAGTAAGTCTCACATATTTTTGTTGGTCTCTTTAAACAGAGCAATAGACAAAATAATGGGTTCAAGGATATAGAGCATTCATGTGAAAACAGTACATTAGGAAGCTTGGCATTTGATATACTTAGTAGCGTCAGTTTGTTCTGAAGGAAAAGTGCCATGACTAAATTTTTCATGAAATCCCATAAAGAATATAACGCACTAGACCATAGGAGATAGTGAATACCATTGAATTTGATTGATATATCAATTCTTGATGCAAGCTCCAGCTTGAGGGAAGGTGTAGAGCAGACCATGAATAAATAAGGCCAACAATAAAGAAAAATGAAGGGAGGAGTTTAAGAAATCATAGATTTAGGGAAATAACAAAAAGATGTGGTATGCAACTAATGTGCAAGATTGGTTGCTAACAAGATCACATGCAGCAGTGATGGCATAGCAGTAGAAGTAGCATACAGTGATGCGAAGACTACGGCATACGCATGCAGCGAGGGCTTACGAGTGCTACGGTGTTGAGGTGTCCTATAAGGTTATGATGATGGTAAAGGGCTTGTGGAGAAGGCAACGCTGTGCAAGTTGATGGACTGGGTAGGCTTGGGCATTGACGAGTAGTCACATGGAAAGCTTAGGTGCAATGGGAAAGGGTGACCAGAGTAGGCAAGTGGGCGGAAGCTAGGTTTAGCTTAGCCCACCTCTCTCTGATACAATGTTAGAAAAAATCTCATTATTATTTGTCTTATTCATCAGAGAGTCTCTCTATTAGTAATAGAGGAATGCATACAATGATCTATTATAAATGCATCTCTCGTCAAATATAAGGCACCTACCTAATTTTATATTTTCCTAGGAAAAATAAGAGATAAGTGTTATTGCTTGAACTGAGTGCAACAATTATCAAGATGTAGAGAATTCAGGAAGTAGTACTCCTGTCAATATTCATCACTGGCTTATATTAATTTATTGCATGAACTTAGTTCAAGTATTTGGTATGTTATTAAATTGATTGATTTGTCTATTAATCATTTATGAGTGTTTTAATGGAAAGAACCTACTATTATTAGAATAACTGAGGAAGCATAAAAAAATTCTCACACCTGTTATTGTTTTCAATCTTCATCTAGTAGTATACATTGCTCAAGATAGATGGCTCGGTGAGGTGTCTTCGTTATGTGGGATTACTAAAGACCAAATATTAGTTAAGTAGCCCCGCAACCCATGAGCACTGTATGAGTAATTAAATTTAAATGTCGTTTGTTCCCGTGCAGAAGTTTATTGGCTGTTAATTTTGTATGCTAATAGATAATCCAGCAAGTTTAACAATTTTCATCCTTGCAAGAGATTCAGCTAGTTCTTACACATAGGATTAAACATTGATCATCCAAATAATTCGTTTGCACATTTTCATAGAAATTAAAAAAGAAAACTAGCATTAAATATTTTGTGTAAGATACAATAACACTTAAGACTTCATTTGGGAGGGCTTTCTTATTGTTTCTTAAAGCAATTTTTTTTTACTGAAAAACTGCTTTAAGAAGTATTAAAAAACCGTCCCAAATGAAGCCTAAGAAGGAGCTCCAATTAGGCAATTCTTAGAAAAACTGAATGAGTGCTTGTAAAACAGCTTTTGCATCTATAAATGTAGGTATGAACCAAACAAAATCATTAAATTGTGCAAAAATCACTAAAACAAACAGCACAAGTTAAAAATAATTTATCTGCGAGTGCATGGACAGATGCACTTTTATGCCCGTGCTGTGTAAGCCAGTATGCATGCTAACTGCCATGGGTAAAAGAACAACATTCCTTTCCAAAGCACTGGTAACAGAATTTTCAAAGGAAAAAAAAAAAGAATGGAAAGAGTTTATCAGGGAAACAAACTAACCCATGAAGACTGGACTCAGAGGAACCTTGACTAATTTCCCATCGAGCAAATGCACTCTCTCTCTCAAAAGCCAATTCCTCCAGCTGTTTTTGTGCAGCAGCTTGAAAAATATGCGGCTGATTCTTCAAAATATCACACAAGAACTTACCCTCGGGTGTGCAGAGTTCAAGAGGAGTGCCCAAACTTCTATAGTCGGACTCATTAGACTCAACCCTTGCCAGTGTAGCCAGTGATGGCAATCTATGATTGGAAAAGTTGTTTCTTCGACAGAATCTAAATATTCCCTGGGCCACAGTATAGAAAAGCTTCACAATATAAGCCTAACAGATGAACTTTGTTGGCTGATGGTTAATTTCAAATATCAGCATATAAATGTTGATAAGAACATTTTAAGCAACAATACACGAATGGATCCTCCCTCAATCAATACCATTATAGAAGACCATATAAACCAACAGAAGTGCTCAATTCATGACAAAATCAACTGGTCAGAAATAAAAGATAGATCTCAGATAAACCCTGCAACTTCCAACATCAACTGAAAAGAACAACCTTTTTAAGGACTAAGAAATCAAAATCTTTTATTGAATCTAAATTTATTTAAGGGTAACACCCAACCTTACCAACAGACAAGCCTAAAAGATTATGAATTGAGAACCTATGAAGGAATGAGAAGAAAAAGGGAGAGTTTTGTAGAAAGTATTTCACTAGCTCAAAAACTCTTTAAAAAAATGCCAAAACATCTAAAATATTCCTTTTCATTCTTTATTTATAGGAATCTAAGAGTTATAAAAAATATTACATCAAAAAAGAGTAAGACGTACAATTATTAATGACCCCTGGTATGGACTGCCCTGAACACGTGTCATGCTCTAGCTGCCAAGTGAATGATTACATCTCTTATTTTGACCTCTCTATTTTGAGACGAGTTCCCTTATGCCAAGTGCATGCTGGCAAGCCATGATGCACACATACAAACAAGGCGACACAGATACAACACGACAAAAACAGGCATGAGAACATTAATTATTAATAATATAGAACACGAGTACGAGTTAGACATGACATTATAATTTTTATATCTTTAAAATAGTGTATAGAAATTAAATAAGTAGAATATTAAAAATAATTGAAAAATAATGTTATATAATTATAATTTGTGCTTAAAATAATAAATATTATAATGTCAAAAGTCCGACGCCGATGTCGTATGATAAGCATCAAGAGTGGAAACGCAATGTTGTCGAGAGTTAAGCATCAATGTTATGCAATGCCAATGGGCATCGGACATCAATATTGAGATGTCAAAACCACATCGGCCATTAATGTTGAGACGATGTTGGACAAGGTAAAATGTCGAGACAAAGCGGGTATGATTGTGGGTGTAGAGATTGATGGTGCCGAGCGTCATTGTCAAGACCACATTAAACATCGAAGTTGAGATGATTTTGAAATGCTGATGTTGTGATAGCATTGGACGTCGATGTTGAGATAGCATCAAGCATCGTAAAACCCTAATAGTGACCCACCAGAGAATGAAATGAAAATGTGTGGGGAATGGGAGAATGAGTGCAAAAGATTAATTTGGAGCTGTGTATAGGAAATAAGAAATTTAGCTTTTATCTTTTATAATAAATAAAAATGGAAATACAAAAAATATATTAAAAAAATTCATAAAATATTTAAGAGACTTGTGTCGGGCACACATGTCTAATCTATTTTTAATGCTTTTTTAATTAGACACATCTCTGACTTGTCCAACAAGTGTCAGATGTGTGTTGTTTCTAATACGCATCATATACTACATACCTCCTTAAGGAAAAGTGTCAGTGTATCATGGCTGACAAGTAGACGTAGGAAAGTCTACCAGTGAGGTCAAAACTGAGAAAGCTGTGGCAGATGAGCACTGTAAAATCGTTGGCGGCCCTTTTGATGGATTTCTAGATTGCTTCAATGTGAGAGGCGAGTCGATTCAAGTTGCAGGTAAAGTAGACTCCATGGTCAACTGATTGTGATGAGACGAGCAGGAACCTCCTAAGAAAATCCTTTCATGCTGCTTGGATGATGGATATTATTAATGACATTCCATCCTAGGTAGCGATGAGTATCTTTAGTGGGTGCTTCTTGCCAGGGAGCAAATCCTGATCCGATTGATCTATACGAACCCTTGGCTTTTCTGTGGGAGGCAACTCCCCTCTAACTATTTTGCAAAGTTGGTGATTGGTGACCCTGGAGCGAGTCGCCATTGCCGAGGTTCACAAGGTACCTGGCAGATACCTATTAAATACTTGAATATATATATATGAGTCTCCATTGAGTTCCTCAATTCACTTCATCCTTAGGTGGTCGGCAACAAAATTAAAAAGTGAACTAATGGTGTGCACTTAGCATGGCCACTAAATAGTAAAAAGGAAAGTATATGCAAAGTCAATGCTATGTTTTTGATGTAGCCACGTTTCACATAGATTTCCCATGATAACAGAGATGTGACACCACTCATATCCAACTCCTCTAAGAAGTGGTCTTGTGCATGAACTCCTCAGTCTCTTGAACATTTAGTTAAACCGTAGCATGTGGTGAGTGTGATAAAATGGACCCCATAAAGCTTGTAATGTACAGTATGAAACTTGTGTGGAGGGTGGAAATTCGTTTCCCGAAAGCCGAGAGAACTAAAAAGAGGGCGATTGGCCCTTCGACAAGTAAAGAGAAAGGTGTTGATGTTGATCCCCAAAAAGTTCAAGGATACAATGGGCCTATCACTCATGCAAAAAGAATGATGGTTGAAACAGGTGTAGCGAAGGCAACTAAAACTCTGTCGACTCATATTGCGGGCCCCCATAACCTACTGTTGGGGTTGATGGTTGTTAAGAGTCCATGGAGAGTGACGCAGTCCTCATTCTAAGGACATTCCCTTGAACATGAGGCTAACAAGGTGATTTCTCCTAGGGCAGCCAATAAAGGTTGCAGTAAAAAAATAGGTAGCCTACACGAAGGTTGTAATGGCCTCGGTAGGAGCCGAGTTGAATGCTTCACCTAAAAAGCAATGAATTATTAGCAATCCTTGGAGAGGATCCAGTTTGGTAGTCGAGCATCCTCCTCCAATAGCAAGCATATTATGTTCCATTACTCGAGCAAGTTCGACACATTGGTATTAACGCAATGGGCACCAAGCTTGTACACTGAGACGACTCTCCTTCACAAAACATTATTAGACATTACTTTAAATTGCTTGGGTAAGAGCTTCTAAATAACTTAAGAGAATTTTCTTATGGTGGGCTTATCTCCAAAAGCTTAAGAGTTACTCCAGTAAATTTGGCTTTAGTAAACCCTTTATATAATAGATTTATTTTATACTAATAGCCTGAATATATAGTATATTATTTTGCAAGTTTATAATATGCTCATCAAATGCAATTAATGAGCTCCACCATAAAGCCTAGCTAATATTATTATGTGAACCTACCTATAAATTTCTGTCTTGAGTGAAAAATTCGATAAGAGTGTGTTCCACCTTAAGAAACCAAAAACATAACGTTGATGTGCATAAAACTTTATATAACCTTAGTTAATTTTTATATTAACTACAACGATAAAACTAATTGTTTATTTATCAAAATTTAAATAATTTGTTAAATTAAGGGCTTTGGCTTATATATCTAAGCAATTTTTTTCTTGCATTCAAAATTACATGCATTAAAATATATGTGTATAAAATTTAATATATTTAAACAACAATAACAACAACAACATCATCAAGCCTTTGTCCCACTATGCGTCGTCGGCTACATGAATCCTTTTTCTCCATTGTGTCCTATTAAAAGTCAAATTCTCGTTTAAATCTAATAAGGAAAGATCATTTATAATACTTTCCAACCCAGTATTTTTAGGTCTACCTCTACCTTTCTTAACATAAGTCAAATCTAATACCTCTACTTTCCTAAATGGGTCATCAGAAGGCCGTCATTTTAAGTGACCAAACCATCAATGACGACTCTCTCTAATCTTATCGTCCACTGGAACTACTCCAACCTTTTCATGTATATGCTCATTTCGTATCCTATCTCTAAGGGTAAAGCCACCCATCCACCTAAGCATCCTCATCTCTGCAACACTTAACTTAGTATTATGCTTCTCTTCTAATGGCCAACATTCGGCACCATAAAGCATTGCAGGTCTCACTACGATCTTATAGAATTTTCCCTTAAATTTGAGGGGGACTTTTCTATCACACAACAAGCCCGATGCATTCCTCCACTTCAACCATCAAACTTGAATTATGCTGATAATATCCTCATCTATTTCACTATCACTCTGAACAATAGATCCAAGATATCTAAAACGTGTACTCTTATTAATGACTTGATCGCCCAAAGTCACAATCCCCTTACTAGGTCAATTACTACTAAAATTACACTCCATATTTTCCGTTTTAGATCTGCTCAATCAAAAACATTTAGACTCTAAGGTTGACCTCCATAATTCAAGTTTACCTTCAGCTCCCTCTCTAGTCTTATCAACAAGAAGAATATCATCAACAAAAAGCATACACCAAGGTACATCCTCTTGCAAATGTCTACTGAGAACATCCATGACTAAAGCAAAAAGATATGGGCTTAAGGCTGATCCTTAATGTAATCCAACAAAAATAGGAAAATACTTGGTCAAACCACCTTGCGTTTGAACACAAGTAATAGCTCTTGCATACATATATTTAATGATTTGAATATAAGCATTATTAACTCCTTTCTTTTCAAGAACTCTCCATAGCACTTCTCTTGGAACTTTATCATATGCTTTCTCTAAATCAATAAATATCATATGTAGATCCTCCTTATTCTCTCTATATTTCTCCATCAAACCTCTCAATAAATGTATGGCTTCCATAGTAGACCTACCCGACATGAATCCAAATTGATTTTGAGAAACATTAGTATCACACCGCAGCTTACGCTCCATAACTCGCTCCTATAGTTTTAAAGTAAAACACATTAACTTAATTCCTCTATAATTCGCACAATCTTATGCATCACCTTTATTCTTAAGAATAAAAATTAACACACTCATTCTCCACTCATCAGGCATCTTTTTATTCTTCAAAACAATATTAAAAAGTTTAGTAAGCCAAGAAACTCCTTCATCTCCTAAGCATTTCCACACCTCTATTGGAATATCATCAGGTCCAACAGCTTTTCCACCCTTCATTTTCTTTAAAGTCTCTCTAACTTTGGTTTTACTAATACGTCGATAAAATCAGGAATCTTTATTTTAATTTAGGGTGCTAAGGTCACTAAAGTCGATCATATTTTCACATTCTTCATTAAAAAGTTTAGTAAAATATCTCATCTATCTTTGTTGAATATCATCTTCTAAGAAAAGTACTTTTTGATCTTCATCCTTAATACATTTCACTTGAACTAAATCCTTACTACTCCTATCTCTTTGTTTGGCTAACTTATACTCCATAATTAGTATCTAATCTATTATATAAATCATTAAAAGCTAAGATCTTTGCATTGCATATTACTTTCTTAGATACCTTATTTACCTCTTTATATCTATCCCAATTAACAGAATTTTTACATTTAAACCAATTTTTATAATAAATCTTCTTATTTTTCATCTTTTCTTGCATATTTGGATTCTACCACCAACTATTTTTACCATTAAGAGCTTTACCCTTTGATACTCCAAGCACATCTTTTGCAATATTCTTAAAATCACTAGCCACTTTTTCCCACATAATATTAGCATCCTCATGCACAAACAAAATCTTAAGATCAAAAATCTTACTCTCAAAAATATTTTTGTTAATATTCTTTAAATGCCCGCATTTAATTGTAGAATATCATTTTATTTTATTTTTTATTTTCTGCCTCTTTATTTTAAAGTCCAAAACTAATAATCGATATTTGGTATATAAATTTTTACTCGGAATAACTTTACAATCTTTGCAATCTAAACAATCTAATTTTCTTATAAGAAAATAATCAATTTGAGTTTACCATATCCATTTTTATAAGTGATGAGATGCTCATCTCTTTTCTTAAAAAAAATATTAACAATTAAAAAATCATAAACTAAAGAAAAATATAATATAGTCTTACGATCTTCATAAAGTTATAATTATATCTTCAATTCTATTAATTTTTATAACATTATTCTTCAAACTCTTATCTATAATCACACCTACACCATTTCTAGTACGACTCCTACCCGAATACCATAGTTTAAATCCTAAACTATCAATCTCCTTAGCCTTCTCTCCAACTCATTTAGTTTTCTGAATGCACAGAATATTTATCTTCCTATGAATCATAATATTTATTAAATCCATTAATTTTTCTGTAAGGGAACCTATATTCCAAGTTTACCTAATTTTAGTTTTAAGGACTAGTTTCTTTGCCCACATTTATCCTTGATGTGGGAAACCCTTGCCTATTAACATTGCACCTGGGCACCGATGCAGCAGCCCTTGTACACTTGTCATTGTATTCAGGTCATACAGCGCATCGCTTCCAGGGGACGCCTTAGCATTAACACAATTTTTTTAAAGATTCATATCATGATTATTCGATAAATTTTACGTTGGTTGATGACTACCTAACGCAACCCTTCACTTTTTCATCTAGGACAAGGGACCTGGCAATGGCAGTGTTGAAATTTAATATATTTGAAATAAATAAATAAACTAGGTCAAAAGAGCTTAAACTGCCTAAGAAGATGTTAAGACATAAGAGGTCTTTGTACCCCCGTCCTCACTTGGAAGTTCTTTTTAACTTAAAGTTTATTTTATTTTTATATCTATACTTTAAATTTCACTGACTCTCATTCATAGCCCTTTCCCTCTTAACTCTCTCTTCATATTAAAAAAAATATTATCTCATAATATATGAATCAGTTTCATAAGCTCATATTAAAAATTTGACAAGGATAGTTCATTCTTTAGATTTTAGGATTCATGAAAATCATATGAAGCCCAATAAACTATTTGAGGAGACTAACGCTCAGATATAAGGACTAAAGGATCAAACATAAGCTATTCTAAATCATTTGTAAAAAATAATAGAAATCATGTCTCACGTCCTGCCCAAGATCATAATACACCTTTAGAAGATGATGATTTTTATATAGACCAAGGTGATGATCAACCTAATAGAAGACAATCCAACCTTAGGAATGGAGTTAGGAGAAACCATCATCATAAGAGTACTGATGATTTTAATGATCCCTCCAGGAGAGTTAAAATTAAAGCTCCCACTTAGGATGGCACTCATCACCCCAACAAGTTACTAGATTGTTTAATCCAAATAGATGACTTCTTTTATTAGTGTAGGATGGATATCAAAGAATTTCTTCTACTATAAAATTAGCTAGACATGTCAAGATCTATTGGACTAATACTTTAGCCAAAGAACATAGGTCAGGAAGGACCACTCTTACTTAGATTGAATTGAAAGAGATATTAACAACCAAATTTGTACTGGACACCATAATAAAAATTACATGAGCAGCTATTAACAGTCCTTGCCACAGCTGTCTGTATCTTGAACTGAATGCAATCTTTACCACATCTGTCTCCCTCATCTTCACCTAATAATATCCAAATCTCTGACCAATTTTGAAAAATGTGGAAGCTCTTACAAGATGATCAAATAGATTATTGATCCTTGGCAGAGGATAATTGATATTAATTTTTACCTTATTCAATTCCCTATAATCAATACACATGTCTATGGTATCATCCTTTGCACAAACATAATAGGTGCTCTCCAAGGAGACACACTAGTAAATACAAAACCTTGAACGACCGACTCTTGAAGTTGTACCTTTAGATTCTTGAAGCTCTTTAGATGACATCTTATATGGAGCCTTAGATATCAAAACAGTACCCAAAAATAGATCAATGCAGAACTCAATCTCCCTATTCAAAAGAAAACTCACCAACTCCTTAGGGAACACATAAAAAAACTCCCACATTACTTAGACATCTTCCAAAGATCC
Organism: Dendrobium chrysotoxum; assembly: GCA_019925795.1. NCBI lineage: Eukaryota > Viridiplantae > Streptophyta > Magnoliopsida > Asparagales > Orchidaceae > Dendrobium > Dendrobium chrysotoxum. The sequence goes on along the minus strand of CM034300.1, from coordinate 26,053,943 downwards.
ATAATCCAAACTCTTATCCCAAATAGATGCCAAAAATATAATACAACCTTTCCTCCATAATCTATCTACTTAAATAGCAGGTATTAGGCATAACAAAATTCCTCTAACTCCCTCAAACAAACAACTCTCAATACCCATAAATAGTGTAACTCTATTTTTCTAACAATCAATCTGAGTTGCATATCAACTGAGCCAATCCATACCCAGAATGATGTTGAATTTAGAAATAGGCAATAATATTAGACTAAATCTCGACTATCTATCAGATATTTCAATATCACAAAATCATATTCTACTGATTACCATACCATCTCTAATAAGCAAAATAACAAAAAGATAAAAAGATAATAGTATGGAAGACAAATGCAACAAATCAAAATATTTCTCAAAAATAAATAAATACTTGCTGCAAAATTGAATAAAAGGCAACATGGAAGGTCAAAAATATAGGTCGTACTATAACCACATTCGGAGCATCTCTAGCTTCATGCTGAGTTAAACTATATACACATGCCCTAACAAGTAATAGAACTACAAGGATCTCTCTGATTGCTCCCAGATGATCTCTCTATCACCGAACAAAAACAACTAACTTTGTTAGAAGATCACTTAGCAAACACACAAGGTGGAGCTATCCTTGGTCTCACTGCAGATATAACAAAACTCTCAGGCTTGGGCTCAAAATGTCGATCAAGTCCTGCTTACAAACACTCAGCCACCCTATGACCAATCTGATCACACCAAAAATGCTGACCTATCATCTAATAACACTAACCAAAATATCTTTTGCCACAATTCTGGTACACAACTGCCCAACTATCAGAACCTTAAGAACTGACAATGTTGGTGTTATCAAGAACTAACATTGACTGACCACCTCTCCTAGAATCTCTAGGTCCAAACTTACTCCACTTCTCATAAAATTTGCTACCAGAAGTCTCACTATCGAGCTTTTTCCTATAAGCAACCCACCACTACTGAGTAGCTAACAGATCATTCTCTATCAAACAGACCCTCTCTACCAACTCAAAGAAATAAAAAATGTGAAATAGAGCTAATGGTTGCCTCAAACTATCCTGAAGCCCTCTCAAAAAATATGTAACACTTCTCCTCAGAAGTATTGACCAGCTGCAGAGCATAACTGGCTAAGGCAGGGAACTCTATCTCGTACTGCATAATTGTCATACTCCCTTGAATCAATTCAAAAAAAGTCTATTGCGTAGATGGAGATACAAACCATGATCTAAGACAACTATAAACTCCTCCCAGCTAATCAAAAAAATTAACCTTCCCTGAAACTACTCTCTCTACTGGCACAACCACCAATGCTCAACCTCACCATCTAACAGAAACACAAACAACATGACCTTCCTTTCAAGAGGATACCCTACCAAAAGTCTTTTCTAATCTCATCAACCAGTCTTTTGCTGCTCTTAGCTCAATAACGCCTTCAAATCTCGAAGGCTTCAACTTCAAAAACATCTATAAATATTTGTTCACATCATCAGATCTAACAGAAGATATCCTACTATGAGCCTCACCCATTCACTAAGCTACCAGACTGGCAAACTGAGAAATGGAGTTAGAACTGACAGTAGGGGTAGCACTCTGTACCAGCGCTGCCTGACTAGCACTATGTTCATTTGTCATATCTGGGTCTTACAAATCCATTAAACAACCACTCATAATATATAGCTAAATAGACATACAAATAAAAATAAGCGGAAATGAATGCCCATATATTACCCAAAGTTATCTCACTCGACTATTGAATATTTCTTATAGCTCTGTTTATAATCAATTTCTCAAAACCATTACTTTGATACCAAAAAGGGGCTATCATAACTCAACCAAATATGACCCACAGATAGGGCAAGTCATATTGAGTTGAATAATAACAGGCTAAGTCTAAGATTTAAGTTTTAAAAATTTTTCAATTTTTTTAATTAAACAAACCACGGAACCTTTAATTAACTTCTTGTAAACGAACAAATAAACTCATCCACAAATTTATATTCGTTGAATTCATCATCAAAATGCCTAAATCATAACTTTAAATAACAATGCATGGCTACCACTCAGAATTGAGCAGATAAATAAATAAACAAATAGTCATGATTGTATAAAAATTAGAAAATACTTGTACATACTCAACAAATCAAAACCTAGAACTACAGTTTCTAAATCAGTTATTTTCCCTTTGCCTGACCTAAAACAGAATGCAGAGAATGTGTGAGCCAACACAACTCAATAGATCACACCCACTGATCTAAATTTTCAATAATTAATTCACTATACATATTAAATGAATTTAGGAGAATTTGATAATAAAACATTAAATTGAGAAGAATATAGCTTATAGATTACTAAAATAAAATAGACTATGCATTAAAAATAAATATACAAGCATTTCATAAATCAAACCAAAAAATAGAAGATTTTCATCAGGCTCTTATACCTCTCATAAAAAATAAACCCTTATAACTCCCCCATGCTAGCTTTGGCCGTAAAACAAAGGAAAGAAAATAAATTAAAGCACTAATATATATCAAATAAGAGCCCACAGCAGATGCTGGAATCATATATTTCAAACACCTCACACGAGAAAAAAAAAAGAGAAAGCAATGGTGGAATCATGATGGTCATGAATGGTAGAAGTATGTTATAAATAAACATTGCAAGTGAAGTAAGGATTGAAGCATATGAGGAATAGATATGGATGTGGAAATTATCTTAGAAAGGATGAGAGTTCCACAATTTCCACTGGAGTTACTGTATGAGCATGCATCATTGGCCGCTAATGTTCTCTCCACCAATTGCTTTTAGAATGCAGCTCATTTGCGGCCATCGCGACATTCGTAGAAGGGTTATTAATTACCACTAAGCTGGTTACACCGCCCGCCACAAGAACTTATGGTGCAAATATTTTATGGCGCTCGAACTCTTAGCGATTTAGTTAGAAATAAGTTGGAGAATTCTAGTAGGTCAAGTTTTGAGCCCTCACCTTGCCCAAAAAAATATTTTTTATGAGTCAATGCTAAAAGTATGAATAAAAAGCAACCAATATTAATTGGTTTGTGACATTTTAGCTAGTAGTAATTATAAGAGGTGCGATGGACTTGAGGCTTCAAATAATTCAAAATTACATACAATAGATGTGCAAATAGTTTGAATTTTGCAAGCGGGTTGATGCAGAACTTAAATGCCTAGATGAGGTTAATTAAGGATTTTGCACGCTTTAGTTTAGAGAGCAATACTAATTAAATACTTGTAGTGATTTAAGCGATGAATTTTAAAACACGAAAGCGATAAAACAAGCTTAGGTCAAGTCACATGCATAAAAGTTAAGACCTCAAAATAATTAATTGCTCAAGCGTCGCTTACGTGGAAGGTTTTCAACTATAAATCCCTATGTTAACAATGAGGCTAGTCACTATGAAAATACCTCTCACTCAACTCTCTAAATCACTAGACTTTAGTGGAGGGAAATTAACATTATCTTGATGAATCAATAAGACCACAATCGAGAGCAGACTAGGAAGACATAAGATTTGAAAGATTAGTTTACCTTCGTCAAGGTTTAGAGACAATTCGTCATTGGACGGATGAAAGTTGCTCGTCAATAGCTTCAGCGAGGGTGAAGACGATCCTCTCCACGTAATCTTCTACAGTTTGGTCAACTTCGAGGTTGAGATCGAAGAACGGCGAGTTGAGGATGTCAACGTGACCTTGATCGTTGTAAACGAATCGGTGATCAAGTTTCGAATCCGCCATGCATGGGTAGAGAGATTTGTAAGGTGTGGGAGGGAAAGTGATGTGCTCTCTTCTCTTTGCCTCCTTAGGTCAAGCTTCAAACCCAAAATAATGGTGGTGAAAGGAGGGGTGTGGTCGGCTAAGGTTGGGAGGGGAAAACACCTCTTTTAAAATCTGTAAGTAAATTTCAGATTTGAATAGAAGGGGAATTAGGGTTTGAAAGTTGAGTTTTGAGCAAGGAGAGGGAAAGGGAAATTGTTCCTAATTGAGAGACTTAATTTAGGTGCTGAGAAAGAGGGGAGTTAATGTGGGAGAGAGAGATATGGGGGAGAGGGGCCGGCAGCTTCGAGAGAGGGGGGGGGAGGGAGCTTGTGGAAAGGAATCAAGGCTTACTTGATTTAGAATCTTAGATTAGGAGGGATTTCTTTAATTCCAATCTAATTTGAAATTCAAATAGGATTGATTTTGGGAACTTTTCTAAAATAGAATTCCAATTTTGGAAAACATTCGAAATTCAAAATTGATTTACTAATTGAAATCAAAGCTTTCCAACTAAGGTTGGGGGGAATAAGGAAAGAATTAATGGAAGATTTTAAAACTTGGAAGCAAGGGGGGAAGGGTTATGGCCGATGGCTAGATTAGGGAATGGATAAGGGGCCAGCGGTTAGGGTTGGGAGGAGGATGATTGGTCAGGTTGGGGTGGAGGCGGGGTTTGGCCGGTAGAGAGGGTGGGGCTAAAGTTGGCCGGAGGCTAGAAAGGGGCGGGTGGGAATTTCGGCCGAAAGGGGAAGGAGGGTTTTGGCCGAAGGTGGGAGGGGAAGGGGAGGAAGAAGGGAAGCGACAACGACGACCACGAACCTGGACTTTTCCTGCGGTTGGTGGGTATTGCGATGCCCTCACCTCGGGACTTCAATCTCTCCAAGCTCTCTCTCTCTCAAAACGTAAGAGACAAGAAACAAAAGGTTTCAATTTTTCATCATTATTCATTAGTCTCGAAAGATGAAGAGGGTAGCTTTAAATAGCCACCTACAATGAGAAAAAATAAAAAAGACTAACATGCCCTTTGGGATTACATATGACTAACCCTCAAGTGAGGGTATAAACGGAAAAGAAATAATAAATAATACATCAATAATAAATTTGATACAATAAAATCAAAAGTAAAGTGGTGCGATCGTGGCCATAGATCGATGGCCTCGTCTCTGGTAGACTCTCCAAGGTCAAATGTCCTCATCACGGGTGCTGTTGCAAATTAATATCAAATAAATACCAAACAGACAACTTTTGGTTGATTGCCTTCACAAGTTGCATATAGTACAACAACTCAAATATCATATACATCAATGTATAGATCAAATAATATTTCATGCATCTCTAACCGAAGTCGCAATGCTAAATAGATCGAAGTCGCCAAAAATCCAACTTTCACTCACTATAAATCTATCTTCTCTAGAAGACTGAATGGGGTTTATTTTCATAAAATGAATATGTAATGGATTTTGATATTTTTATAAAAATTTGACCTAGCGTCGCAATGCTCGACCCTACAATGTTGTAGTGCTCTCTACTGGAGAGCACAGCGCCGTAGTGCCGGACTCTAGCGTTGCATCGTTAGTGTATTTTTCAAAAAATTGTTGGAGAGCTCAATGCCGCAACACTACTAACCTAAGTGTCGTGATGCTCTCTGGGGAAAATTTTCATGTTTTAAATACATGGTCAAAGATCCTAGGGGCACAATTCAGAACAGTTTTCAAACACTCATTTGCATGTAGAACACTCACAGACACATGTAGAAGGAATGAATACAAAAATTTCAATGAATTCCAGTTCATAATAGATACAACTGTGTGTTTCCACATTAAGTATTACAGTCATCCTTTAGAGTTGTAAAAAACAATTGGCATTTTAGAGCATCGTTAATACCAGTGGCACTGTCTTTGATTCAAAAGTCTTCATATCATCCACTGGAACAGTTATCCCCCTACTAGACTCCAACTTAGGCATTTTGAATATTGGAGGCAACTTCGCCTCTGCTATCTCCATCAAGAAGCATTCAACAACTCAGGCTCGCCCCTCCTTGCCCGCTAAGATGACAGATTATACTCTTCATCACTCATCATGATGCGAGTGGTATCTGAGTTGATTGTTAAAATCAACGCTCTACACTCTGGCCACCTACGGCAAACTGTTGCACCAAAAGATCCTTCAGGGATACTCTCTCTCTCTCTCTATGTACGCCTCAATAATCCCAACAAAGGATACTAAATTATCTTTGAACCTCCTCTCCATCTCCTTGAGATCACAACAAGTAGTATAATTCAGGTCCTCCATGTTCATAGATAGTTTGAGGTTGGTTTGCTCGTAAAGCTATGCCTATCTGCAATTCACTGGCATTAATTTATGCTCATCATACATTTTAGGATATTGGATCCAAGTTTTTTGGTAGGTGACATCCAAACTTATTATAAAGCAAGTCTAAGAGATTATGACTCGAGAACCTATGAAAGAAATGCAAAAAAGAAAAGGAGAGTTCTGTGTAAAGTGCTTCATTAGCTCATATGATCTTTTCAAAAGTACCAAAAGATCCATAATGTTCCTCTTCACCAATTATTTATAGGGATTTAAGGACCGCAGGAAATGCTATATCAAAAATAAACAAAAAGTATAATAATTAATGATCCCTAATACGGACTAACCTAGACACGTGTCAGGCTCAGGCCAGCCTGTGAATGACTACATCTCTAATTTTGAACCCTCTGTTTCAGGGTAAGTTCCCTTGTTCTGAGTGCATACTAGTGAGTAAATATGGGCAAGTCCATAGGTGAGGACCGAATTGAGAAGGTTGTGGTTGAAGAGTACTAAAATGTCATTGGAAACCTTATTGATGGAGTCTTGGATTCCTTCGATGAGAGAGGTGAGTCTATTAAAGTTGCGGGCATAGTAGACTCCATGGTCTGCTAAATGTGATGGGACAAGTTGGATCCATCTTAGAAAGATTTTTTCCTGCAGCTTGGATAATGAATATTGTCGATGAAGTTCCACCTAAGGTAATTGTAAGTGGCTTTGGTGGGAGCTTCTTGTCAGGGGTCAGTCCTTATTTGAGTTGTCCATTTGAACCCTTAGCTTTTCATGGGAGCGACTCCCCTTTGACTATTTTGTCAAGTTAGAGATTGGAAACCCTCGGGCAAGTCCTCATTGCTTAAGTCCACGAGGCACAAGTTCAACTATTCTGACCATCAAGCTACCTGTTAAATGCCTAAAGGTATATCTGAGTGTACATCCTTGGAGAAATTTTACATTAACAATGGGAGTTGCGAAATTCACTAAAATATAAACGCTCATCATCTCAATTCAACAGGAACAACAAATGGAAAAAAATAACGAACTACAATTCTTACCATAACGTAGTGACCTACAAATTAATTTATGAAATGCGGGTGTATAACTAAGTATACGTAGAATCATGAATTATACAAATTTAATTAGGTTTAGATAGAATATTGAACAACATAAAATTTATAAGAGCCAACCAAAATTTGTCAGCAAGATGGAAATATAAGGAACATACTGAATCAAAACAAATAAATAATGAAGCAAGTTAAAGCAATAAAATCCTGACAAATTACAAACTAAAATACAAGCCATAACAAGCTAATTTAAAGTATGACTAAAAATCAGTACCCATCAGAAACTCTCAAAAACTTTTAAAAAATAAATACTTTCATTAGAAGAAAAAAATGAATTTTTAGAACCCTTGGATTGAATGACTTTTGCAAACGGATTAACTGTAAAATAAAGGTAAAGCATACATGAATTACACTTTGGCGGAAACCATATCCCAAACAGTTTATATTCAAGGACAAATATTTAGGGCATGCTCGGATTTAGTTTATTTTTCCAAATACATGTATTTATATAGAGAAAAAATGTTGACACCTAATTTTCATTTCATAACTTTAAAAAGAAGGTAGCTGGCTTCCAAAAATTGAGAAAACACGGGTGTTTTCAAATGTTTTGGAATCATGCCTAAGTGATTGTTTGAATTAATATGATTAATTTGACTAAAGAGATATTAATCAGAGTAATTAGATTTATATAGCATTTAAATATCATTATTCATAATTTATAGTGTTTAATTGAGATAATTAGATGTGAAATAATTAATAAATAAATAAACTGAAACAAAATTTCATTATCTATATAATTTGTATATTTTAAAGCATAAAGGGAAATATCATTAACCAAATTGGAAATACAAGATAAGAAAATGCCAATATACCAGGAAGCTATAAACAAATTAAAATAAATCTAGTAAGTTATAACGATAGAAAACTCCAAAGCAAGCAAATTAGGAGATAAGAAAAGAATTAGCAATAATCAGTCTCCCATTGAAATGGGTCAGACTCAACAAATTCCATAGTCAAGGATCTTATATATCTCATACTTATAATGTTCAAGGTTTAAAATTGCGCAATTGGGTATTGAGGCATTTTCCGTCCATGAGGCGAGGCGTAAGCCTCAAGGCATTTTGAGGCGTATGCCTCAAAATATAAAAATTGCATAAAACCCAAATGATTTTTTTTATAATAACCAAACAATATATTAAAAGATGACTTAAGAAATAAATTGTTATATTTATGAAACACAAAAATGCACAAGACAATAAAGTAAAAAATAATAAATTGCATGAAATATAATTGAAATCTAAAAATCACAATAACCAAACAATATAAAATGGAGTTCAAATCAAAACTATATCTTTCCCAATATCCTGCTCATTGATATTTAATTCAAAAAAGAAATAGTAATGGCATAGCAACTTAAAAGTTATCAGCATTGTCATCACTGAGGGGGTCTTCATTTGAATCATCATCATAATGAAGTGCTCTCTCCTGCCTCACCACTTGTGGAGTCCAATGGCTCCCAATCTACTTCCTCTTCCTCTATATTAGTTATTTTCCTATTCTATAAATGTCTTTCTTCGATATAAAGATGAGTAATACTTCAAAGTAAATAAGCTTTAAGAAAATAATTGTTTAAATATCTTTTCTAGTTTGTTCTTTTGGTGCTTGGGCTCTAGTGGATGTAGATGCTCTATTTCTATTACCATTAAAGAAATCAATATTCAAATCATCCTTTCGTAATTTAGAAGTGTTACCTCCACTTCATCATCTAAAAATCACTTATATGATGTTATATCCTCACAAATCAAAGAATTTTCGTCATCCTTCAACTTTTTTCTTTTTCAAGTTCCTATCTTTATATCTCTTCTTATACATTATGTACACTAGGGAATTCATTCTTATGGTTGTCAGAAGATTTCTTCTCTTTGTGCGCACTTTGTTGTACGTGCTCCCATTACATTCACATCAAGATAAAGATCTCATTAATCCTAAATCCTTTATAGCAAAACACTGCAATTATGAAGTGTCATCACCAAATTGAATCCACCACTCAACTGAGATTTATATAAATGAGTCTAATAAATACTAAGTAGAATGAATTTGAAATAAATGAGTATAAAATACATGGAAATAACAAATAAAATTACTTGGAGATCACTTGGAAATAGTGTCTTTTGCCTATTGTAATCCAAAAAAAACTCTTTAATCTTAAATGGAACTAATTGGATGTTAACATTTGATCTTTCCGTTGAATCAACTATGAGTCTATCTATACATTTATGTAATTCTAATTTTATCTCAAGACTTGACTTATTTTCTGCTTATTAATATTGAAGGTTCACATAATAGCCTGCTACATTTATGTGCTAATGAAGCTATAGCTCTCTCATCTGTAATCAAAGATATTCCAAATTTCTCTGTAGCTACCCTCTTCTCCTTCTAAGTTGTGGACAATCATTTCCTTTGCTTCATTCATAGCATTGTATATGAAGCTCTTAGTAGGCTTCTTCTTGACATCCATCCTCAGAACCTGCACTAGTGACCTAGTGGTTGTGATAGCATACATAACACTTTACCAAAATATGTCATTTAGAACAATCTTCCTTAGCTCTATCCCCTCAAATTTTCTTGCCCAAACATAACTCAACCACAATGTAGAGATGAACATAAACTCCAAAGGTTGCATAGTCTCCAACATATTCTACAAAGTCAAATAAGCGGTGGAAAATCTGATTGTTGCAAACCTAATAATTTATTTCTTTAAAAATATTCTCATAAGTGTCAAAATCCAAGAATACAACAACAACAACAACAACAACATCAAGCCTTTGTCCCACTACGTGGGGTTGGCTATATGAATCTTTTTTCTCCATTGTGCCAGAATAAAAGTCAAATTCTTGTTTAAATCTAATAAGAAATATCACTTCTAATATTTTATAACCATGTCTTTTTAGGTATACCTCTACCTTTCTTAATATAAGTCAAATATAATACCTCTACATTCCTAACCAGGTCATCGGAGGCCGTCGTTTTACTTATCCAAGAATGATTATAAAAAATTTTACTTATCCTCTTAGCTTTTGTTATTACATTCTTATGCTACGGCAGTTCCCCAAGCTTCTCAAGGATGAGATCTATGCAACTTTCTGCACATGGAGTCCAATATAAATGTTTCCTTTTCTTCATAAGTTTTATTCCTACAGCCTTATAACCATTAGCATTATCTATTACTAATTGAACAACTAAGTACTCTCCAACCTCCTCAACGATACTATCAAGTAATCCAAAAATATATTTAGCATCTTTCACCTAATCAAATGCCTCAATTGACATAAAAAAACAGTGCCATAAGGGTTATTGATAAGTATGTTTATCAAACTTCTACCCTCCACATCTGACCATCCATCAGACATGATTATAACATCTGTTTGAGCCAAGTCCTCTCAATTTCCTCAATATTTCTCTCGATATTACCCAACACCTTCAAAATTTATGTCATCAAGTCATACAAGAATGGAGGTTTCAACTCTCTCTTATATGCTCCAACTGAACAGATCATATTATAATAAGAAGGGGAGGTAGCAACATTAAATGGGATAGCATTCTCATAAAAAAATCAGTCTATATCCATACATACACATATTCATGCCTATCTAACATTCTTTGGGGTCAGCTTTTATGCAATAAAAGGCATGTCTTCCTGTTTATCCTCTAATGTATTCGCCATATATTGATCCATGAGACCTCTTCCCTAAAGGACATGTATTGCAATGAAGAAGATGAATCTCGACCGCTGTGCTCACTCCTATAGTAGGAGCCTACATAAACTTCATCCTCAAAGTGTCTCTATGCAAGGTGCTTAGATATTATTGACTTATTCATGTATATTTTGATCTCCTCTCTTATTGTATCAAGCACTTGGGCTCATAGTGTGACATTTTTGTTTGATCCAGATAGGTGCTCCTTCATCCTAGTCACACCATCTTTCACCACTTTCTCATAGTAGTTATATTTCAAATATACATAAGACTTGTTGCTACCTCCCACATCAGATTGAGTGCTATATTTTCACGCCGGATATTTCCTATAACTCGATGTGGTTTTATCTTTTCTTCTGACCATTCTCTACAAAACCCTGTAATAAAAAGTTAAGAACATAAAACATTGAACTCATTAACAATTAACGCATGCATGCATTGGCGATCATCACAAGAGCAATGAATAATTCAAGTTAATCATCACAAAAGCAATGAACTAGAGGAGATGTGATTGTTCAATTGGAATATTCAATAGAAGATACATAAGCAACTCATCAGTTTTGTGTTGAAACATTCAACATTTTCGTATAAATATTTTTTGTTTTCAATGTAATTTTCATTTTATTGCTTTAAGAAAATCTATTTGACTACAAAGAAAGAGCAAGTATTATTAATCTATCATAAATAAAGTCAACTTAAATATCTAATTGTGCAAATGATTTGTTATATGAAGTCTTAGTACTATGCAATCATTAAATTTAATTTTCCAACAACAAATCCTATTCAATTGATCTACTCTAGATGACTAGCTTCTATAAAATTGCAATCAAACTGTTAGCTTCTATGAAATTTCAATCAAACTGTTAAAAATGATAGATTATCTCGACTGAAAAACAATACTTGATTAGCCATCCTACCTTCTATCACCAAACAAAATCCCTAAATTTATAACAAAAAAAATGTGCCAAATAGTAATCAGGAATCGAACCCAAACATTCCAAAATATATCAAATTACTTTTAGTATAATTAAGTAAGAGCAAAAAAACCCACTTACCTTTAAATGCAGCAACAATGAAGTCGAACAACAACCAATGAGTTGAAGGAGGCAAAGGAGCACGTGAAAGGGGAAAAAATGGCTAATGTTGTAGCGAGAAAAGGTCCCATCATTACTTCCAATCCAACAGGAAGAATGCTATCGAATTGTCCTCACTTTCGATCCATCAGGAAGAGCGTCAGCGAACCGTACCTGACTTCCGATCCAATAGGGAATGTCGTCGAATAAGACAAAAAATCTTTTAACAAATCATTCAAAACTACCTTATGCGCGGTAAACAAAGTCAAACAACACGACAGGATGGACCCCAGGTTTAAAGCTTAGGTTTAGGTTTTAATATTTTTTTACTCGTTATTTTGAGGCGAACACCTCACAGAAATGAGGCGAGGTGCACCTCAGGAAATTATAGGCATGCAACTTACGAAGGATACTAGAGGCATCCGCCTCGACTTGTTTCGGGCGACAATTATGCTGAGGTGCGCCTCCAATTGCGCAATTTTAAACAATGGTAATGTTATATTCTTTTACTAGTTATGTGCAACATAAGGAAAGAAAGTGAAAGGAAATCCTCAATCTAATGGGGCTCATCATCATTAGATCTAAGAAATTCTCTAGGAGGGTTAGAAACTAAACTTGGATCCATGCTAATATGACATGACCTGAGAAGTAATTCAAATTATTGTCAATATCATTAGGAGAATTATCTGATGAAAGAACAACAATCATAATCTATTGAACAAATAATATGAGGAAAGGGTATATGATCTATACGAGAATAATTCATAGAAACCTCATTGTTTATAGTCACTTGAATCATTAAGACATTCTCCTAATGAGAAGAGAAAGATGGCTACTTCTAATTGACCAATCAATACGATCAACTTGAACTTGAGCATTCAAATATACCATAACATCTAAATCACAAGCAAATTTCCTACAAGAAATGTTGTATCCAAGAAGCTAATAATGATTAAAATAGAATATTACAATGGAATCCTCTCAAAGATAGGCTTCTACCGGTAGCAAATTTTCTTAGCTTCAATCAATATTTTCTCTTCAAACACTTAGATACATTAATTTCCACTAACAATTGACCCATAAAGATATAAGATTCGGATGACAATGGGTTACAAAAAATCAGTTCCAAATTAAATAAGATTAATTTGTTAAAAAAATGCATTCTTACATGGCGGAAAGCTGTCCAAAATGAGATAATAAGAGATTCATTGGTTAGGTCAAACTATGACGACCATTTTAGTATCCTTGCGGGGAAGTTCGCAATGAGGATGGATCTACATGTGAACAATACAATGTAATCTTCTACAAGCAACTGTGATGAGAACATACATCAAATTAAGTAACGAATTAAAAATATCCCCACTTAGATTATAATTCTCTAAAAAACTTTTGATAATTTAAGGATTAAGGCAGCCATAAATGAACTTTCCAACTAAGAAAAAATTGGAGGTTAGGGAGCTAATTGATAGGATCTTAAGGAACGATGAGAGTAAGCTTATCTTAAAAATAAGATGAAAAAAAATGCTTCAATACTACGGTGAGAAACTGAAAATCAATTATGATAAGGGTCGATTAGAACATGGCTTAGTGTTGTTCAAATGCTGACCTTAAACAAACTATGCAAATGACTTATATGAAGCAACAACTATGTCAATACCCTGAGAGGCACTAGAGAGAGAGTGAAGAACATGCGTCGTGTTGTCAACTTCACTGCAAATATTAGAAAGCTCATTTGTGAAAATCGCTAGAGGAATCGAATGTTGGAGTCAAGCTATCCCAGCAACTACCTCAAGTGGAGAAAATGATAGCTGGAGATGAGACGGAGTAAGATTCATTGACAACATCAAATCAACATATGGAGGAAATGCCTCAAAGAGTGCTGCAATAAAGGAGGCTAGAAACAAGAGGGTAGTTGATGCCAATGTCGAAAGGCCCCAACATCAAGGACGAGGGAGGGTCATCACAAATGATGAAGGCATGAATGAGTTGCTCCCGATAGAGACCTAGTGTTCACTTGATTTTTGGAGGGCTAGAATGATGAGTTGAAAGTACTCAATGATTATTTAGGGTTTCGATTAACATCATTAAAGTAAAACATTCAAATTCGTAAGCTTCCCTACTAAGCTTTCTTTTCAATATATATATATATAAGAGGGATTTACATACATACCACTTTATTTCATGCTATTTACATATCTAACACCCAAAACATTAATCTTACATGCCTACCACCCATAGAACAAATATGGGTACATAAAATGAAATATTAAAGTTTATAGGATGGAATGAGTGATAGGAATGAAATATAGGAGTGATATATTTGATATTAAAATTGTATATAGATGATAGACATGTAATATTAATATTTTGAAAGTTTTTTTTTTTTTTTTTTTGAGGAAATGCCAATAGCATTAAATAAATAATAAAGCAAGCTATTACAAACTACTCAAATCAAATCTAAAGCATCACACTCCTCCTTTAACAATAACATAAAAGCAGGAGGAATGTCCATACCACCCAAGCTATCCCAAATGAAATCACCCTCTAAAGCAATACTAGCACAAAGATCAGCTAGTTTATTACAATGTCTACTAGAACAATTAAAGGACACTTGGCTGAATTCTCTAAGATACGAGAAGTCTTCCTCCACCATTTTATTACTCTTGAAGTCCTTCCAAGCTCTTTGAAGGACTTTAATAATATTAACATTATCTCCCTCTATAATAAGCCCATTAGCCTCAAACATCCAATCCTGTATGACTTTCTTCAAAGCATGAACCGCCATAAGTTCCAATTGTGAAATATCCCAATGTACACTTTTGAATCCAAAAGCAAGCAAAAACCTACCTTTATGATCCCTGAAAATTCCACCAATAACAGCCATATTATTGCTTAACAAAGAAGCATCAACATTTACTTTAATCCATTCGGGTGGGGGAGGGTGCCAAGAAAAAACAGCTTGCGCTGGTTAACACCCCAGTTGTCCGAATAGATGTTGATCTTTGCCGAAACAGCTGCCAAGGAGACTGAATTTTGAGCAATCACCACCACATTGTCTTCTTTCTCACCATGTACCAATTTATTCCTACTTTTCCATGAAAGGAATACAGCTTTACAGTATATATTTGCAATGAAAGAATTGGGAACTTGAAAGCTTACTCAACACATTTATACAACTATTGAAAGAGGACACCTCCGGGATTTGATACCCCCATTCCGCAAGAGCTTTGAATATCTGCTTCAATTTTACACACTCCACAACTAAGTGCTTATTGTCTTCCATTGCCTTGCATCCTCTAGGACAATCAGAATCATCAAGAAGCCTCCTACCTTTCAAGAATACATACGAAGGAATAGCACCCTTAAGGAGGCGCCACCAGAACAGCTCCACCCGAGGATTCAGTTTAAGTTTCTTCAACCAATTCCAATAAACACATTTTGCCGAACAATCCATCTTAGATTCCATACACAAAGCAGTAATAGACTTCCCCGAGTTTTTCCTTAAAAGCTCCAACTGATCCTTATTATCACCAAGATGAGTGTGGAATTGTAAGATCAGCTCAATCAAATCTTCACCAAAGAATTCCTGCAATAGCTGCACCTTTCAAGCTCCATCCTCAATAAAAATATTGAGGCCACAACCAACCTCCTCCATATTTGCAATAAATGTAGGCCATTTGTCAATACTTCTATCCATAATCCAAACATCTTGAAGAGTATTGATAGAGCAGCCATCACCTACTCTCCATCTGATTACAGGCCTTAGGTGCTCCATTACACATAGCACAATCTTCCAAGTAGTGGAATTTCCCCTTTTGAAGACAGCATTCCAAATATCCGAGCCATATTTCGCATGCAAAGTCTTATTTAACAGTGAATTGGGATTTGTGATGAAGTTCCACGCAAACTTAGCATGTAGAGGTCCAACTTTTGACACAGCCGAAAACAGACCCCGTCCTCCCAATTCTTTTGGCTTACAAAGTAAATCCCATGCCACAAAATGCATCCCTTGATTCCCATCCTGTTTCTTCCAAATAAATTCTCTACACAGCTTGTCAAGTTGTTTCAAAACCCCTATTGGCACCAATGAGTGAGTGGACAAGTAAATGGGAAGAGAAAGATATGCTACTTTCACCAAAACCATTCTTCCTTCAAAAGAAATGCATTTCTTGCCCCATGCATTCAATTTGTTCAAAGCCACCTCCAGCAATTTTTGAAAATAAGATGCCACAAGCCTTTTTAAGGACATTTTAATCCCCAAGTAGCATAAAACCTTCACTATCCTGAAATTGAATAAGGTAGCAGCAGCTTTTTTATCCTTCGTCTTGACAGAATTCCCAAACATCATAGCTGATTTACTCACATTCACCTTTTGCCCAGACCACCTACAATACTTATCAATAATTTTCTTAACTTCCTTCAATCTCTTGGCTGTAGCTTCTGAGAAAATGATAATATCATCTGCATAAAGAAGATGAGAAATTTTTGGAGCATTAGGTGTAACTCTAACCCCCATACTATCACCTTTGTGAAAGAAAGCGTTTGACAACAATTGGGAGCATAAAATGAAAAGAAATGGTGACAAAGGGCACCCTTGTCTAAAACCACTTTTTGCCTCTATCCAATCTAACTTTTTCCCGTTGATAAGTACTGAGAATCTCGGCTCCATAACCAGATTTAATACCCATTCAGAAAACTTAACAGGAAAATTCAGATATTGAAGAACATGCCTCAAAGTGGACCAACCCATGCTATCATAGGCTTGTTCCATATCAATCTTTAAGGCTACTTGTCCCTTCTTGGATTTGGAAACCCGAAACTTGTTCAATACTTCTTGAACCAATAGAACATGATCTGAGATGGACCTCCCCTTCACAAATGCAGCTTGCTCAACCGACACCACCTTGTGGATTACCCCCTTCAATCTATTAACCAAAACCTTTGCAACCAATTTGTAAATGGATAAGCAAAGACTGATTGGACGGAAATTGGATGCCACCATTGGATTATTAACTTTGGGAATAAGTACTATTAAAGTCTCCTTCCAAGACCTCCCAATAAAAAAAAATTCTTAATTGCTTCCCATACCTCTTCATGAATGATTTCCCAATAGTTCTTAATGAAAGAGAAAGTAATTCAAACGGCACTTTCTCTCTCTAACCGAATAGCTGGAGTTTCTCTCTCTAATGGAAAAGCTGGAGTTTCTCTCTCTAACAAAGAGTTCATACAACCAGAGTCACTATAAACTTTCAATAGCACCACTTCTTTTAGGACAGCACATTATCAAAGAAATTAAAGCAAGCTCAGCTTAAGAGATTTAAAAGCATAAGGTCAAAATCAGAACGTAATAAAACATAAAAATTGACAATTTCAATCCAATTGTCTAATAAGCTCCCACTAGAAATTGAAACTAATTCAGGCCCCTTAATTTCAAAAACTGCAAATCCCTGGAGAAATTTTGAACGTAAAAACGAGATACGTAAAGCAATGATGTGCAAGTACCCAGGAATAACAAGTGAGGAAATGCAATTTGCGTACAACGTTTTCATAGCTCAAGCACGAGGATAAAAAAGCGGAAGAAGGTGAACAAAAAGATCCGATAGATCTCACCAACCTGGGAATATAAAGGAGGTGAAAGACCGAGCTTTTGGGAGCAGCTCGGACGAGCAAAAAGAGAGGCGCTTCTGCCCCTCGTCGCCACCGGCAGTGCATCAACGAGAGGACTTACCTTAAACTGACCGTAGCAGCCCATTAACAATCAGAAAAATACCGTCTCCAACCTATCTCCGGAGTCTACAATGTAAACCCTAAATTAGCAATCTATCAGGCGTGGAGATCAAAAACAGTCGCTTCTCCGGATTCCAAAATATTCCGGGGACCGATTTCCAACTATTATGTGCAGCTGGAACGGATGTGGGAAAAAATAAAGAAAACTTTTTAAATGCCAATAAAATTCAGTATTTAATAAACTATTTTTATCTTTAAAAAGTAAATTTAACCAAAAAAAAATATTTTGCACCAGCACGAATCTCGTGACAAATTTATATTAAAAAATTTTAAAATTAAATTCGGAGCCATCTGAACTTCGATTTCAACAAGCTTATAGTCGAATTGAACATCTCAAGGAAATGCATGCAACGACATTAAATTAAATCCAATTTAAGCCCAAATAAGTCCAAATCGAGGGCCTAAAGCACATTTAGAAGTTTCAAAATATAAATTGGATGACTACATGATATTCAAATGTAACATGTTTATACTTAAATAAAGCGGCTCGACGAGACGAATCCAACGAGCCCAAGATCGTAGAGTTTTGACATTCATTAAGACACTCAAATAATCGATAAACGGTCTATGATCGAGAGAATTGATATCGGTCATCCATCAAAACACTCCCAACATGCCCTTGATATTCTCTATATTTACTAGTAATACCACTCCGAGAAATTTATAAATACACTCCTCATTCTACATTAAATAAGAATCATACAAGAGAACGAATATAAGAGAGGAAGAGAAATCTATAAGCTCTCTTGCTTCCAGACCCCTCCTCGGCCAACGCCCAACCATCATTCGTCATCGGACTTCTGTCTGACCACAGAATATTGCTGGGATTCCACCCGACCACCAATCTTCGTCAAACTTCCACCAGCCTCTAGCAGTCGCTAAACTTCTGCCTGACAGTCATCGGATTTCCGCTCCACCACCATCAGACTTCTACTCAATTGTTATTATTCACACAAAGTTTAAACCCACTTTCGGGATTACTATAACTTAACCGTCCTCAAGTACAAATAATAGTGAAATTATTTCAACTCGGCGTGGCTTCATAGTTTTTTTTCCTTGTTCATGGTTTTTTCAGGTAGAAATCTTAGTATTTCTAAGTTCTCTGTTTGTGTGTTGGATATCCGTACAACACTAAGACAAAAAATTCTCATACTTTACCTCCGCGAATATTTTAGCCTGCAACAGTTAGACATCGTTTGTGGGAATATAATCCCACTATTATAAGCACAACTGAATCATTTCCAATGGCCAAATAGGCATAGCAATCACAATATTGGAGCCTCACACTCTAACTCACACTAATCTATGAATCAAAGATATTAAGTATCTGCCTCTTTTTATCCCAGTGGGCGAAATCCTATTGGAGAGGGAACTTCAGGACCCTCCTTAGAATATCACATCCAAAAAATGACAGAATCTCAAAATGAGATCCTTCAATTTATACGAGGGACCCAACAGCCGATGTTAGAACAACAAGAGGAGATACATCTCTCTTAGGATTCGCCACAAACCAGGCACATCTAACTTGAACGTTTTCAAGTAGTACATCCTCTCCCTTAGTCAAGGATTTATCCCCCATCATATCATGATATTTTTAAAATAAAAAACACCAATCAATTCCAAGAGAAAAATTTCCCAATGATATAACTTCTTACCATATGCTAGCAAAAACCTTCCTTTATGGTTACGAACTACACCTGCTATACTTGTAACATTAGATTGCATAAAAAAAGCATCAACATTCAACTTGATCAAATATGTAGGTGGAAGATACCAAATTTTTGACAACACCACTCGCTGGTTAGTATCCCAATTCTGACAAATTGGGAATAGCTACGGTTGTATCGAATGAGAAAGTATATGTGCTATAATTATTGAGGATGAAGGAGCACTTTTGCCATGCTTAAAATAATTTTTGGCTTTCCAATTATGAAAAACAGAAGACATATATAATATGACTAGTCCAGATTTATAATTAGCAGCTTTCTCCAAACTGTTCTAGCAATAAGGAAAGTCAAGAAATTTGGGTAATTGGATTCTCCATTGTTTAAAGGCATCACAAACTTCAATTACTATTTTGCAGTGAACTAAAATATGATGTTCATCTCCATTCTCCTGACAAGCTCTCGTACAGGTAACGCAATCCTGCAACCCTCTATAATTCAGCCATACGTTTGTAGGAAGCGCATTATTTATCAATCTCTACCAAAATAATACTTCTCTTGGTGCTAACTTCAATTTTCTAATCCATTTAAAAATTTTTCTAGGATTTTGTTGAACATTGATTAATGCCTCAAAAGCCAATGTTGTAGCCAACTTTCTAGAATTTGCAACAATAAGTTCTAGTTTGTCTTTATTTGAATCAGATATTATAGGAATATCATGGATTACTTGGATCATGTCATCAGAGAAACAATCCTTTAACAAAGCATGGTTCCATCTACCATTTTTATCAATTAGAATTGACACAGGTTTATTTTGAAGATAATACATATTGCAGGTAGCCGACCATTTCTTTAAATATCTATCAAGAATTCAAGTTTCTTCTATAATATTAATTCTTAATTCATTTGTAACTTGCCATCTGATAATAAGCTTTAAATATCGAGCCTTATCTTTTATAATTTGCCAAGCAGGAGATGAACATCTCTTTATTTGTCCCTTCCATATATCATTGACATATTTAGACACCATTACTTTATTAAGAAGAGAATTATAACTTTGAATGAAGTTCCAAGCAATTTGAGCCCTTAATGGACCCTGTCTTTCAGCAGCACCTTGAATTCCAAGACCAGCCTGATTAATTGGAGTAGATAGAGAATTCCAATAAATATAATGTAAGCCTTATTTTCCTTGTTCCTTGTGCCATAAAAAATTTTTACAAAACCGATCAATATCATCAAGAACGCCTTTTAGAATAAGTGAATGAGTCATAATAAATGATGGAATTGATAAAAATGTAGTTTTAATCAGTAAACTTCTTCTAGCCAACGAAAGAGACCGTGAACCCCAAGCATTAAGTCTCTCCAATGGCTTATCCAACACATTTTGAAAATATGTAGCAATTACTCTTCGTAGAACCATCTTTACACCTTATTAGGTGATTTATGTAATAGCATGATAGCCAAAAATTTTATTTAATTTTCTTTTCCTTCTTCTAGAAACAAATTTCCCATGGAGTACCATAGATTTACTCAAATTAATCTTCTATCCAGTCCAGTTGCAGCATTCCACCAAAATTCTATTTATCAACTTAGCGTTGTTCCATGAGGCTTCAGCTATAATGAGAACATCATTAGCACACAACATATGAGAAACCTTAGGTGCATTTGGAGCAATTCTTATACCAAGATCACTTCCTTTCTCCTGAATTAATTTAGAAAGTAATTCAGAACATAGAATAAAAATATAAGGAGATAACAGGCATCTTTGTCTAAACCCACAATCAACATTTATCCACTTGCTTTTCCTTCCATTTATGATAATTGAGAATTTTGGATAGCTAATACAATTTATGATTAATTTTATCGTCTTCAAGGGGAATTCCATAACATGTAAAATCTGATTTAATGTCTCCCAGCACATGTTATCATAAGTTTGCTCCATGATAAGTTTGATTAACATATTACCTGGCTTTGCTTTTGAAAATCTGAATTTATTTAACATTTCATGGCCAATAAACAATTATCTGAAATAGATCTTCCGAGAAAAAAAGCTCCTTGTTGTTCAGAAATAATCAGAGGGAGATAATTCTTCAATCTATTTAATATCATTGTAGTAGCAATTTTGTAGATTATTTGACATAAACTGATGGGCCTAAAATTTGTTTCTTCAGTGGAATTAGGAACTTTAGGAATCAAAACCACCAATGTTTCTTTCCAAAACTTAGGCATCATACCCACAATGAAAAAATTTTCAACTGCATTATAGACTTCTTTATTTACAATGCTCCAAAAAGATTTTAAAAAAACATGCATTAATACCATCGTTAACGAGAGATTTATTATTATTCATCTTTACTATAGTAGATAAAAGCACTTCTTTATGAAAATCTAATAGTAACATCTGATTCATCTCATCATTCAACTGATGCTCTACGCGAAATGTTGGCCAATTGTTCAAGGAATAATGTCTTTTTTCCATTTATTATGAAATTTTTTTTCAAAAACTATTTGAATAACTTTAGGATCATTCTCTATAGTACCATTGGAAAGGGAAATTTGATTAATCATATTCCCATTTCATCTTGCAGTCGCATAAGCATGGAAAAAGTTAGAGTTTTGGTCACCTTCTTCCAACCATTGAGATTTAGAGCGTTGTCTCCACCAAGTTGCAAGTCTTGCAAGAGTAGCATTCAACTCATGAACTTTCTTCCTCAGTTCTAAAAGCTTATTTGGATTCAGCCCATTATGACTACTTTCCTCTTCTTGTAATAATAAAATGTCATTTTGCAACATCAACTTCTGGTTGTTCAGCTCCTTCAATTTATTTTTACTCCAAAAAACCAAGTTTTTAAGAGATAGATTAACTTTCCTTTGAAGAATGTCAGGTGCAGATCCAAAATCTTGTTTAATCTAGTATTTCTTAATAATACCCCATGAGGCTTCATACGAACACCAAACATTTTCAAATCTAATAGATTTTTTATTGAATCTCACCGAATTGTTAAGATAAAGCAGAAAAGGATAATAATCTGACGCCACTCTTGGTAAATGTTTTATGAGAGCAAAAGAAATATTTAATAGAACTTTAGAATTCAAACAAATTCTATCTAATCTCTCCCAAATTTGGCAAGTCCTTCTTTATTATTACACCATGCAGACTTAGGGCCCATAGAACCAATGTTTTGATAATCATTTTTTTATAAGAATTCCTTCATCTCTTAAGGACCTTGAGAAAACATAAATCTTTTACCACCTTTCTTTTCTTCTTTGGATAGAATACAATTACAATCACCTCCAATAATGCAAGGGATGTCATTAGAAGTATGTTCCTCAATTGAATTCCACAGCTTTCTTCTTTCATGCAGATCCTTATTGCCATAAAAAATAGATAATGTCCAGATTGTGCCATTAGGAGCTTTTAAATTACCAATAATACATTGATTAGAAGCCTTTAATACAGTAAATGAAGAAATACCCTTTTTCCAAAGAGCAAGAATACCACCTGAAGTTCCTTTAGCAGCAAAATGAAAAAAATCCCACTCAATGCCAATAATTCTTCTAACATCATTATTATCTATGGAATCTAATTTAGTTTCCATTAAACCAATAAAGAAAACACCATTTTCTTGAATCACACTTCTTAAATAAAAGGAGCTTCTTTTTTCTTAGCTCCCCTACAATTCCAAAATAACAAAGAAAACATTATGAATATAATGGGGATGAGGCCCCAGCACCTTCATGAATTTCCTCTCCTCTATTAGGTCTTTGAATTTCCTTAATAGGACCTAACAATCTCAGCTTTTTCTTCAATTTATTTTTGTGATGAGAAGATTTTGGAGTCAATTTACCCATCACCTTAGAAGCATTTGAATCAACCTTAACACTTCCATAATCTTTACAGGAATTACCATTCACAGGAGCATGATAAGAAGAAAAGGAAGAAGATTTTGATACATTAGAATTTAGATTCTCTTCACAATAATCTTTTACTATTGATTTATCAACAACTTCTACAATTGAATAATTCTTCATAACGTTTGGCACTTAATTTTTTATAGTATCATCGATATAATAAACATCAGCATCATCTGGGAACTCCGCCTCTTCTAGAAACTTATGACTTCCCTTAAGTTTGGATTCTTTCTGAGCATCAGCTTCAGCACAATGAACATTTCCTTCCTTTGAAAATTCTTGATTAGGAAATTCTTTACCTTCAGCAAAAGATTTAACTTCTATAGGAGGCATTCTATTTGGAACATCAGCATCCAATGTATCAGTATCGTTAAATGGTTTTAAATATTCAACTTGATTGTTCTCAATGTAAGATTCATCAACAAATTTAATAGAATCAATAAGAGTTTTAATAGAAAGAGCATCATATTTAACTCCAAAAGCAGAAACAGAATTTCCTTCACCTTCAACAAGTTTAATATAAACATCTTGAGAACCCCTGGAATTTTTATCAACATTGGAATCATCAACACTTTTTGACAGCTTATTATGAAGGTTGTTAGGAAAAAATCTTTTGATAGATTTAGATTTGTTTCTTCCATAATTCACATGGATCCAAGGTCCATAGCTATTATCTTCCACACCATTCTTTAACTCAAAATTAACTACTTCTTTTGAATTATCTTGATTTACTTCACTTGCTTGGCCCAGGCTAATAACCTTTTTTCTCTTCTATAATAGACTTGTTCGGATTGCCATAATTTTTATTGCAATGAAGTTGCAAATGTCCAATTCTTCCATAATTAAAATAGAATGATGTGATTTTTTCATAATCTATTTAAAAAAAAAATCTTCCATTAGACCCTTTAACCCAAATACCTGATGGAAGTTAAGCATAGAGATTAATACGAACACAAACTCTTACAAATTCACTTCTTCCCCAATTAAACATATTTCCATTCAAGAACATAGGTGTACCAACCTTAGAAGCAATACGAACAATATTAATTTCATCCAAACAATGTAAAGATAGATGAGGAAATCGGATCCACACAGGTGAAAACAAATCCTTCATTGATGATGGTGAAAGATCAGGACTCCAATTCTCCATACCTATAATATGCCCCCCTATAAACCAAGGTCCTCCACTGAACACATCATCTTTTGATTCAGAAGAATGAGGTGAACATAGTAACTATTCCATTACTAAATTAGTAAGGTGAAAAGAACCAAATTTGCTCCATTGCTTCCTTAATTCTATACTAATCACATAATAAAGAATAAAGTTTCCAAAAACCTTAATTACCAAAGAGTTACAAAGTCTAAAAATATTTGTCTTTTCATTTTCCAGCTGCAATTTAACAACAACACCATCTTTTGACATCATAATATCTTTCTCAAGATTCACCACCTTAATTGGTGGTTTCCTCCAAGCATTGACAGGTTCTTTCAACAACTTAGAAGAATTTTTAATATCTTCTAAAGCATTATCACAAACATTTAAAGGATCAAATTTTTGCAAGACATAGAAACAAATTCCTATTCAGAAATAATAGAATTGATATCCACATTTTCATTGAATTTAGAATAAGGCTCATCTCGAATAAAGGAAACATAATTACCAACAACATTTGCATAAGAAGCACTATTCCCATCAAAACCATCCTTGAAATCAGTAGATTTTGAATTAGTAAATCTGTTGACTTTTAATTTTGGACCGGCTAAAGAAGATGCCTCTAAATCATTAAGCCTCCATTGGAAACTTTCCACAATATTTGATTTATCATTAAAATTGATTCTTTTAAAAGAAAAATCTTGAGAATCTGGCATCAACTTTTTACCCTTACCAATAACCAAGTTATTCTTAATCAAACCATAGGAAATAGTGGAATTAGGATTATCTTTAATCTTCAGTGGAGATCCATAGAAAGATTTGAACGATGAACCATTTGAAGAAGAAGGAATGATCGCTGGTGAAAGCCGCTGATCATCCCCAGCCATAACAAAAAAAATAGAAATTCAAATTAAACATCACTCTCTCTCTCTAGAAAATGGCAAGTACTTTAAAAACTAACTATTTTATGAAGGACTTTTTTATAGATATGTAGGATTTTATAGGAGGTTTATAAAGGAATTTTCCAAAATCTCAAAACCATTATGTCATTTGTTGGAAAAGGATATTCCATTTATTTTTGATACTTCATATATTAAAGCTTTTAAAACTTTGAAACATCATTTGATTATTGCACCTCTTATATTGCTCCTAATTGGTCCTTACCTTTTATAGTCATATGTGATGCTAGTGATTATTGTATGTGTTGTTCTTGGCCAAAAGCAAGATAAGAAATTTCATGTTATTTTTTATACTAGTAAAAATTTGAATGTTGCATAATGTAGCTAAACCACCATTGAAAAAGAACTACTAGCCATTATCTTCGCTTTTGATAAATTTCAATTTTATTTGATTTGCACAAAAAAATTATATATACCAATCATTCTGCAATTAAATACCTTATGATAGAAAATGACACCAAACCTAAATTAGTGAGGTGGATTCTTTTGTTATAAGAATTTGATGTAAAAATTTTAGATATAAAAGGAATTGAAAATCAATTTGTTGATCACCTATCAAGACTAATAATTGAAGAACATGCATATAATGAACTTGAAATTAATGAGTTTTTTTCCTTATAAGCAACTGTTTCCTTTACATTTGAGCAGATTATCATGGTATGATAATATTGTCAATTTTATTGTTAGTGGTGTGCTTCCATTTGACTTATCCTCTATTCAAAAGAATTTTTTTGGATAATGCCAATTATTATTTTGGGATGAACCATATTTGTTCAAAGCTTGTAATGACCAAATCATTAAGAGATGCATCTTAAAGGAAGAAGTAGAACCTATAATTAAGGAATATCATCACTCTCATTATGGAGTGCATTCTGGAGAATTCAGAATTGCTTCTAAGGTGCTTCAATAGGAATTTTATTGGCTTACAATCTTTAAAGATGTTATAAATATGTTAGGAAGTGTGATCAAAGCAAAAAGTATGCAATATTTCTAGAAGAAATGAAATGCCTTTAAATTATATTTTAGAGATTGAGTTGTTTGATGTTTGGGGATTAAATTTTATAGGACTATTTGTGCAATGCCATGAATGTCAGTATCTTCTTATTAGTATTGACTATGTATTAAAATGGATTGAAGGAGTGAAAACCCTTAAAACTAATGCTCATATTTAAAAGTTTGAGATATCCCAAGAGGGGGATGAATTGGTACTTTAAAGAAATCCTAAGCAGGAATACTATTTTTGTAGATTTTTTAGAGTTTTGAAATAAGTAATTTAATTACCCAATGTAGAAGCTAACATATTAACAATGATTTTAGTAATGATGATGAAATTCAAAATTGCACAACAAAACATTGATCTCAGATATTCACCAAGTAGTTATAACAAAAATTAAATGTAAAAAGTAAAATACAGAATCTGAAAAAGCACACAAAAAATTTTATAGTGGTTCAGTCAACATTGACCGACGTCCACTCCCTAGAGTCCTCTACTCCAAGAATTTGCACTAACAAAAAGTGACTCTCATTTTGCTCCCACAGTAAGACAGAGAAGCCTTTATAAACTCACTTTCACCAAACCTTTGATGCAGCTGAGTGCGAGATGCTATGTCATCCTCTCAATGATGGTAGTGGACCTTGACTCATTTTTCTCCCTCCTAGAGAAGGTAGAGAACCTTTGCTCCTTTTTCTCCCTCCTAGAGAAGGTAGAGAATCTCATCTCCTTTTTTTCCATCTTGGAGAAGGCTGAGAACCTCAAGGACTGGACTAAGAAGCCTCTCTCCCTAGAGAACTTCCAAAAGACTCACCAAGGCCACAAGAGGAGCAAAGGTGTAGCTAGCCTGGAGCAACCATGTGATTCCCTCACACTACTTCTCCCTCATACTCAAGCTCACCTTCTCCTTCCTCTCACAAACCTTGATTTTCTTCTCAAAAGCTTCCTCTCAGAGTTCCTCCTTCAGTCACACATTCCTCTTTCAGCAATAAGAGAAAAAATTAAAATATAAATTTTGTAATAGGCTTCAAGAAATCCTAAAAATTCAAGTTAGTCATTATTGTTCATACACTATGATCCAAGGTCGTACAGTACAATTAGTTCAAAACTAGTCCCATCCAGTATGATGTAAACAGTCGTTCAAGCTAACTATTCAAATTTTATGAACACATCATACAGTACAATCTAGAGATCATCAAGTATGATCTATTTGATTTTCTCTATTCGTACGGGATGATTTTTGGGATGACTAAATGTCATCTCTGTCACTCATCCCATACTGTTCTCATCATACGATACAGTTAGTTATTTTTAGGTAAATCGTCTTACACGATATGAATATCATATAGTACGATTAGTTTAAAAATTAAAGTTTTGTCTAGTACGATCTTTGGGATGACCAAATTTGTCACTACTAGTCATTTGGTACGATCAAGATTATACAGTATAATTAGTTCAAAAATTATAGTTTTATTTGGTACGATCACTAGGACGACTAGATTTCATCTCTATCACTCGTCTGGTATGATCGACATCATACAGTATGATCGACTATCATTAATTAAATTATGATTTAATTAACTAATTATGGGGGTTAATTTTAGTAAGATTACAAATATTTGTATAGTACGATTCACATCGTATAGTACGATTAGTTCAAAAATCAATTTCAAAATCTAACTTAAATTAATCTTGCTACTAGGGTTTTCATATCAAAATGAATTGTATAGTACGATTAGTTCACAGAAACTCATTTTTCTAATTAGCTGTTAAGCCTATTTTAAGATAATAAATTGTATAGTACGATTGAAATCGTACAACATGATTTATTGAAAAAAATTTCTCTCCCCATGTGTGTGTATAGTCACCCAATTTGCATACACTCTTTTGTGGCTTGACTCAAAAAATAGAAAATAAAGAAAATAAAAAAATTATTGACTCTTTTACATCCTGTTCGACCCAATCTTGTGTCTTTAACAGTCTTGAGCGGTATATATCTTACCTGAAATATTAGCACTCACAGACAAAAGCAATATATAAAATATTTAAAGAAAAATATAGTAATTCAATTAATATTATTTGTCATCATAAAAATCACATACTAGAGATCCTGGATTGTCACAATATTGTGCTTAAATTTTTAAAGAATTTTTTTTAATGATTTGGAATGCCTAGAGTATTAATTAGTAATGGGGAAGCCAATTCTATAATAAGAGATTAAAAATAACACTAGTTAAATATGGTATTTATCATAGGGTTTCAATAGCGTGTCATACCCAAATTAGTGGCTAAGCTGAAATAAGTAATAGGGATATTAAAAAAAATTTATAAAAAAACTTTTAGTGCTAATAGGAAAGATTGGCCTATTAAACTAAATGATGGATTATGGTCTTATAAAATTGCTTTTAAAATCCCTATTTGAATGTCTTTCTATAGGTTAGTCTTTGAAAAAGCTTGTTATCTTCTTGTAGAGTTAGAGCATAAGATATTCTAGAAAGTAAAAGAATCTAATTTTAATCTTAAGGGAGCAAAAGAAAAAAGATTAACATAGTTGAATGAATTAGAAGAATTTAGAAATAAGGCTTATGAAAATACTAAGCCCTATAGAGAGAAAATTTTAAAATGGCATGATTCTAAGTTTTTAAAGCTAGATTGAAATTATTTTTAGGAAAACTAAAGTCCAGTTGGTCAGGAGCATTCATTGTTATGAAAGTATTGCCCTACATTGTTATTAAAATTTAGGATAAGAAAATTTTGCACATCTCTAAAGTCAATGACCATAGATTAAAGACTTATTTAAGAGGGGACAGATAATTTGAGAAATATCACTAATTTGGTTCATCCTCAAAAAGATTAATTGATATTATTTGGTTGAAGACCATAAACTTAGTGCTGATGGGAGGCAACCTAATTGTATTTTATGTTTGAATTTCTTATGTGATATGTTTTTTTTTATTTTGTTATAGTCTTTGTTTACTTTTATTTAAATTGTTTTTGATGTTCATAATTTACATTTAATTTAAGTTCCCATCTATTATTAACTACTGAAAATTTCGTCTATATAGGGTTTGCGCTTTGATTGTTTATTTAGCTAAAATAAAAATAGTAATTACAAATTATATAAAATTAAGATAATAATTAAACATTATATAATAATTTGAATGAACAAAGAATAGTAATTCATAATTTGAAAATCTTAATAATTAACTAAGGAAGATCATTTAAGTCATTAACTTATCTTAAACTTAGAAGCTATACACTCTTGTACTAACTACTAAATTGAAGAATAAATAGTTGAGTTGAGGGAAAAGAAGTGTGTAGCTTAAATTAGCAAGATCATAGCTAACCTAAATATAAATTTAGTGATCTTACTAAAAATCCTTACATAAAATTAATTAGGATTATAAAAGGTGAAAGTAAACTGATATTCAAAATCATTAATATGTACTTTAAGTATAAAAATAGTGTGAACATAAAAAATCAAAAGAGAAAATTGAGAAATAAAAAGTAGAGTATATTCAAAAATAGGTATATGTTAAAGCTTAAGTCCAAAAAGAATCCTAATACTTAAACCAAATAGGAAAGTTAAGTGAACAAATGCACATGATAGTACACTAGTGAACTTCAATTTAACTACAAGCACAACAAATCTCTAGAGTAGTTGATGAAAGATGGAGCTATGTTAATTCAGCAAAGTGATGCACCGGTTTAGCCAATAGATGTGCTAAGTCATACAACACACAGCGGAGCAAGCCCATTAATGTTGGCGTGTTAGTTTATCTAATAATGCCTTAGTGCTAGTGTGTGGGGCTTGGCTGACAATGATTAGCTACACATAGAGTTGTCATAAAATATAAATATGCTTAGGTTTTCTTTGATATAAAAAATAATAAAAGCCTATTAGACACTCTAGTATATGCACCTATCAAGTAATAAAGATATAGAGAAGAGTGTTGATCTCATGAGGAAGTGTTATACATAATTATAATTAAATTACTACTATCTAATATAGATGAATGAGATATCTCACTGAATAAAAAATTATTATTTTTGAGTTTTTGCAAGATAAAAAGATACTGATATAAACAAAGTATTTTGTACTAATGAATGCAAACAACATAAATTTCCTAATGAGACTCAATTTTTAGATGTAGATCAGAGAATATGTATCCATAAATCTTTGTCATTCTTATAGGGGTGAAAATGGAGGTTTATGGCCTTCCTAAAATTATAATTTCTCCATATAATCTTGAAGATTTAACATCCTTTATCAAAGTATGTTAATATTCTATTTTAATACTCCTATTCATTTTAATATTTCTCAGTTGAGATAATATATCTCATTAGATATTGACTATAAATATGGTAATTATATGCATAAAATTTAGAATGGGAGTTGTTGAAAAAACCTATAAACTATTTCAAGGTAGAAGAGTCTACGTTAGTACTTATTATGCATTTAAATTATCAGCCCAAAACTTTAAGATTTAGCAAGATATGGATAACTCAGAAAGCAAACTCATGTTCATTTCATTCATATAAGAAAAAGTTATAGGAGAAAAGTCATCATGAAGGATTAATTGATATTCTCCACACCCGTTCTTCCTCCAAAAGTAGAATTGCTTACATAATACAGGCTATGATGTCCAAATGAAAGTATCTTTCCCTTCCCTAACCTCCCTTAAATTTTATACTAAGGTGGAGCTGTTGCAAAATAGTTTTCAAGACTATGCTTCTATATATCATGTGAGTTTTTGATGATACCCAAATCTTATTATTTGATTACTGTTTCTCTAACATATGCTGGATATTTTGTTTGTGCTGTTTATGTGTACTAATATTTCAGGAAAATCATACTCCTGACTGTTAAAATCTTCAAGATAGATCAGATTAGGGTTTATTATAATTGAAGTTTATATTTTTTATATTTCTTTAGTCTGAGAGAGTATGATTGTAATTGGGTAATCGTGTACACACAAACTGGGGGAGTAAGACAAAATTTGAATTTTTTTAAAACTAATCGTACTATATGACTCTAGGATCATACAGGATGATTTGTCCTGAGTGTTCCTCCAGAACAGTGTTGATTGAATCATGATCGGAAAATTTTCTCTAAGTAAAGTTCATACTGTACGAAATGGGTTTGCCCTGAATGCTAATCAAAGTATGAAAATAGGTTTGTACCAGGTCATCCCATACAATCTAGTTAATTTTTGAACAGATCATATTGTACAAAGTTGGTTCGTATATACGCCAATCAGAGTATGAAATATGGTTTACACATGATCATACAGGCGAAGGGTTTAATTTTGAACTGATCGTACTGTACGATATTGGTTCATACAAACACTGATCAGAGTATGAAATGTGATTCATACATGATCATACAGACGAAGGGTTTATTTTTTAAACAGATCATACTGTATGATATTAGTTCATACAGACACTGATTAGAGTACAAAATTAGGTTCATACAATATTGTACATCACTTTTTAAACTATTCATATGTATAAAGTATGATCATACTGTATAATCCAAGTACTTTGAACTTGAAATTTTTAGTTTTCTGGATGATTTTTCTTATCCTTCATATTTAAGAGTCCAAAAAACTTACACTCAGTAATCTCTCTGGCCTTGCTTCTCTTGAGTGTGCCTTAGGAGTGTGTTTGGGAGAGTGTTTTGAGAGTGAAAAGTGAGGGATCTTGTGAGAGGGATTTGGGAGGGGATTTACAAAGGTGCACAATAGTGAGGATCTCTTACTTATTCTTTATAGTTCTTCTGTACTTTGTTGAAGGCTCTTAAGAGAAGATCTTCAAAAGAGATCCGATACTCTGTCGTTACCAAGAGGGTGAGAAAAGACGTTGGTACTCTGCCATCACCAGGAGGGTGAGAAAGGATGATTGGTACTCTGCTATCACCAGGAGGGTGAG
Organism: Dendrobium chrysotoxum; assembly: GCA_019925795.1. Lineage (NCBI taxonomy): Eukaryota > Viridiplantae > Streptophyta > Magnoliopsida > Asparagales > Orchidaceae > Dendrobium > Dendrobium chrysotoxum. The sequence continues at coordinate 26,021,558 of CM034300.1, read as the reverse complement.
AAAGGATTGTGGGTTCTCTGCCTTCACCAAGAGGGTGAAAATGGATGACTGTTCTCTGCCTTCACCATAAGGGTGAAAAGGACGACAGTTTTCTATCGCACTGGATTAGTGGAAGATGTTACAAATCTGGATTCAAAGATTATAATTTTGATGATAGCAAACACTTCTGTTTCTATTTGAGTGGCTAATCTTTCAGTTTCATAAGATTAATTACAATTCAAGCCCACTCAAGATCGAGTCAGTCTATTTTTATTTTAGGTTCAATGTAATTTTTCACCTTTCTTGAGTCAAATATAATGTAATAGATCCCCAAGCTAAGTAACCTTGTACACACACTCAGGGGAGAGTTTTAGTGAGTTAGAGTTTCTATTCTGATTTCATTCATATCATTCTAGACGATAGTAATATCGTCCTAGATGATCTATTAAAAATAGAAACCCTAATTAGGGCAACCATGTTAAGTCAATTTTGTTGAAATCGAGGATCCCGAGCACTTAATTTTGATGGTGATAACTAATACTTGCTGAGTACATATAGACTTCCTTTTGATTACAAATGCTTAATCCTTGTATATGAGCACTAACATTTCAGGTCAGATGCATACTGCTCAAGATTACTGGAGACTCAAACCGGGTAGAATAGGATGTTGAAGAGTCTGTAATTTTTATTTCTTTATTTTTATTTTCTTGAGTCTGCCACAGAAGCATGCATGTGAAAGGAGCAACCATGCACACACACAGGGGGAGAATTGTTTTTTAAAATGATTAAAATTTTTTTTAAGAAATCGTACTGTACGATTTGGTATCATACTGTACGATTAATTAAAAATACTCAGGCTAACGGCTAATTTTCGAATGATTAAGTTTACAAACTAATCGTACTGTACGATCAATATCGTACTGTACGATAAGATATAATAGAGAAACCCTAGCCGCCAGAATAAGTGGTAAGTTTTTGAATTTGATTTTCTGTACTGATTGTACTGTACGATTAGTATCGTACTGTACGATGAATTAATACTTACCAAATTTATCTCCCTAATCAGGAAATAAACGTTGGTTTCTAATTTATATGTCGATCGTACTGTACGATCCTATATCGTACTATACGATTGACAGAGACGATTTCATTCGTCCCAGAGATCGTACCAGACAAAACCAAGTTTTTTGTTATGTTCATCCTGGACGATATTCATATCGTACAGGACGATATCAAGAAATGAACTAATCGTACTGTACGATTAGTGGAGTGCTGGACGATTATTAGAGACAATTTCGTTCATCCCAGCGATCATACCAGATGATCCCAAGAATTTTTGTTCTATTCGTCCTGGACGATATTCGTATCGTACAGGACGATATCCTGAAAAACACTAATCGTACTGTACGAACTCAAGGAGTGCTGGACGACTAACAGAGATGAATTCTTTCGTCCCGAGGATCGTCCCACAGTTCATCCTGTACGAACAGTATGAATCAACAGTATCGTCCTGTACGATATACGTATCGTATAATACGATATGAATAAAAGTCGATAACTGTTCGTCTGTACTCGTACTGGATGGAGCTGTAATTGAACTGATCGTACTGTACGATCTTAGATCGTACTGTACGAACAGAAATGCAAAAGTTAAAACTTTTAGGGTTTTCTGAAGCCTGATATAAAAACAACTTAAAATTTTCTTTTGGGTGTTGTTGATCTATCCTTTTACTGTGAGAGGCTTGGAGGAAAAAGAAGGGGATTCAGTAGAGAGAAGTTTTGGAGAAATCCAGGGCTTGAGAGAGGAAGGTGAAGGTGAGCTTGAGCGTGAGGGAGAAGTAGTGTGAGGGGATCACACGGTGGCTCCAAGCTAGCTGCATGCTTTGCTCGTCTTGTGGTTTTGGGAAGCTTCAAGAAAGTTCTCGAGGGAAGAGTCACTTCAAGATCAACATCGCCAAGGTACTCTGCCATCTCCAGGAGGGAGAAAAAGGAGAAGGTCCGCTGCCGTCACCAGGAGGGTGACATAGTGTTTGGTATTCCGCCACACCGAGGGAGGTGAAAGTGAGTATTGTAAAGGCTTCTCCGCCTTGCTGTGGGGGCAAAAGGAGAGTCAACTTTTACTAGTGCAAATCCCGGAGTAGAGGACTCCGGGGAGTGGATGTAGGTCAAGTGACCGAACCACTATAAAAATCTCTGGTGTGTTTTTTCCTGTTTACCGTACTTTACTTTTCATGCTTTTAATTAGTACGTTAAATTGCTTGGTGAAAAATCATTATTTAAACCTTGTGGTGTAAAATCTAAAATTGAATTATCAATATCATTATTGTGAACGTTGTATTTGCTTCCGCACATTATTCGTTAAGTTATATTTTGAAAATACAAAAAAATTAGAACTCTTTTGTAGGGTTAAATTTTTAAAATACCAATTCACCCCCCATCTTAGCGCATCTCGTACTTTCAAGTGGTATCAGAGAGGGGTTTCAAAATAGTATTTTAGAAAACCTAGAAACATAAGATCCATGGCTCAATTTGGTAACCGTAACACTGCGGAGGGTTATTCTATAACTCGTCCACCTTTATTTGACAACATACCGTTTGATTTTTGGAAAATACGCATGTCTACATTTTTACAATCTTTAGACTATCGCATGTGGATGTTAGTCCAAGAAGGTTATTCTGCACCATTTCGTATGTTGAATGGAATTAAAACTGAACTATCATTTAATGAATAGAGCATTGAGGATAGAGAATTTGCACAACTAAATGCTAAATATCTAAATTATTTCTTTTGCATGTTGAAATCAGAAGACTATATGCGAGTCTCAACTTGTACTACTGGTAAACAAATTTGGGACAAACTGTGTATCACGTACGAAGGAACTAGTGAGGTCAAACAATCTAGGTTGAACATACTGCTACATGATTACGAACTATTCAGCATGAAACCTAGTGAAACTATATCTGATATGTACACTCGATTCACCCAGATTGTAACATCTCTGCATGCTTTAGGAACAGAGTTGTCTAACTCGGAAAAAGTAAACAAAATACTGTGATGTTTGCCTAGCTTATACGATGCTAAAATCACTACAATAACTGAGTCAAAAGACCTAAATGTTTATTCTATTGATAATTTGCTTGGGTCACTCATTGCCTACGAGCAAGGGGTGAGTCAACGACAAAGTGATGCAGGTGAAAAGAAGAAGGAGCGTGCGGTGGCTTTAAAAGCAAATAATTCTGAAGTGACAGCTCAGCAGTGGAGGAAGATGACGACATAGCCTTGATGACTCATCAGTTCAAAAATTTTTTGAAAAGAAAGCAGCGCCACCATCAAAGCAATTGGAATAAAGGTAAGAACTCAAAGTATACTAAGGTTGCATCTAAAATAATTTGCTTTGAGTGCAGGAAACCCGATCATCTCCGAGCTGATTGCCCCAACATCAAAACTCATCAAACCAAGGAGAAGGGTGAGGAAAGATCAAAGTTCAAGAAGGGTAAATTTAAGACTCAGAAAGCGTTTTGCGCCGACTCTGCCTCAGAATCATCGGAAGAGGAAGCAGAGGAGGAGGTAACGAATCTGTGTCTTATGACTAATGATAATCTTGATCAATCAGACCAAGATGAGGTATGTCAACTGTCTTACGATGAACTGCTTGTTATTTCTGAAAAATTTCATGACTCGTATAGAAAGTTGAAGAAAAAGCATGTTAGTCTTAATACTAAGTTTAGTACTTTACAAAAGGAGCATGCTAGTGTAGTAAAGAATTTTTCTAACTTAGATAAAGATCATATGTCTTTGCTTGATGAATACGATACATTAAACAAGAAGCATATTGAGTTAACCACTGCACACGATACCTTGAAATCATCACATGTTGAATTAGAGAATGCATTTAAGGAACTAGAAGAACTATCAGGGGAACTTAGTAGTAGTGAGCATGCATTGAGATTCGAATATGCTAGTCTTAACCAAGAGAACAAATTTTTAAATGAAAAACTTCATGCATTCGAGAATAACAAAAAACCTCCCACGTTTGTTGAGTTCTTTCAGCCTCCACCATGTGAATCATCTCATTCAAAACCAGCACGGCATGCATCATCCAAACCTAGAAATAGGCACTACCACCCTCGTAGATTAGTGAACCCATTTCCATGTGTTAGATGTTATTCTTGTGGCATGCTAGGTCACATAGCCCGCACGTGCTCAATTCACTATAGAACACATCTAGTGTGGAGACCTAAATCGCATTCATCACAGCATAACATGCATACATTTCATTCATATAAGCATAAGGTGGAACCCAAACTCACTTGGGTTCCCAAAGCTAATCCGTGATTGACATTGTAGGGATGCTCTCACAAAAGATCTAGTGAGAGCATGTGGTACCTGGACAGTGGCTGCTCGAGACACATGACTGGAGACATGAAGTAGTTCGTGACACTGGAGGCCAGGTCAGGAGGCAAGGTAACTTTGGGAGACAACACCACCAGGAAAGTGGTGGGCTCAGGTATCATTGGAAACACTAAAAATTTAATTTTTGAGAATGTACTTTTAGTGGATGGTTTAAAGCACAATCTTTAAAGTATAAGTCAACTATGTGACAAGGGCTTTGACATAAAATTTCTGTCTAATAAATGCATGATTAGCTTAAATGATTCACTTGTGTTAGAAGGAAAATGTATAAACAATGTTTACATGTTAGACTTGAACTGCATTGAAACCTCAAACTCTTTGTGTCTAAAAACAATAGCAGATGACTCTTGGCTATGGCATAGGAGAATATGTTATCCTAGTATGAAAACACTTAGGAACATCACTCAGAAAGACTTAGTTAGAGGCATACCAAAGTTAGACTTTACTAAGGATCATCTCTGTGATGCTTGCCAATTAGGAAAATAAGTTAAATCTTCATTTCATGCAATCAAAGATGTCAACTCCACTAGGCCACTAGAAACTCTCCACATGGATCTGTTCGGACCTGTTAGTACAGCCAGCCTAGGAGGGAAGTTGTATGGGTTTGTAATAGTAGATGACTACTCTAGGTTTACTTGGGTGAAATTCCTAGCTCATAAGAGTGAGTCATTTGAAGAATTTAGAATTTTCTCCACTTGGATTCAAAGAAAATTAGGATGTGTAATTTCAACAATTCATAGTGATCACGGTGGGGAATTTGAGAATGATAAATTTGAATCTTTTTGTAAAGAAGTTGGAATAGAACATAATTTCTCTGCTCCTAGAACTCCTCAGCAAAATGGAATAGTAGAAAGAAAGAATAGAACTTTAGTTGAAGCTGCTAGGGCTATGTTAGCTGAATATACTCTCCCTAGATACTTTTGGGCAGAAGCAGTAAATACCTGATGCTATGTGTTAAATAGGGTAAATGTTAGATCCAAACTTAATAAGACACCCTATGAGTTGCTTAAGGGTAGGACACCCAATCTTTCCCACTTACACGTTTTCGGTTGCAAATGTTTCATCCTAATCAATGGCAAGTCACCCTTAGGAAAGTTCGATCCTAAATCTGATGAAGGGGTTTTCCTAGGCTACTCATCGGTAGGTAAAGCCTATAGAATATTCAATAAGAGAACCTTAGTAGTAGAAGAATCCACCCATGTGGTATTTGATGAATCCAATAAGTCATCTGAACCTAATCATGAAGAAGAAGAAGTTGAGGTTATATGGGGAGTAGAAACCATTACCATAGAGACTAGAGCGGAACCTCAGGAACATCTGCCTAGAGATTGGAAATTTTCTTCTAGTCATCCTAGAGAGCTGATCTTAGGAGACCCATCAGAAGGGGTAAAAACTAGGCATGTACTCAGGAAAGAGGTTAGTCATTCTGCATTCATATCTATGATTGAACCCACGAGTATAGATCAAGCCTTAGGAGATGAATTTTGGATCCTGGCAATGCAAGAAGAATTGAACCAATTCGTTAGGAATGATGTATGGGAGTTAGTCAAAAGGCTTAAAGAACAAAGTGTGGTTGGAACTAAGTGGGTCTTTAAAAATAAGATGAATGACTCTGGAATAGTAGTAAGAAACAAGGCTAGGTTAGTAGCAAAGGGGTATAACCAAATTGAAGGAATAGATTTTGAAGAAACCTTTGCTCCGGTAGCTAGATTAGAAGCCATCAGGGTACTGTTAGCTTTTGCTTGTTTTAGGGATTTTAAGCTGTATCAAATGGATGTCAAGAGTGCCTTCCTGAATGGAGTAATCAAGGAAGATGTGTATGTGGAGCAACCTCCGGGGTTTAAAAACTCACAATTTCCAAACCACATGTTCAAACTGAAAAAGGCACTATACGGGTTAAAATAAGCACCTAAAGCCTGATATGAAAGACTTAGTACGTTCCTACTAGATAGAGGCTTTGTAAAGGGTAGTGTGGACACCACCTTATTTTAATGAAGGTAGGAGTTGAAGTACTCATTGTTCAGATTTATATAGATGACATCTTGTTCGGATCGACGGAGAAAAGCTTATGTAATGATTTTTCAAAAATAATGAGTGACAAGTTTGAAATGAGCATGATGGGAGAACTTAGTTACTTCCTTGGATTTAGTGTAAAACAAACATAAGGAGGAATGTTTCTTAGCCAGTCTAAGTACATCAACGATATTTTAAAAAAATATGAAATGGACAATGCTAAGGCTATGAATACACCCATGAGCTCTAACATTCAATTGGATAAAGATCCCAGTGGGAAGTCTGTAGATCAAAAGAGGTATAGGGGAATAATTGGATCGCTTCTATATCTGACTGCCAGTAGACCAGACATAATGTTTAGTGTGTGTCTCTGTGCCCGTTTTCAAGCTGACCCGAAAGAATCTCACATGACTGCTGTCAAAAGAATTCTTAAATACCTACTAGGCACCCCGAACTTAGGAATTTGGTATCCTAGACACAACACTTCTTTTGAAATCTTAGGATACTCAGATTCAGACTTTGTAGGATGTATGGTAGATAAAAAGAGCACTTCTGACACTTGTCAATTCATTGGACAATCATTAGTTTCATGGTCCAGTAGGAAGCAAAATTCAGTAGCCCTATCCACAGCCGAAGCAGAATATTTAGCGGTAGGTAGCTGTGTTGCACAAGTTTTGTGGTTAAAACAATAGCTTGTAGATCTAGGACTACCTGTAGGAACCATTCCGATCATGTGTGACAACACTAGTGCTTTTTGTATATCCAAAAATCCAATTTAACATTCACGAACCAAACATATAGATATTAGACATCATTTCATTAGAGATCATGTAGCCAAAGGAGATATTGAACTGCACCACATTGTTACTGAAGATCAATTGGCTGACATCCTCACAAAACCATTAGGTTATGACACATTTAGCACTTTAAGAACCAAATTAGGTGTCATTGACATTCAGGCCTAATGTAAAATTAAAAAAAAAAGGGTTTGTGTTTGTTATGACGTGTTTTGTTAAAAAAAAACAAAAAAAATTTGGATTCCTGATCCTCTTCCCATGTTGCTCACAAACTTTGATATTCTCTGACAATCGTACTGTACGATACACTATCGTACTGTACGATAGGATTCAAATCACTCCAATCTCAGCCTTCCATTCCCATTCACGGTCCAGATCTTTCATGTCTTATACCTATCGTATTGTACGATTCACCACTCGTACCGTACGATACTAATTATTGGTCATCGTACTGTACGACATACCAATCGTACTGTATGATCCACGTGTCAAATGGATTAGGACGAATTTAAAATTGGCCGGTACGAATATTATTGCATATCGTACTATACGAACACCTGTTCGTACTGTACGATCACTTTTGTCAAAAGTCGTTCAGACGACTCCTTGGGACGAACGCCTCACACTCACGGTCATACAGTACGATACCGATCGTACTGTATGATTTGACTCACTTTTCTGAACAGTCGTCCAGACGACATTATTGCGCACATCGTACTGTACGATCCTCGATCGTACTGTACGATATCTCTCAAATTCTATAAAAAGGGAGGGATTCTTTGCCTATTCTCCTCAGTCTCAATCAATCTGAATTTCCTCCTTTCTCCAATTCTTTATTCCACAATGTCTGGGTCCAGTAAGCGCGGTCGAATGATCGTCGGGAGCTCTTCCTCCTCTCGGCATTTCGATGATTGTTTTCTCTCCGTTGCGGATGAGAAAGCGTATATTAAAATCAAGGAGGCCAAGTTCACTCCATCTCGCATGCTAAATCAAGCCGCCCTAAATTTTGAGTTGATGAATCTGTTCGCCTCCACTAGCCTTCAATTCCTTCTGACTCTTGCTTTTCCGTTTCACTCCGAACTCTTGTTTGAGTTTTTTACCAATATCCGAGTCGACCTCGAAAACACTACTTTCACGTCTTATGTTTGTAAACAAAATGTCGTTATCACCGTCAACGACATTGTTGAGCACATCGGGCTGTCCACTGACGGCCCTCGTCCCCAATCCATGATCTCCCACGACTATGATCGGACGTCTGTAAATATGACCCTTAGAGGTGTCCCCTCAAATCAACACCTACCCCTGATCCAAACCCTAAATCAAAATGCCCGAGTTATCTAGCATGTCCTACGCACATCCATTATACCTAAAGCTGGAGACCGCATCCATATTACTCCACTACTTTCTGTTGTCACCTGTCTAATCATGTCTGGCACAAAATTCAATGAAGCCCAAATGGTGTTTGACTACATTCATACCTTGTCTGCCTTCCGATATCCTGGTGCCCGTCGTAAACTGAACCTTGCTTTAGGGCATGTCATAGGATACATCCTAGATACAAAATACCAACTTCATTATCCGCTACCTCCTGATCACCTTCCTATCTTCTACTCGGATGCCTCCTTTCGTATCTTGTTCCATCAGGGGGCCGCTCCCGCCGATCCCGAGTTTGATGACGAAGAGGCTGCTGCTCCTGCTGACGCACCTCCACCACCACCAATCCAACCACCTGGCCTTGCTCCTCCCGACTACCCTCACGACAACATTATTCGATGCCTTAATCGTCTGGAGACTAGGTTGGATGCCCATATTGCTCAGCAACATCAGGAGCATGACACTAACATGAAATGGTTTCGGGAGCGCTTCACATCGATCGATCACCAGTTTGCGTCCCTCCATCAGTACCACCAGCTGTTTCCCGACCCTCCACCACCACCTCCGGATCAGGATCCAGATTTTTAAGCTGTTGTAGTTGTTTCTGTTTTCTGTTTGTTATCATTGTAGTTGTTTTTTTTCTTCCCTTTTTGGTGTTGTCAAAAGGGGGAGACTTTTCTGTGTGTTATGTATTCTATTTTTGCTTACTATTAAATGCTATTGGTTGTTTATGTTTTCACTACATTTATCTTTTTTCTATCCTGTTATTTTATTTATGTTATAATAAAAAAAAAACTGTTTATTCTCCTTCTATTTAAAAAATTAATAAGCTACTCTTCTGAGGGGGAGCTAAAGAAGTCAGAGCATCTGTCCATCAGAAAATATTATTTGACACCATCAAAAAGAGGGAGATTGTTGAAATCCAGGATCCCGAGCACTTAATTTTGATGGTGACAACTAATACTTACTGAGTACATATAGACTTCCTTTTGATTACAAATGCTTAATCCTTATATATGAGCACTAATATTTCAGGTCAGATGCACACTGCTCAAGATTACTGGAGACTCAAACCGGGTAGAATAGGATATTGAAGAGTCGGTAATTTTTATTTCTTTATTTTTATTTTCTTGAGTCTGCCACAGAAGCATGCATGTGAAAGGAGCAACCATGCATACACATAGGGGGAGAATTATTTTTTAAAATGATTAAAATTTTTTTTAAGAAAATTGTACTGTACTATTTGGTATCGTACTATACGATTAATTAAAAATACTCAGGCTAACGGCTAATTTTTGAATGATTAAATTTACAAACTAATCGTACTGTACGATCAATATCGTACTGTACGATAAGATATAATTGAGAAACCCTAGCTGCCAGAATAAGTTTGGTAAGTTTTTGAATTTGATTTTATGTACTGATCGTACTGTACGATTAGTATCGTACTGTACGATTAATTAATACTTATCAAATTTATCTCCCTAATCAGGAAATAAACGTTGGTTTCTAATTTATATGTCGATCGTACTGTACGATCCTATATCATACTATACGCCTGACAGAGACAATTTTATTCGTCCCAGAGATCGTACCAGACGAAACCAAGTTTTTTGTTCTGTTCGTCCTGGACGATATTCATATCGTACAGGACGATATCAAGAAATGAACTAATCGTACTGTACGATTAGTGGAGTGCTGGACGATTGTCAGAGACGATTTCCTTCATCCCAGTGATCGTACCAGATGATCCCAAGAATTTTTGTTCTATTCATCCTGGACGATATTCATATCGTACAGGACGATATCCTGAAAAACACTAATCATACTGTACGAACTCAAGGAGTGCTGGACGACTGACAGAGACGAATTCTTTCGTCCCGAGGATCATCCCACAGTTCATCCTGTACGAATAGTACGAATCAACAGTATTGTCCTGTATGATATACGTATGGTACAGTATGATATGAATAAAAGTCGATAACTGTTCGTCTGTACTCGTACTGGACGGAGCTGTAATTGAACTGATCGTACTGTACGATCTTAGATTGTACTGTATGAACAGAAATGCAAAAGTTGAAACTTTTAGGGTTTTGTGAAGCCTGATATAAAAACAACTTAAAATTTTCTTTTGGGTGTTATTGATCTATCCTTTTGCTGTGAGAGGCTTGGAGGAAAAAGAAGGGGATTCAGTAAAGAGAAGTTTTTGGAGAAATCCAGGGCTTTAGAGAGGAAGGTGAAGGTGAGCTTGAGCGTGAGGGAGAAGTAGTGTGAGGGGATCACACGGTGGCTCCAAGCTAGCTGCATGCTTTGCTCCTCTTGTGGTTTTGGGAAGCTTCAAGAAAGTTCTCGAGGGAAGAGTCACTTCAAGATCAACATCGCCAAGGTACTCTGCCATCTCCAGGAGGGAGAAAAAGGAGAAGGTCCGCTGCCGTCACCAGGAGGGTGACATAGCATTTGGTATTCCGCCACACCGAGGGAGGTGAAAGTGAGTATTGTAAAGGCTTCTCCACCTTGCTGTGGGGGCAAAAGGAGAGTCAACTTTTACTAGTGCAAATCCCGGAGTAGAGGACTCCGGGGAGTGGACGTAGGTCAAGTGACCGAACCACTATAAAAATCTCTGGTGTATTTTTTCTTATTTACCGTACTTTACTTTTCATGCTTTTAATTAGTACGTTGAATTTCTTGGTGAAAAATCATTATTTAAACCTTGTGGTGTAAAATCTAAAATTGAATTATTAATATCATCGTTGTGAACGTTGTATTTGCTTCCGCACATTATTCGTTAAGTTATATTTTGAAAATACAAAAAAATTAGAACTCTTGTGTAGGGTTAAATTTTTAAATACCAATTCACCCCCCCTCTTGGCGTATCTCATACTTTCAAATTTGATTAAGCAAATCATCCTGGATGATAGTCCCATCGTACAAGATGATATGTTCAAATCAAAAATTCTAAGCCGCCAGACTATGTTAGGCAAGTTTTTATTTTTAGTATTTTGGTCTAATCGTCCTGGATGATACGTGTATCATCTTAGATGACTCATTACAATCATACCTAAATTATTCAGGTGATTAAGGAAAGTAATTAAGATTTGATTCATTCGATCATATGGTCTTGGAAGGTCGTAAGATCGCACTGGATGATTAATTACAAATCCCGACCATCCAGTGTATTTCACCTGGATGACCCGAATTGTCTGCCAGATGATACTGCCATTTTTGAACTAATTATACAGGACGATAGAGATATCATCTTGGATGATTAGGTCATTTTGAAATCATCCAGCACAGTTGTCCTAGATGACCCAAACTATGGGCCGGACGATATTGGTCATTTTTAAACTAATCGTACAGGACAATATACATATCATCCTGGACGATCAAGTTATTTTCTTTTGATCATCTAGGCTTTTCTCCTAGATGTCTCAAACTATCTACTAAATGATATTCTCAATTTACACTAATCATCCAGGACGATCGCAGAATCATCTCGGTCGATCTAAACAAACCATGTCTTCTAATCGTCCCAGAGGAACCAAATCGTCCAGGCGAAAAAGGGTCTGATTTACACTGATCATATAGGACGATCGAAGGATCACCCTAGATGATCTTTGACGACAAGTTGAAATTTAGAATAATTTTTTAGCCCTTCTATTTAAGGTTTCTTTCTTGCTTATGTGAAAATCTTTTATCGCTGTCCTCACCTGAGAGATTCTTGAGAGGGAGAGAGCGAGGGCTTGGGAGAGAGAGAGGATATTGTGAGGGAGAGTTTGTGAGGTATTCACAAAGGTTACTCCAAGTAAGGATTCAAGTCATCATCTCCAGGCGTCATCCCTTGTCCTTCGGTGTATCTATGGGAAGGATCTCGACAAGAAGATCATGGTTCTTTGGCTGCTTCAGGAGAAAGCAAAAGGAGGTAAGGTTCTCTTCCTGCTTCAGGAGGAAGTAAAAGGAGGCAAGGTTCTCTACCTATTTTAGGAGGAAGCAAAAGGAGTATGGGTTCTCTGCCTCACCGGGTTGGTGAAAAGGAGTTTTATAAAGGCTTTTTCGCCTTGGTGTGGGAGCAGAAGGAGAGTCACTTTGGTTTAGTGTAATACCTGGAGGGGAGGCTCTGGGAGTGGACATAGGTCAAGTTGATTGAACCCCTATAAAATCTAGGGTGCTCTTTCTGATTATTTTCTGCACTTTATTTTTCTGTTGATGATCATGTGATTGACATTATTGTTTTGTTTCGTTAAATATCTTCACATCATTGCAAAATTATAATTATTTTAAAACATTCAAAAAAGTTTTCAAAATAATTTTTGCTTAAGAATTTTTAAAACTACTAATTCACCCCCCTCTTGGTTAGCCTTAGGCTAGTTCATAAGGGATTAACATCTCTAATGAACTTTCAAGTGGTATCAAAGCGTGATTAATAAAATTAAGTTTTGAAAAACTTTTAAATTTGATCCATGGCTATCTTTGGTAATAGAAACACCGCTGAAGGGTATTCCATTAGTCATCCACCTTTTATTTGATAGCATACCTTTTAATTTCGGGAAAACTCGCATGTCCACCTTTTTACAATCAATTGATTATCGCATGTGGATGCTTGTTAAAGATGGTCATGATGCACCGTTTAGACTTTTAAATGGTGTTAAAATTAAACTTCCTTTTACTGAATGGACTCATGATGATAGGGACTTAGCACAACTGAATGCAAAATGCTTAAACTATTTTTTCTATGCATTAAAAAATAAAGATTACATGTGTGTGTCAACTAATGAGGGCACAACTGAAGTTAAACAGTCTAGGTTGAATATCTTGCTTCAAGACTACGAACTCTTTCGCATGAAATCTAGTGAGTCAATATCTGAAATATATACTAGGTTCACACAAATCGTCACCTCTCTACATGCCTTAGGAAGAGAACTCACCAACTATGAAAAAGTTAACAAAATCTTGAGATGTTTGCCGTCTTCCTATGATGACAAGATAATTATGATTACTAAATTCAAAGATTTGAACACTTATTCTATTGATAACTTACTTGGTTCACTCTTTGCTTACGAGCAAGGAGTGAACCAAAGATAACTTGATGGAGGAGAGAAGGAGAAAACTATGGTGCTGAAGGAGAATGATATTGATATTGATACTTTCGAGTCTGAGAGCGATGATGTTGCCTTAATCACTAGGCAATTCAAAAGATTTCTAAGGAAGAAACACAAGAACTATCAGAAATGGAACAAAGGTAAGTCTAGCAAAAATTCTAAAGGTTCTTCTGATGCAGTTTGCTTTGAATGCATGAAGCCAGGACATATAAAAGCTGATTGTTTTACACTTAAGGCTCGCCCAAGTAAGGAGAAGGGTGAGGAGAAACCTAAGTTTAGGAAGGATGAGAAGCAGATTCAAAAGGCTTTCTAGGCAGATTCTTCATCTAACTCCTCCAAGATTGAAGCTGAATAGGAGACTATAAACTTTTGTTTGATGGCAAATAAACATTTTGGTCAGTCTGATCAAGAAGAGGTATGTGAACTAACCTACGATTAATTACTTGATATTTCTGAGAAAATTCACTCATCATATAGGAAGCTTAAGAAAACACATACTAGTCTAAAATTAGAATTCCTAAACTTGCAAAAAGAGCATAAAGTTTTGCTCAAAGATCATTCTACACTTGATAGAAATAACATGTCATTACTTAATGAATTTGATGAGTTAAATAAAAAGCATTCTGAATTGTTGAGCATGATTCATTAAAAATATCGCATACTAATTTAGAAAAAGCATTTAAAGAACTAGACATCATGGCATGTGATTTAAATAATAGTAAACATGCATTAAAATTTGAAATTATAAGTTTTAAAAAAGAAAATAAATTTTTAAGTATAAAAATTAGTGCATTTGAGAATAATGAAATACCTCCTGCATTTGTACAATTTTATAAATCTCCATCACTTCAAGAATCTCATTCAAAATTATCAAAACATGCATCATTCAAACCTAAGAAGAGGCACTATCACCCCTGTAGATTAGTTAATCCTTTTCCTGATGTTAGATGTTTCTCTTGTGACATGTTAGGACATATCTCCCACACCTGCACTATTCACCATGGTACACATTAGGTGTGGAGACCCAAGTTGCATTATTCATAGCATAATACACATCTATTGCATTCTTCTTTCCAAAAAAAGGAACCCAGACTTATTTAGGTTCCTAAATCTGACATTTGATGATTTTGTAGGGATGCTCTCACACAAGAACTCGTGAGAGCATGTGGTACCTAGATAGCGAATGCTCAAAGCATATGACTGGAGATGCAAATCAATTCATTTTGTTAGAGGCTAAGGTTGGAGGCAAGGTCACTCTTAGAGCAACACCACCAAGAAAGTGGTGGGCGCAGGTATAATTGAAAACTCTAATAACCTTTTAATTAAAAATATTTTGCTTGTAGATGGATTGAAACATAACTTGCTTAGTATCAGTCAACTCTGTGACAAAAGGTTCATCATAAAGTTTCTAGCAAACACTTGCATTATCAGCTTAAATAATAATACCGTTTTGCAGGGTAAGAGGATCAATAATGTCTATATGCTTGATTTAAATAATATTGAGTGTGCTACATCATTTTGCTTGAAAACTACTACTAATAAGTCTTGGCTATGGTGCAGGAGGTTATGTTATGTTAGTATGAAAACCCTTAGAAAAGAAGACACCCTATGAGATCATTAAGTGTAGAACTCCAAACCTGTCCCACCTCCATGTCTTTGGCTGTAAGGTCTTCATTCTTAATAATGGGAAATCATCCTTAGAAAAATTTGACCCAAAATCTAATAAAAGAGTGTTCTTAAAATATTTAAATGTGGGAAAATCCTTTAGAGTATTTAACAAGAGGACATTGGTGGTCGAGGAGACTACTCATGTAGTGTTTGATGAAGATGATCCTAAGGAGTTTAAAGCTGAGGAAGAAGAGGAAATAGGAGAGATTACCCAATGAGTAGAAAATACAAATATAGAGGAAAGGGTAGAACCTCAAAACACATTGCTTAGAGATTAGAGATATTCTTCGAGTCATCCTAAAGAATTGATCTTAGGAGACCCTTTTGAAGGTGTTAGAACTAGGGATAGAATTAGGAAGGAAGTAAACTATTCTATCTTTATCTCAATGAATGAACCCACCAACATCAATTAAGCCCTTTTTGATGAATTTTGGATCTTAGCTATGCAAGAAGAACTTAACCAATTTGTGAGGAATGATGTTTGGGAGTTAGTAGAAAGACTTAAGAATCAAAGTGTAGTGGGAACCAAATGGGTCTTTAAGAATAAAATGAATGATTCTAGTGTGGTGGTTAGAAATAAGGCAAGATTGGGGGTAAAGGGTACAACTAAATAGAAGGGATTAATTTTGAGAAACCTTTGCCCCTATAGCTAGATTGGAAGCCATTAAAGTGTTACTAGCTTGTGCCTATTATAAGGGATTTAAGCTTTTTCAAATGGATGTCGAGAGTGCCTTTTTAAATGGGATAATAAAAGAAGATGCCTTTATATAGCAACCCTAAGTTTTTAGAGTTCCCAATATCCAAATCATATTTATAAATAAAAAAGGGCCTTATATGGTTTGAAAAGGCACTTAGAGCTTGGTATGAGAGGCTTAGCACATTCTTACTAAAGAGAGTTTGTTAAGGGGAGCATAGACACCACCCTTTTTCTGAGGAAAGTAGGAGATGATTTACACATTATCCAGATTTATGTTGATGATATACCTTTTGGATCTTCTGATAAAAAATTATGTGATAATTTTTCTAAGATAATGAGTAAAGAGTTTGAGATGAGTATAATGGGAGAATTATCCTACTTTTTGGGATTTAGCATAAGACAAATGGATGATTGAACCTTTCTTAATCAATCAAAATACACTAAGGACATCTTAAAGATATATGAAATGGATAAAGCCAAGCTAATTAATACTCGCATAAGTTCCAGTGTTCAGATATATAAGGATTCAAATGGAAAAATCTATTAATCAGAAGAGGTACAGAGGAATAATTGGATCACTTCTTTACCTGACTTCTAGCAAACCTGATATCATGTTCAGTATTTTTCTTTGTGCTAGATTTCAAGCTGATCCTAAAGAATTCCACCTAACTTCATTTAAGAGAATCTTTAGATATATCTTAGGGACCCAAAACTTATGAATTTGCTATCCTATGCACAACACCTCTTGTAAAATTATTAGATATTCTGATTCTAATTTTATAGGGTGTAGGATGGATAGAAAGAGCACTTCTGAAACTTGTCAATTCATAGGACAGTCTTTAGTCTCCTGGTCTAGTAGAAAATAAAAATATGTTATACTTTTCACTGCTAAAACTGAGTACATTGCCTTATGAAGTTGTGTGGCCCAAGTCCTTTGGTTGAAGCAACAAATTTTGGATTTAGGATTGCCTGGTAGCACAATTTTAGTTCTATGTGATAACACTAGTTCCATATACATCTCTAAGAATCCTATCCAATATTTAAGAACCAAACATATTAACATAAGGCATCATTTCATTAGGGACCATATTACCAAAGGAGACATTAAGCTACACCATGTAGCAACTAAAAATCAATTGGCTGACATCTTTACTAAACCACTGGCCTTTGACACATTCAGTATTTTAAGGACCAGATTGGGTGTGATTGATATAAATGAATGAATCTGATGATTACTTTTTTGCTGAATTTTTTATTTTCATTTTTCTTTTAGCTTTTGGTTGATTTGATTGTCTATTTCTTTTTAGATATTTTATTTTTCTATTGATTTTTGTTTATTTGATTTGCTTATCGGATTTAGTTATTTCTTTTTCATGAGCTTTCCTCTTGGATTTTGATTCATTGTTTATTTTCATCATAATTAGATCACTGCTCACTATTGCTGATAAACTGAATTTTTGACTGAGAGTTTTATCTTATTTTTGTTTGAAAGCTTGTAAGCAATAATTGACTCCTCTGAAATAGTTAAAAGTAATAAACATTGATGATTGTTTCTCTTTCTCTAACTCCTTTAATGGTGTATATTCCTTTTGGATAAAAATCTTTTTCAAAATTTAAAAGTTGGACTTTGAAATAACGATCTATTTTATCTTCTTGCAAGAATCTATCTCATATGAGTAATGTTCTAAATCATTGAATCACTTTCATATTTTCTTAATAGAGTGATTACATTTATCATATTAGAATGGTTCTATTTTATGGTTTACTTTTCCTTATCTAAGAGAGTGAATTTTTCTTTTCTTATATCAGGAAGATAATCTCACAACTAAGAGTCTTTTAAAAGTTTTGAAAGAAAGGAAGCTTGCAAAAGATGCACAAAGTGTGCCAATCAATTCAAAATAAAAGAGCACAAATTGAGCCCAACTGAAAAGATGCGCAATGTTCACCAATAAAATTGAAAAGATACACAAAGTGTACAAAATCAAAAGATGTGTAAAGTGCGCCAAATAATTGAAAAGAGGCACAAAATGAGCCCACAGAGAAATAAGTTTCCTCCTCTTTCAAATATTTAAAAAA
Source organism: Dendrobium chrysotoxum (assembly GCA_019925795.1). NCBI lineage: Eukaryota > Viridiplantae > Streptophyta > Magnoliopsida > Asparagales > Orchidaceae > Dendrobium > Dendrobium chrysotoxum. The sequence continues at coordinate 26,003,444 of CM034300.1, read as the reverse complement.
TCTTAGAAGAATTCATGTATCCTTAATATATTTAAACACTTGAGATTAAAAATTATGATTGCTGTTTTCTTTAATTTGTGATACTATTTTATCAGATATTTTTCTAGAACGAAATTTGAAGGATTAGTTTTCTTATCAAATTTCTTTTCTTCTAAATTAGATTTTTGTTTGAAAGGAATTTGAACCTGTAAGGTGTCCATGGTAGGAGTTATAAAAATTGATTTTTCAACTTTTCTGGATTTCAGCCTGTCGATTTCTTCTTATTGGCTTTTGAATTGAAAATCATGAAAAAATTCTGATTTACTGGAGCAGATCAATTAAAAAAAAAATTGTGTTTTTAATGTTATTTTCGTATTTTTATTTTTATTTTTCTTTAGTTTAGTTTTAATTTTTTTTGTGATTTTTGGGTCCTCTGATCATTCCTCTCCATCCTTCATTTTTTCACTTTTTTGTTCATATCGTCCTAGACAATCCTCACATCATCCTGGATGATATGATCGAATCATCCCCATCTTGATCCAATGGCTGATCTGAACTAATTATTGGTGATCATCCAGGACGATACACCTCATCGTCCTGGATGATTCACATGGCCGCAGTTGGATGATTTAAATTTGGCCCATCTGATTCATTTATTATATATAATGCTGGGTGATCCACCTAATCGTCCTAGATGATTCTTTTAGTCAAAAGTCATCTAGCCTGACTCCTCAGGATGATCACCTATGTCTAATCATCCTAGACGATATCTGATCATCCTAGACAATTCAACCAACTTTTTAATCAATCGTCCTGGATGCAATTATTGCTACCTATCATCCTAGACAATCCCTTAATCGTCCTAGATGATATAGCCGATTGTTATTTAAATAGCTAATTTCAGCCATTGTTTCACCACACTTTCTTTCTATCCTTATTCAATCCTCTTCTCATGGCTGGTGGCAAATAATTTAGGCATCAGGGTGCTAGTTCCTCAAGGGGGAATGTCGACCCCCGTTTCACTGATGCAACCAATCAGGCTGCATTCCAATGCTATCTCGATGTGAGGATTACTTAGTCAAAAATCATGAATCCATGTATTCTCACATATCTGGTACTGGATCTCTTTGCTCACACCTCCCTCACTTTCATTCTGACACTAGCTTTTCCATTTAGCACTGAGCTTCTCTGTGTTTTCTTTACAAATCTTCATATTGATTCTACTTACATTGTCCTCTGCTCTTAAGTTAATTGACATCCCATAGAATTAACCACACAGGACTTTCATGATATTCTTCAATTGTCTATTACTGGTGATAAGCTCTATCTTTTGTTCTCTGACCAATACCCCATACCACGATAATGCCTACTCTTCGTTAGTCAAGGATGCTAGGATAATCTAGCATGTCCTTCGTTCCTCTATCATTCCAAAGGTTGGGGACCGTATCCACATTAATCCCTTGCTCTCCATGGCTACCTACTACATCATGGCCCATTGTGATTTCAATGCTACTGATCTCCTATTTCGCTATATTGAACACGTCACTAGCATTAGGGATCTGGGCCACAGGAGACATCCCAATCTAGCCTTTGGAAACCTCATTGCCTACGCCCTTAAAATAAAATACAATCTTTAATATCTAGTTCCAGCAAATGTCCCTCCTTCCTTCTACTCCAATAATTCTTTCCATATTCTACACATTACTCGACCTCATCTGGAGCCCAATACAGATGTTGAGGGAGAAGAGGAAGAAGCTACTCCTGAACCTCCTGCACCTGCTCCTCTCCGTAATGAATCATCTGGTGCATAGGTTTGACCAGTTAGAGGTCTGCTTTGACTCCTACATGGTTGCCTAGGAGTAGCAACACGCTGGGGATGCGAACCGATTTAATGCCTATGTAGCCCAGCAGCAGCAGCATGTCCAGGATATGACCTAGTTTAGAGAATAGTTTGCCACCCTTCACAATCTGTTTTAGCCACCGCCACCACCTCCTCCATTTAATCAGGATCCCCCTTTTTACTAGCTTGGTTACTTTTCCTATTTTTCAATGATGTTTTTTGTACTATACTTTAATGTTCCTCTATGATATTTTTTTTCTATTTTCCCCTTTTTGAGATGTCAAAAGGGGGAGTAGTTTATGTTCTGGATCATTATACTTTTTGAGTTATCAATATTCAGTGTTCCTGTACATTTTTACCTAGCTAATAAAAATTACATTCCTTAGTTTTCATGGATCTATTTTTTATTTACTGAATTTGGAATTATCTAACAAATATTTGCCATCATAAAAAAGGGGAGATTATTAGAAATCTAATCAAGGATTATGATTTTGATGATACAAACACTTTTATTTCTGTTTGAGTGCATAACCTTTCAGGTTCACAAGATCAATGGCAATTCAATCCAGCTTAAGATCGAGTCAGTCTGTTTGTGTTTCAGGTTCAATGTAATTTTCCCCTTTCTTGAGTCAAATGTAATGTAATGGATCTCCAAACTAAGCAACCTTACACACACTCAAGAGGAGAGTTTTAGTGAGTTAGAGTTTCTGTTCTAATTTTATTAATATCATCCAATATGATAGTAATATTGTCCTAGATGATCCATTAAAAATAAAAATCCTAATTAGGGCAGCCATGTTATGTCGGCCTGATTAAGCTGATCATCTTGGACGATACTCTCATCGTACGGGAGGATATACTCAAATAAAAAATTCTCAGTCGCCAGACTAAGTTAGGCAAGTTTTTATTTTTAGTATTTGGTCGAATCATCCTGGTGATACATGTATCGTCCTGGATGGTTCATTATAATCATGCCTAAATTAGTCAGGTGATTAAAAAAAGTAATTAAAGTTTGATTGATTCAATCATATCATCCTGGATGATCACAAGATCATCCTTGGTGATGAATTAGAAATCTTAACCATCAAGTTTATTTCATTTAGATGACTCTAACTGTCTGCTGGATAATACTGCCATTTTTGAACTAATCATACAGGTCATTTTGAAATCATCCATCATAGTTATTCTGGATGACTCGAATTATGGGCCAGATGATATTGGTCATTTTTAACTAATCATACAGGATGATCGAGTCATTTTCTTTTGCTCATCCAGGCTTTTCTCCTAGACGTCCTGAACTGTCCACTAGATGATATTCTCAATTTACACTAATCGTCCAGGACAATTGTAGAATCTTCCTAGATGATCTGAACAAACCATATATTCTAATCATCCAGAAGAACTAGATCGTCTAGGCCAAAAGGGTCTGATTTACACTAATCATACAGAATGATCGAAGGATCATCTTGGACAATCTTTAACGATAAGTTGAATTTAGAGCAATTTTTGAGCCCTTCTATTTAAAGTCTCTTTCTTACTTATGTGACAATCTTTTTTCACTGTCCTCACTTGAGAGATTCTTGAGAGGGAGAGAGGGAGAACTTGGGAGAGAGAGAGGATCTTATGAGGGGATTTTATGATGTGTTCACAAAGGTTACTCCAAGCAAGGATTCAAGTCATCGTCTCCAGTCATCGTCCCTTGTCTCTCGGTGTCTCTGTGGGAAGGATCGTTTGCAAGAAGATCAAGGTTCTCTACCTGCTTCAGGAGGAAGCAAAAGGAGGTAAGGTTCTCTGCCTGCTTTAGGAGGAAGCAAAAGGAGTCTGGGTTCTCTACCTCACCGGGTTGGTGAAAAGGAATTTTGTAAAGGCTTCTCCACCTTACTGTAGGAGTATAAGGAGAGTCACTTCGATTTAGTGTAATACCTGGAGGGGAGGCTCTGGGGAGTGGATGTAGGTCGAGTTGACCAAACCACTATAAAATCTGATGTGTTCTTTTTTACTCTTTACTTTTCCATTGATGATCGTGTGATTGATGTTATTATTTTGTTTTGTTAAACATCTTCACATCATCATGAAATTATAATTATTTTAGAACATTCAAAAAAGTTTTCAAAATCATTTTTGCTTAAGAATTTTTAAAACTACCAATTCACCCCCCTCTTGGTTAGCCTCGGGCTAGTTCAGAAGGGCTTAACATGCCTAACAAACTTTCAGAAGAGAGGTTTTTATAAGGGCTTCACCGCCTTGCTATGTGGGCTAAAGGAGAATCACTAGTGTTTAATGCAATACCTAGAGAGGGAGTCTCCAGGGAATGGACGTAGGTCTCGTTGGACTGAACCACTATAAAATCTGGTGTCTCCTGTTCTTTATTTTTTATCACATTTTTATTTTCTGTATTTTCTTTTATTTTTTGTGGTTGAAAAATTATTTTCAGAAAGTTTATTATTGTGCTTAAAATAATTAATCAATTTTTAGAATAATAAAAAAGTTTTAAAATTACTACTTCCCCCCCTCTTAATTAGCTTTGGAACAATTGCCTTATGTTTAACAACATACTGAAAATTTACAAGTGGTATCAGAGCCTACTTTCAAAAATTAAGGTTTAGACAACTTTTTGAAATGGTCATGGCTACTTTTGGAAACTGTAACACACCCGAAGGATATTCGATCATAAGACCCCCATTGTTTGATAACATCCCTTTCGATTTTTGAGAAGCACGTATGTATACTTTTCTTCAATCGCTTGACTATCACATATGGATTTTAGTATAGGAAGGTTACACTAGTCCCACCAGACTTGTTGATGGCATAAGAGTTGAAATACCTTTTAATGAGTGGATAGTAGAAGAAAAAGAACTAGCTTAGTTAAATGCTAAATACTTAAACAATTTTTTCTATGCACTGAAATCTAAGGACTATATGCGTGTTTCAACTTGTAAATCTAAAAAAGAAATATGGGATAGACTTTGCATTACATATGAAGGAACAAAAGAAATGAAATAATCTAGATTGAATATTTTATTACACGATTATGAACTCTTTCACATGAAATTGAATGATTCAATCAGTGACACGTGCACTCGTTTTACACAGATAGTCACCTCATTACTTGCTTTAGGTAGGATACTAATGAATGCTGAAGAAGTAAATAAAATTTTTCATTGTTTACCCACTGCTTATAATGTAAAGATAACTACTATAACAGAATAAAAAGACTTAAATATTTATTCTATTGATAATCTTCTTGGATCACTAATTACTTACAAGCAAGGAGTGACTCAAAGATAGATTGATAAAGGAGATAAGCAGAAGGAGAAAAATATTGTGTTGAAAGTGGATGACTTAGAGAGTGATCAGTTATAACCTGAGGATGAAGAAGATATTGCTCTCATGATAAGGCAATTCAAAAGTTTCCTAAGAAGGAAGCAAAGAAGATGTCAGTAGTGGAATAAGGGTAAGTTCCACAAAAATTCTAAGGCTTATAATGATATAATTTATTATGAATGTAGGAAGCCAGGACACATCAAATCTGATTGCCCAAATCTCAAAGCTAATCCTAGCGAGGAGAAGGTTGAGGAGAAAATGAATATGAAGAAGGGCAAGAAGAGATTGCAGAGAGCTTTTTGGGTGGATTCAGCTTCAGATTCCTTAGAAACAGAAGTAGAGGAGGAAGTCATGAACTTGTGTTTCATGGCCAATACGCTTGATCAGTCAGATCAAGAAGAGGTATATGACTTAACCTATGTTGAATTATTTGATATTTCTGAGAAAGCTTATACTATATATAGGAAACTCAGAAAATAACATACTAAGTTGAATATAGAATTTTTAAATTTATAAAAAGAGCTTGAAATCCTTAGGAACGATCACACATGAATTTGATGATTTGAATAAAAAACATGAACTTTTGAAATTATCACACACTAAACTTAAAAATGATTGTAAAGTTTTTTTGGAAGAAGTAGAACATAGAGAAATTAATTTGAGAGTAGAAATTTTGATGTTGGAAAATAAAAAATCATATCTAGAATTGAGAATGAAGGCTATTATAGAAAATAGACTAATACCCACACTTGAATAATTCTTTGAGTCTAAGAAAAAGGATATGAGTTCAACACCTAAGAAAATATCTTATAATGCACATAGACAGGTAAACCCTTTTCGCAGAGTAAAATATTTTTCATGTGGAATGATTGGTCATATCTCCCACTCATATACTATTCATCGTAGAACACATCTTATGTGGAGAGCTAAGGTGCATAAATCACAGCATATCGCACATGTATCTGGTTTATCAATGCCAAGAGAAGAACCCAAAGTTGTTTGGGTTCCCAAGTCTAACGTTTGATTTTTTTATAGAAATGCTCTCATACAAGACCTCGTGAGAGAATTTAGTACCTGGACAATAGATGTTCGAAGCATATGACTAGAGATGCGACTCAATTCATATCGCTAGAAGCCAGGAATAGGGGAAAGGTTACACTGGAAGACAATACCACTAGGAAAGTGGTAGGCACAGGTGTGATTGGAAATTTGAACAATTTTTTCATTGAAAATGTCTTATTTATAGAAGGCTTAAAGTACAACTTGTTGAGTATTAGTTAGCTATATGATAAGGGGTATAGTGTGAAATTTTTTCCCACTAGCTGCATAATAAGCCAAAATGGAATTGATGTTTTATATGGAACAAAGGTAAATAATGTGTACATGCTTGATTTGAATTTTATTAAATCTTCTAATACTTTTTATCTCAAAATAATAACTGATGAATCATTGTTATGGCATAGGAGACTTTGTCACGCAAGCATGAAAAATTTAAGGAAAATTATCCAAAAATAATTGGTTAGAGAAATTCCTAAACTAGACTTTACTAAGGATAACCTGTGTGATGCATGTCAATTAGGAAATTAGGTGAAGTTCCCTTTTCATTCCATTAAGGATCTTAGAACTAGCAAACCATTGAAAATCATTCATATAGATCTTTTTGGACCGGTTAGCACTATAAGTCTAGGAGGTAAAGTATTTGGATTTGTGATAGTTGATGACTTTTCAAGATTTACTTGGGTCAAATTCTTATCTCGTAAGAGTGAATCATTTGTTGAATTTAAAAATTTATATACTTGGATTCAGAGAAAGTTAGGATGTAAAATTATTTCAATTCAAAGTGATCATGGAGGAGAGTTTAAAAATGAAAAATTTGAAGATTTTTGTAGAGAATAAGGAGTTGATCATAATTTTTTAGCACCTAGAACCCCTCAGTAGAATGGGGTTGTTGAATGAAAGAACATAATATTAATAGAAGCCACTAGAGCTATGTTGGCAGAATACTCACCTCCAAAATATTTTTGGGCTGAAGCGATTAGTATGGCTTGTTATGTTCTGAATAGGGTGAATATTAGATCTAAGTTAAACAAAACACCCTATAAACTTCTTAAGAGTAGAACACCAAATCTTTCACATTTGTATGTTTTTGGGTGCAAGGTGTTCATTCGTAATAATGGTAAAAATCTTTTAGGAAAATTTGATCCAAAATCTGATGAAGGAATTTTTCTTGGATATTCTAGTGTTGGAAAATCTTATAGAGTTTTTAATAAGAGAGATTTGGTAGTTGAGGAGACCACACATATAGTTTTTGATGAATCTAGTATTTTGGAAGAGCCAAGGTTGAAGAAGATCATATTGAAAGTATCTCCCAAGAAATTGAAAAGATAAAGTTAGAAGAAAATATTGAGATGGAAAACCCTTTGCGTAGAGAATGAAAATTTTTTAAGAGTCATCCTATGGAATTGATTTTAGGTGAACCTAGTAAGGGTGTTAGGAGTAGGCAAGGAATTAACAAAGAAGTGAATCATTATACTTTTATAACAATGGTTGAACCCACTAATATAAATCAGGCTCTTTTGAATGAATTTTGAATTTTGGCCATATATGAAGAATTGAATCAATTTTTAAGAAATGAAGTTTGGAAGTTGATAAAAGGCCTAAGGATCAAAGTGTTGTTGGAACTAAGTGGGTGTTCAAAAATAAAATGAATGATTCAGGAGTTGTGATTAGAAATAAGGCTAGATTAGTGGCTAAGGGGTATAATCAAATAGAAGGAATTGATTTTGAAGAAACTTTTGCCCCTGTAGCCAACTTGAAGCAATTAGAGTTTTACTAGCCTTTGCCTGTTTTAAAGGTTTTAAATTGTATCAAATGGATATTAAAAGTGCCTTTCTGAATGGTGTGATGTTAAGCAACCTCTAGGTTTTGAAAATTCTAAATTTTCTAATCATATTTTTAAATTTAAAGAGGCATTGTATAGACTAAAATAGGCACCTAGGGCTTGGTATGAGAGGTTAAGTACTTTCCTATTAAAAATTTTTTATTTGTTAAAGAAAGTGTGGACACCACTTTCTTTTTGAAAAAGATAGGAAAAAATATACTCATTATTCAAATATATGTTGATGATAGTTTGTTTGGATCTACTAATAAATATATCTGTGATGAATTTTCAAAAATAACAAGTAGTGAGTTTGAAATAAGTTTGATGGGAGACTTGAGTTATTTTCTTGGTTTTATCATAAAATAAAGTGAGAAAGGAATATTTCTTAGCCAGTCAAAGTATGTTAATGATATCCTCAAAAAGTATGAAATGGATGATGCTAAATTAGTAACTACACCAATGAGTTTCTTAGTGCAGTTAGATAAGGAGCCTAAGGTAAAATCTATTAATTAAAAGAAATTTAGAGGGATAAATAGATTATTACTTTACTTGACTGCTAGCAGACCAAATATCATGTTTAGTGCTTATTTATGTGCTAGATTTTAATATGATCCAATGGAATCACAGTTGATAGTAATTAAAAGAATACTGAGATATCTTTGGGAACTCAAAACTTAGGGATTTGGTATCCTAAGTATAGCTCTTCTTTTGAAATTATTGGATATTTTAATTCAGATTTTGCAGGATATAGGGTAGATCAGAAAAGTACTTTTGGAACTTAGGAATTCATTAGAAATTCTCTAGTTTCTTAGTCTAGTAAGAAACAAAATTCAGTAGCCCTTTCTACTGCTGAAGCAGAATACATTACCTTAGGTAGTTGTGTGGCGCAAATTCTTTAGTTAAAATAATAATTGATTGACTTAGGATTTTGTATTGGCAAAATTTTGATTTTCTGTGATAATACTAGTGCCATTTGCATTTCAAAAAATCCTATTCAACATTCTAGAACTAAGCATATAAACATAATGCATCACTTCATTAGAGATCATGTAGCTAAGGGAGAAATTAAATTGTATCACGTTACTACTGGAAATAAACTTGTAGATATTTTCACAAAATCACTAGCTTTCGACACATTTAGCATTTTAAGAATAAGGCTAGGTATGATTGATCTTAATGCTTGATTTGAAATTCTGCAAACTTGAATTGTTGTATTTATTTATTTTTAGTGTATGTTTAGTATAGTTTGTATGGTTTTATTTTATTTTGTTTATTTTTTATTTGCTTTCTTTTTAGTGTTTTATTGTTGGTATTGTGTTTGAAAAGTTTGCATGCCATTGGTTTTAAAATGATTGGTTTTGAAATTTTTTTCAGTTTAATATATTTTGTTTTAAGTGTTCTTTTTGTACTGTATGAAATTATTTCATACTATATGAATTTTGTAGCTTGTACATGATAGTTTTCTGAGTTGAGGTGACAAAACTTAATTTTTTATAGGGTTTCATACTGTATGATGATGATGTCATACTGTACGATATGTGCCGTTTCGTCAGTATGACTAGGGAGTGGTTTTCAAAAAGTTAGTTATCCAAAATTGATTGTACTTATGAAATCCTATTTCATCTGTACAATCCAGTTGTTAGCTTCTCATCTAGATGAACCTAACCATCACAGAACAATCTTTAATATTTTGATCATCCCAGATGAACACCTGTTCGTCTGTATGATCGTGTAGTTAAAAAGCTTGTACAAAATGACTCCTCGGGAATGGCAGTTTATGAAAAGTCATTTTATTTTTGATCATTTTTATTCATCTGTATGAAATATTTTTCATCTTGTACTATTTATGGATCGTACGTACGATCAAAAATTTCATACTATACGATAGGTCATTTTTCTTTAAATAGAAGGGTCTTTGGATAAGATTTCTATCACTTTCTCATTCGTTCCAAACCTTCTAGAGCCCATATCCTAGTAATGACAAGTAGTAGCAGATGACCTTGAACTTCTAGGGGCTCATCTTCAAAATCTGATAGGGATGATGACTTTCTTTCCAAAGAGAATGAGGATGCCTTCTGAAAGTTTGATAGGGATGTTAAGCCCTAGTGAACTAGTCCCGAGGCTAACCAAGAGGGGGGGGGGGGGTGAATTGGTTATTTAAAAATTTCACGACAATAATGAAAAATCTTTTCGATACTTAGCAGCGGAAATAATTAAACAAGAATGAAAAGATCAATCTCAGATATTCACCCACATAGTTAATATCAAAAAGTAAAGTGCAGAATTGAATCAGAAAAGCAAACCAGATTTTATAGTGGTTCGGTCAACTTGACCTACGTCCACTCCCCGGAGCCTCCCCTCCTGGTATTGCACTAAACAAAAAGTGTCTCTCCTTTTGCGCCCACAGCAAGGCGGAGAAGCCTATACAAGACCTCCTTTTCACCACACGGTGGGGTAGAGAACCCGACCTCCTTTTGCTTCCTCCTGAAGCAGGCAGAGAACCTTCGAACTCCTTTTGCTTCCACCTGAAGTGGGCAGAGAACCCGGATCTTCTTGCAAACGATCCTCCCACGACGAACACCAACTAGAAGAAAGGCGACGAGGGGAGAAGACAACTCTGATCCGTGCTTGGACCAACCTTAGTGAATCCCTCACTAACTCCCCCTCATAAGATCTTCACTCTCTCTCCCAACTCTCTCTCTCTCTCTCTAGGGTTTCTCAGGGAAGGAAGGTGGCAAAAGATTTTTCTTATTTCAAGAAAAAGTTCTTTTATAGGAGGGCATAAAATTTGCCCTAAATCTCAACTGGTCGGCCAAGATCGTCCAGGACGTTCGATGGATCGTCCTGTACGATCAGTTCAAAATTAGCTGTTTCAGCCTTGACGATCTGGCTCTTCTGGACGATCAGTAGAAAAAATTGTTCATATCGTCCCGTACGATCCTGCGATCGTCCGGGACGATTAGTGCAAATCGAGGAATATCGTCCAGAAGACAGTTCGGGTCATCCAGAGAAACTTGTGTTGGACGACCAAAAAATGACTTGATCATCCAGGATGATAACGGTATCATCCTGTATGATTAGTTCAAAAAGTGCCCAAATCATCCTGAACATAGTTTGGGACGTACAGCTGAAATGCACTAGATGATCATGATCGTCCGGGACGATCCTGCGATCGTCTAGGATGATATGATCGTATCAATTAAATATTAATTGCTTTCCTTAATTACCAGACTAATTTAGGCATGATTGTACTGAATCGTCCAGGACGATACACGTATCGTCCGGGACGATCAGATCTAATAACTAAAAATAAAAACTTGCCTAAGTTGTTCTGGCGGCTGAGAATTTCTGATTTGAGTATATCATCCCGTACGATCCAAAGATCATCCAGGACGATCTACTTAATCAGACTCACTTAACTTGGTCACCCTAATTAGGGTTTCTATTTTTGCTGGATCGTCCAGGACGTTGTGAATATCGTCCAGGACGATCTGAACAAAAAATGAACAGAAACTCTAATTCACTCAAGCTCTCCCCCTGAGTGTGTGTGTGCAAGGTTACTTAGCTCGGGGATCAGTTACATTACAATTGACTCAATAAAAAGAAAAATCATATATTTGACACACTTGGACCCGATGTTGAGTTAGCTTGATTTGCTCATGATCTTTTGTGCCTGAAACGGGTTAGCCAAGCAAAACACATTAGAAACATGGTTGTCATCATCAAAACCAGATTTACAACAATCTCCCCCTTTTTGATGATGGCAAATATTTGTACAGTAGTTTGAAAATAAACATAAATAGGAGATCGAAAAATAGATATTTTTTTCCAAATTTTCATTTAACAATCAAACTAATACAGAAAACATAACACATACCAAAGACTGAAACGACTACACCTGACTCCCCCTTTGACATCACAAAAAGGAGGAGGGTAAAATAGAACACGGAAAGACAAGTACAAAACATAAAAGAGAACAACTAAAAAATAGAAAACTAAAATTGAGGCGGATCCTGATCGGAAGAGGGAGGTGGCGGTGGTGGGTTGAAGTTATGGTGAATGGGCTGAAACTGGGCTCCAATCCAGGCAATGTCCTGGTCATGCTGCTGTTGCTGCTGTGTAGCATAGTCAGTGAAGCGCTGGATGTCTTCGGCGTGCCGCTGCTCCTGGGAAACCACATAGGAGTCAAATCTTGCCTCCCACTGATCGAAGCGCTGCACCAGGTGGTCAAAGGGAGAGGTAATGCGAAGGGGAGCTGGTGCCTCTGGTGCAGCAGGAACTGGAATGGCCTCTTCCTCCTCTTCCTCAACATCCGAGGCGGGCTCCGGATGTAGTCGAGTGCTGTGTAGGACATGGAAGGCATTGTTGGTGAGGAAGGAAGGAGGAACATCTGGAGTTACAGGATATTATAGGTCATATTTGGTTTCGAGGGCATAGGCAATGATGTGTCCTAAGGCTAGATTTGGACGATGGCGATGACCTGGATCCCGAATGGTGGTGAGGTGCTCAAGGTAACGGATAATAAGGTCGGTGGCATTAAATTCCCTATTGGCCAGGATGTAGTAGGTGGTCAAGGACAGGAGTGGGGTGATGTGAATTCGATCCCTCGCCTTTGGAATGACGGAGGAACGAAGAACATGCTGAATAGTCCGGGCGTCCTTAAGAAGTGTGGAGCAGGCATTGTCATGATAAGGGCATTGGTATTGCGAAGGAAATAATTGGCGACACTCCAATCATAGTCTGGGTCGGTGATAAGGGTGCGGAGTTTGTCACCAGTGACGGATAGTTGGAGAATGTTGTGAAAGTCTTGATAGGTAAGTTCGACAGGGCGCTGATTTACATAAGAACGAAGAGTGGAATAATCAATCGAAATCCACAAGTTTGCAAAGAAAATGCGAAGAAGTTTCGAGCTAAAGGGAAATGCGAGAGTCATGATGAAGGTGAGAGAGGTGTACGCGAAGAGGTCAAGGACAGGAGAAGTGAGAGTGCAGGGATTTATGATTTTTGATGGTGTAATCCCCACTTCACAGTATCGCTCGTAGGCAGCCTGATCGGCTGCATTAGGGAAGCGAGGATCAACCGGCCCCCAGGAGGAGCTTGCACCTTTTTGCCGCGAGCGTTTGCCACCAGCCATTAGGAGTCAAGAGTGAATGAAAGTAGAGGGAGAAAGAGTGAAAATCCTTAAGAAAAACTGCTATTTATATAGAAAACGGCCTGATCGTCCTGTACGATTGCGACATCGTCCGGGACGATATGGTCATTTATGACGTCCTGGATGATTGGTCAAAAAGGCGGTCCATTCGTCCAGGACGACCAGAGATCTTCCAGGATGATTAGACAGAGGCGATCATCCCGAGGAGTCAGGCTGGACGACCGTTGACAAAAAGTATCGTCCAGGACGATTAAGTGGATCGTCCAGGATGATATGCAATAAATATGTCAGACGGGCCGAATTCCAATCGTCCAGCGGCTGACACGTGGATCATTCAGAAAGATGAGGTGGATCGTCCCGGACGATGGACAATAATTGGTGTAATGTCAGCCGTTTGATTAGATCAAGAAGATATGGATCATATCATCCAGGACGATGTAAGGATCGTCCAGGACGATCACCAATAATTGGGATTTTTCAGCAGCAGGAGCAGTGTGGGGACGATTTTGAATGAATCGTCCAGGACGATGTTTGGATCATCCAGGACGAAGAGGATCGTCTAGGATGATCGGTGTATCGTCCAGGATGATGTGAAGAAAATAGAAAAAGATGAAGGATGAAGATGATCGATCAGGATCCCACAAACACAACCATGAAATCAAAATAAAACAAAAACGAATAAAACTTACAACAAAAATGCATAAAAGCAACATTTTTTTGATCAAGCTGCTCGAGTAAATCAGAATTTTTCCTTAATTTTAGATTCAAAAACTAATAAGAAGATGATTGACAGCGCTGAAATCCAGAAAAGGTTAGAAAAATCAACTTTCGTAACTCCGATCCCAGGCACCTTATCGATGCAAACCTCTTTCAAAACAAAAATCCGATTCAGAAGAAAAGACATTAGATTTGAAAAGAGATCCTTTCAAGCCTCGTTCCAGAAAAATATCTGATATAATAGTGTTACAAAGTAAGGAATCAGAAATTAGGATTTCCAAACTCAAGCTTTTGAAAATATTAAGTGGCGCACGGATTTTTCTAAGACATTTAGCAATCTGAAAGGGAAGAAAGCTTGGTTTGGGCTCATTTAGTGCCTCTTTTTCAAATTGGTTGGCGCTTTGCGAATCTTTTCATTTTTGATACACTTTGTGTATCAATTTGGCAATTTTGCATCTTTTCAATTTTGGGCTCATTTTATGCCTCTTTTTTAAATTATTTGGCGCACTGCACCTCTTTTGTAAGCTTTCTCCTTTTCATAATCATTAAAGAGTCTCAGCTGTGAGATTATCTTCCAGACATAGGAGATGACTCTCCACAGTAAGGAAGAATAATTCACAAAACAAAATCCATATAGCATATGATAAATGCAATCACTTGGTTTAGAAAATCAAACTAATGACTCAAGACTTTGAAAAACACTATTGATATGAGGCAAATTACTGTAGGAAGATAAAATAATCTCTATTTCAAAAACTAACATTTTATTTTTGAAGAGGATTTTTATCCAAAAAAAACTATACACTAGTAAAGGAGTTAGAGAAAGAGAAACAATCATCAATGTTTCTTCCCTTTAACAGATTCAGTGGAATCAATCACTGCTTACCAGCTTCCAAACCAAAACAAGGTAAAAACTTCCAGTCAGAAATTCAGATTATCAGAAGTAGTGAGCGATGATCAGATTTTGAAAAGCATAAAACAGTAAGTGCGTGATATGAACCAGTGAATAAAAACAGGTAGAAAATCACATCAAAGTAAATACTCAAATCAAACTAACAGTAAGGCTAAAACAGAAATCAGCATAAGAAATAAAATCAACTGAAAGCAAATAATCAAACCAAAAAGTAACTAACAGAAAACAGAATATCAATCAGAACAATCAAGAATCAGCAGTCATCAGCATCAAGTATTTATATCAATCACTCCTAATCTGGTTCTCAAAATGCTGAATGAGTCAAAGGCCAGTGGTTTAGTGAATATGTCAGCCAGCTGATTTTCAGTTGCTACATGATGTAGCTCAATGTCCCCTTTTGTAACATGGTCCCTAATGAAGTGATGCCTTATATCAATGTGTTTGGTCCTAAATATTGGATTGGATTCTTAGAGATACAGATGACACTAGTATTATCACACAGAACAGAAATTGTGCCAACAGGTACCCGTAAATCCAAGACATGTTGCTTCAACCAAAGAACTTGGGCCACACAACTCCCTAAGGCAATATACTCAGCTTCAGCAGTAGAAAGTGCAACTGAGTTCTTTTTTTTACTAGACCAGGAGACTAACGACTGTCCTATAAACTGACAAGTCCCAGAAGTGCTCTTTCTATCCACCCTACACCCCACAAAGTCAGAATCAGAATATCCAATGATCTCAAAAGAGGTGCTGTGCCTAAGGTACCAGATTCCTAGGTTTGGGGTCCCTAAAAGATATCTAAGAATTCTCTTAACAGCAGTTAGGTGGGACTCTTTAGGATCAGCCTAAAATCTAGCTCAAAGATAGACACTAAACATGATATCAGTCGGCTAGCAGTCAGGTAAAGCAGTGATCCTATTATCCCTCAATACTTCTTCTGATCAACAGATTTTCCACTTGAATCCTTATCTAACTGAACTGAGGAGGACATGGGAGTATTGATTGGCTTGGCTTTGTCCATTTCATATTTCTTCAAAATGTCCTTAGTGTATTTTGATTGATTGAGAAAGGTTCCATCATCCGTTTACCTTATGCTAAACCCCAAAAAGTAGGACAATTCTCCCATCATACTCATCTCAAACTTCTTACTCATTATTTTAGAAAACTCATCACATATATATTTATCAGAAGATCCAAAAATTATATCATCAACATAGATCTGGACAATGAGTAAGTCATCCCCTAATCTCCTCAAAAAAAGGGTGGTGTCTACGCTCCCCTTAACAAACTCTCTTTCTAACAGGAATGTGCTAAGCCTCTCATACCAAGCTCTGGGTGCCTATTTCAATCCATATAAGGCCTTTTTAATTTATAGACATGATTTGGATATTAGGAACTCTCAAAACCTGGGGGTTGTTCTACAAAAATATCTTCTTTAATTTTCCCATTTAAAAAGGCACTCTTGACATCCATTTGAAACAGCTTAAATCCCTTATAACAGGCAAAGGCTAGTAGCACTCTAATGGCTTCCAATCTAGCTACAGGGGCAAAAGTCTCCTCAAAATCAATCCCTTCTATCTAATTATACCCCTTAGCCACCAATCTTGCCTTATTTCTCACCACCACACCAGAATCATTCATCTTATTCTTAAAGACCCACTTGGTTCCCACAATACTTTGACTTTTAGGTCTTTCTACTAACTCCCAAACCTCATTCCTTATAAATTGATTCAATTCTTCCTGTATAGCTAAAATCCAAAACTCATCCGACAAGGCTTGATTTATGTTGGTGGGTTCATTCATTGAGATAAAGGCAGAATGGTTTACTTCCTTCCTAAGTCCATGCCTAGTCCTAACACCTTCAGAAGGGTCTCCTAAGATCAGTTCTTTAGGATGACTCGAAGAATATCTCCAATCTCTAGGCAGCGTGGTTTGAGGTTCTACCCTTTTCTCTAGATTTGTATTTCCAACCCCTTGGGTAACCTCAACAATCTCTTCATCTTCTACTTCAGATCTATACTCCTTAGGATCAGATTCATCAAACACTACATGGGTTGTTTCTTCCACCACCAAAGTCCTCTTATTGAACACCCTAAAGGATTCCCCCACACTTGAATATCCTAAGAAAACTCCTTCATCAGATTTGGGGTCAAATTTTCCTAAGGGTGACTTCCCGTTGTTCAGAATGAAAACCTTACAGCTAAAGACATGAAGGTGGGACAGATTTGGAGTTCTACCCTTAATGATCTCATAAGATGTCTTGTTCAATTTGACTCTCACATTCACCCTATTCAGCACATAACAGGCAGTGTTCACCGCTTCAGCCCAAAAGTATTTTGGAAGTGATTACTCGGCAAGCATGGCTCTAGCGGCTTCCACTAAGGTCCTGTTCTTCCTTTCAGCTACCCCATTCTGCTGAGGGGTCCTAGGAGCTGAAAAATTGTGACTAATCCCTTGCTCCTCACAAAAACTTCCAAATCTTTCATTTTCAAATTCCCCTCCGTGATCACTATGGATGGTAATAATCTCATATCCTAACTTCTTCTGAATCCAAGTAGAGAAAGATCTAAACTCATTAAATGACTCAGATTTATGTGATAAAAATTTAACCCAAGTGAACCTCGAATAATCATCTACAATCACAAAACCATAGACTCTCCCCCCTAAGCTGGCAGTGCTAATGGGTCCAAAGAGGTCCATGTGAAGAACTTCTAAAGGTCTAGAGGTACTAATGTCCTTAATAGAGTGAAAAGAGGACTGGACTTGCTTCCCCAACTGACAGGCATCATACAGGTGATCCTTAGTGAACTTAAGCTTGGGCACACCTCTAACTAAGTCCTTTTGGGTGACTCTCCTAAGTGTTTTCATACTGGCATGACACAATCTCCTATGCCATAACGAAGACTCATCAGCAGCAATTTTTAAACAAATTGAATTATCATATTTAATGCAATTTACATCCAACTTGTAGACGTTGTTGATCCTTTGCCCCTACAAAATAACTTCATCATTTAAGCTTAAAATACAGCCAGTGGGCAGGAATTTGATGCTGTATCCCTTGTCACAAAGTTGACTGATGCTCAGCAAGTTATGTTTCAGTCCATCTACAAGCAAAATATTATCAATCATAAAATTCTTTGAATCACCAATTATACCTGAGCCTACCACCTTCCTGGTGGTGTTATCTCCAAGTGTAATCTTGCCTCCAGCTCTGGCCTCTAGTGAAATGAACTGATTTGCATCTCCAGTCATATGTCTAGAACATCCACTGTCCAGGTACCACATGCTCTCACGAGGTCTTGTGTGAGAGCACACCTACAAAAATATCAAACGTCAGTCTTAGGAACCCAAACAGGTTTGGGTTCCTTCTTATGAAAAGAAGAATGCAATGCATGCGTGCTGTGCTGTGAAACAGGCAGTTTAGATTTCCACACCCAATGTGTACTACGGTGAACAGTGCAGGTGTGGGAAATGTGTCCTAGTATGCCACATGAAAAACATCTAACACCACGAAAAGGGTTAACTAATCTACGTGGGTGATAGTGCCTCTTCCTAGATGTATATGAAACATGCTTTGATGAACTTGCAACAGATTTTTCAAAAGGTGGCGGTGCATAAAACTGTTCAAACGAAGGCGGTGTTTTGTTCTTTTCAAAAGCACTGATTTTCACTTTCAAAAACTCAATATATTTATTTAAACTTACAATTTCAAAAGTTCTTGTACTTTCATTACTTTCTAAATCATATGCCATATCATTCACTTTCTTAAAAGCAACTCCTAATTCAACATGCGATGTTTTTAACAAATCATGCTCAACAGTTAAATCAAAATATTTTTTGTTCAACTCATCGAATTCATCAAGCAAGGACATGTGACTGGAATCAAGTGTGGAATGATCTTTAACTATTGAATCATGCTCTTTTTGCAAAGTCAAATAATCTAATTTCAGACTAGCATGAGTTTTCTTAAGCTTCCTATACGATGTATGAATTTTTTTAGAAACTTCAAATAATTGATTGTAAGTAAGCTCACATACCTCTTCCTGGTCCGACTAACCAGGGTTATCATCAGCCATCTGACACAAGTTTGTTTCCTCCTCTTCAGCTTCAGTCTTAGAAGAGTCGGATGCAGAGTCTACCTAGAACGCCTTCTAAATCCGCTTCTTATCCTTTCTAAACTTTAGTTTCTCCTCACCCTTCTCCTTGCTTGGATGAGCCTTGAGCATAGGACAATCCGCCTTTATGTGTCCAGACTTTCTGCATTCAAAACAAACAGATTCAGATGAACCTTTAAAGTTTCTATTAGTCTTACCTTTGTTTCACTTTTGAAAATTCTTATTCTTCTTCCTTAGAAAGCTCTTGAATTGCCTTGTGATTAAGGCAACATCATCGCTATCAGACCCGAAAGTGCTAACATCTGAATCTTTGGCCTTTAGTGCCACTATCTTCTCTTTCTTGCGTTCACCTGCATCAAGTTGCCTTTGATTCACCCCTTGCTCGTAAGCAATGAGTGATCCAAGTAAGTTGTCAATAGAGTAAGTATTTAAATCTTTAGATTCAGTGATAGCAGTAATCTTAGCATCATAAGAAGCAGGCAAACATCTAAGAATTTTGTTCACTCTTTCGTAGTTAGTAAGTTCTCTACCTAAAGCATGCAAAGAGGTAACAATCTGAGTGAACCTTGTGTACATTTCTGAAATAGTCTCACTAGGTTTCATGCAAAAAAGTTCATAATCATGTAACAAGATGTTTAACTTAGACTGTTTGACTTCAGTTGTACCTTCGTATGTTATACATAATCTATCCCAGATTTCTTTTCCCGTTGTACAAGTAGAAACACGCATATAGTCTTCAGATTTTAAAGCTTAAAAGAAACAGTTCAAGTATTTTGCATTTAACTGTGCTAAATCACGATCATCAAACATCCAATCAGCAAAAGGCAATTTAGTTTTCACATTGTTAATTAATCTAAAAGGTGGTTCGTATCCATCCTTAACTAACATCCACATGCGATAGTCAATTGATTGAAGAAAAGTAGACATGTGTGTTTTCCAAAAATCAAAAGGAATATTATCGAACAATGGTGGTCTTGTAATAGAATAACCTTCAGTAGTATTACGATTGTTACAGTTAGCCATGGATCAAATTTAAAAATTTTTAAACCTAAATTTTGAATCCCGCTCTGATACCACTTGAAAGTTCGATAGGGATGTTAAGCCCTAGTGAACTAGTCCTGAGGCTAACAAAGAGGGGGGGGGGGTGAATTGGTTATTTAAAAATTTCACGATAATAATGAAAAATCTTTTTGATACTTAGCAGCAGAAATAATTAAACAAGAACGAAAAGATCAATCTCAGATATTCACCCACGCAGTTAATATCAAAAAGTAAAGTGCAGAACTGAATCAGAAAGCAAACCAGATTTTATAGTGGTTTGGTCAACTTGACCTACGTCCACTCCCCGGAACCTCCCCTCCGGGTATTGCACTAAACAAAAAGTGTCTCTCCTTTTGCTCCCACAGCAAGGTGGAGAAGCCTGTACAAGGCCTCCTTTTCACCACACGGTGGGGCAGAGAACCCGACCTCCTTTTGCTTCCTCCTGAAGCAGGCAGAGAACCTTCGAACTCCTTTTGCTTCCACCTGAAGCCGGCAGAGAACCCGAATCTTCTTGCAAATGATCCTCCCACGACGAACACCAACTAGACGAAAGACGACGAGCGGAGAAGACGACTCTGATCCGTGCTTGGAGCAACCTTAGTGAATCCCTCACTAACTCCCCCTCACAAGATCTTTTCTCTCTCTCCCAACTCTCTCTCTCTAGGGTTTCTCAGGGAAGGAAGGTGGCAAAAGATTTTTCTTGTATCAAGAAAAAGTTCTTTTATAGGAGGGCTTAAAATTTGCACTAAATCTCAACTGGTCGGCCAAGATCTTCCAGGATGTTTGATGGATCATCCTGTACGATCAGTTCAAAATCAGCTGTTTCAGCCTGGATGATCTGGCTCTTCTGGACGATCAGTAGAAAAAATTGTTCATATCATCCCATACGATCCTGCGATCGTCTGGGATGATTAGTGCAAATCGAGGAATATCGTCTAGAGACAGTTCGGGTCGTCCAGAGAAACTTGTGCTGGATGACCAAAAAATGACTTGATCATCCAGGACGATAAGGGTATCGTCCTGTACGATTAGTTCAAAAAGTGCCCAAATCGTCCTGAACACAGTTCGGGACATACAGCTGAAATGCACTAGACGATCATGATCGTCCGGGACGATCTTGCGATCGTCCAAGATAATATGATCGTATCAATTAAATATTAATTACTTTCCTTAATTACCAGACTAATTTAGGCATGATTGTACTGAATCGTCTAGGATGATACACGTATCGGCTGGGACGATCAGACCAAATAACTAAAAATAAAAACTTGCCTAAGTTGTTCTGGCGGCTGAGAATTTCTGATTTGAGCATATCGTCCTGTACGATCTAAAGATCATCCAGGATGATCTGCTTAATCAGACTCACTTAATTTGGTCGCCCTAATTAGGGTTTCTTTTTTTGCTGGAATGTCCAGGACGATGTGAATATCGTCCAGGACGATCTGAACAAAAAATGAACAGAAACTCTAATTCACTCAAGCTCTCCCCCTGAGTGTGTGTGTGCAATGTTACTTAGCTCGGGGATCAGTTACATTATAATTGACTCAATAAAAAGAAAAATCATACATTTGACACACTTGGACCCGATCTTGAGTTAGCTTGATTTGCTCGTGATCTTTTGTGCCTGAAACGGGTTAGCCAAGTAAAACACACTGGAAATATGTTTGTCATCATCAAAACCAGATTTGCAACACCTTATATATATATACTACTGCAAAAATCACCCCTTTTTGTCTCCTCATTTAAAATGATATTCACTTCTCTGTCATGCCCCTATTTGCCTCTACTCAATTTTTGTTTGTCCTGACTCTCATTTATGCCTATCATAAAGAAACATTTCAAATTTTTTTGGTAAATATGAAAGTAAATCAAGATCATACTAGGATCACTTCTTATGTATTCAAGCAACGAGTAGAAATTACTAAGGAAGACTTAGACACCTTCCTCCATCTAAGAACCTAAGGGATTAGGGCACACACATTAAGTTCTAGGGTAGACTATGATTGGTCTGATGTAAATTAGGTTTCTTAGAGAAGTATCCCAAGTGAATCATTTACCATGTATTTACACTCTAAATCAAAGTGCCTGGATTATCCAGTACATTTTGAGAACTTTAATTATTCCAAAAGCTGGTGACTGTATAAATATGACTCCTCTTCTATCAGTAGTAACTTATTTGATCTTATCTGACTAACCTTTAGATGAAGCCCAATTAATCATGGATTACCTTTATAACCTTTCTAACATTGGTTATCCACATAGTAAGAGAAAAAAAATGTGGCTTTAAGACATTTAGTTGCCTATATCCTAGATAAAAAGTATAATCTTATACATCTTGATCCTCCCACTTCAGTATTTACTTTTTAATGTTCAATCCACCACCTCCTCTAGATCAGGGCCCTTTAGATTATTAGTTGTACTTCTCTGCTACTATTGTTGATAGTTTTATGTGTTTGTTGTTATGATGTTTTATTTTTGATTTCCTATGTTATAGTTTTTATGGTGTAGTTCTTCCAGCTTTTAGTTGATGTACTGGATGAATGGGTTGGCTGTTACATGCTACAATTTATGTTATTATGTGATTGATGAATATAAGTTTTATAAGTGATAAATAGAATGATGTTTTGACTTGATGTAAAATTACTCGTCTTGGAATATTTTTATATTTTTGAAGTTAAATCATTTGTAGTTGCTCAGTAGAATTGAATTTTGAATTGTTTTATTTTACAAATTAATTTTCTTGCAAAAATTTAATATTTCAAAAAAAAATTTAAATTAAATTATGACTTGATGTAGATTAGGAGATCAATTTCATTTTCATATAGACAAGTATTATTTATTATTGCAAATAGAAAATTTTATTTACTTTCTTTTTCAATGTATTTATTTTTGTTATTATTGGCATTTGAATTGAGATTATCAATATTGGAAATATTGAAAAAGTAAAAAAAAAGGAATGCATAAAGCGTGCAGAAATTAAAAAAAAAAACGTAATGGTTCGCAAAGTGAAAAGAGGCACAAAATTAGCCCAAATAAAAAGATGCACAAAGTGTGCCACAAAAAATTGAAAAGATGCGCATTGTCGCCAATTGAAAACGTTCGTATCTTTCTTTTCATTATCATTCTATCTCTAATTTAAATCCATATAATGGATAATCATCTTCACTATTGAATTAGAAATTAATTAATTTTTATTTCATTCTTTTTGTAATAATTATTTATATATATATATTTTGTCTTGCATGAATGATGAACCTGATCTACTTTTCTTATCTTAGATGTAGTTTAATTTAAAATTTTTGAATTTTCTTTTTTTTTTTAATTTTTGGAAGTTAACTTTGTATTTGCAATTAGTTTAAAATTTTTCTTCTTCAACTACTTTGATTTATCTATAGAAACTTTTCATTTTAAAGTATAATTCCCTTTTTGTTGTTGTCAAAATGGGGAGTCATGATATTATTTGTTTGATGTTTTTGTTGTTTATTTGTTTGATGATTTTGATATTTTTGGGTGTTTGTTAAATGCATGTGTTTGTATGTGTTATATTATGAATGTGGGTTGTGAATGTGTGTATATTTTATGTGTTTCCTTTTCGTGTTTCTGTTGGGTTTAGGTTTGTGTTTTGATCTTCATGGGAACCTCTTATTTTAAATTGGTCATTCATTTAGGGGGGGCTAAGGTAAAAATTTGCTTTATTTGTTAACTCAAATAATAATTATTTTTCCATCACAAAAAGGGGGAGATTGTTGCAAATTAGTTTTTAAGACTATATTTTTATATATCATGTGAATTTTTGATGATACCAAAATCTTATTATTTGATTACTATTTCTCCTAACATATGTTGAAAATTTTATTTGTGCTGTTTGAGTGTACTAACATTTCAAGAAAATCATACTCCAGACTGCTAAAGACTTCAAGACAGATTAGATTAGGGTTTATTATAATTGAAGTCTATACTTTTTATTTTTCTTGAGTCTGAGGGAGTGTGATTGTAATTGGGTAACTGTGTACACACACACTAGGGGAGTAAGACAAAACTTGAATTTTTTTAAAACTAATCATACTGTATAATTCTAGGATCACACGAGATAAATTATCCTAAGTGTTCCTCCAGAACGGTGTTAATTGAATCACGACAGGAAAATTTTCTAAGTATAGTTCATATTGTATGAAATGGGTTCATCTCGGATGCTAATCAGAGTACGAATTTAGGTTTGTACTAGGTCATCCCGTATGATCTCATCATTTTTTGAACAAATCATATTATACGAAGTGGGTTTGTATATGCATCGATTAGAGTATGAAATATGGTTCATACATTATCGTACAGACGAAGGGTTAAATTTTGAACTGATCATACTATACTATATTGGTTTGTTTAGACGCTGATCAGAGTATGAAATGGGGTTTGTACACGATCGTACAGATGAAGGGTTCATTTTTTAAACTGATCATGTTGTACGATATTGGTTCGTACAGATGCTGATCAGAGTAAAAAATTAGGTTCGTACAACATCATACATCACTTTTTGAACTATTCATACGTATGAAGTATGATCATATTATACTATCCAAGTACATTCAACTTAGTTTTCTGGACATTTTTTCTTGTCCTTCATATTTAAGAGTCCAATAAACTGACACTCAGTAATCTTTGTGGCCTTACTTTGAATTTCTCTTGAGTGTGCCTTAGGAGTGTATTTAGGAGAGTATTTTGAGAGTGAAAAGTGAGAGATCTATGAGAGGGATTTGTGAGGGGATTCACAAAGGTGCCCAATAGTGAGGATCTCTTACTTGTTCTTCATAGTTCTTTCCTACATCCTTAAAGGCTCTTAAGAGAAGATCTTTAAAAGAAATCTGGTACTCTGCCATCACTAAGAGGGTGAGAAAGGATGGTGGGTTCTTTTCCTTCACCAGGAGGGTGAAAAAGGATGACGGTTCTCTACCTTCACTAGGAGGGTGAAAAAGGATGACAGTTATCTGCCGCACTAGGTTGGTTGAAGAGAGGTTTTTGTAAGAGCTTCTTCGCCTCGTTGTGGGGGCTAAAGGAGAGTCACTAGTGTCTAGTGTAATACCTGGAGAAGGAGTCTCCAAGGAGTGGACGTAGGTCTCGTTGCACCGAACCACTATAAAATATGGTGTCTTCTATTTTTTACTTTTTATGCATTTTTTATTTTCCGCATTTCCTTTTATTTTCTGTGGTTGAAAAATTATTTTTAGAAAGTTTATTATTGTGTTTAAAATAATTAATCAATTTTAAAATAATTAATAAGTTTTAAAATTACTAATTCACCCCCTCTGTTGGATGACTATGGCACCCCTAAATTGGGGTTTTTAAAATTTTTATTAAAAGAAGGCAACTAAAGTAATTTTAAAGCTATTTTGCAAAGAATAAATAATCACACAATGATAAAGAAAAATTGATGCAAGAAATGAAATAAGAGGCATAATATTTTTATGTGGTTCGGCCCGAATTCTAATTTGACCTACGTCCAGGCTAGCTAACTCTCTAGTTAGAATACACTAATCCTAGGTTTGCCTTACAAATCTCACTTCTTTAAACCAAAACAGTTCCTTATAACTTGAGTACTCTCCTACACGGGTGAGTACAACCCAATCTAATTACAATTTAAACTTTACAAAGTCAAATGGCTTAGATCAAGAAAATGAAAAATATAATTTGATATAAATAATACAAGCTCAAATTATCTTGCAATAAAATGACCAAATTATTTGAGGTGATTTACAAATTAATTTTAATCACCTCACTACTTGCAAATGAAATATTAAATTTGCTCACATCAAGATAGATTTATATTTTGATACCAATATAAATAATATTTTAAATGAAAATATTTTTCTTGCTAATTTAAACTATAACTATTCAAATCATATAATACTTTAAAAATAAATTAGATTTAAAATGCAAATCTATGCCACGTAAAAGAAAATAAAAATACTTACTTTGTTATCTTTATGGATTTAAAAGATTTAACATAGAAAACTTAATATAGCATTCACAACTAGTATTTCACCAAATAATAAATTTTTTCAAGAAAAAAAATATATGGTGAAAAACTAAAATAATAGCAAGTAAAAATTTAGAAAAAGAAAACAAACAAGAACTCTAAGAGACGTTACAGGATTTAGTGCGTTGAAGCTTTCTAACCAAGAATTTGATCTTGCAAAGGAAAAGAGCTCTTGGAATGAAAATCAAAGTTTCTTCTCTCAAGATTTAGCATATAAGGAAGAAGAAAGGAATGGAGAAAATGCTGGAGTTTTTTTCTTTTGAATAACACTCATATGAAAAGGAAGAGGGGTATTTAAAGGGAAAGGGAAAGTAAAGCCAAATTTGAATAAAACTATTAATCTAATATTAATTTATGATCTAAAAATATTATATTTGATAAAGAATTCATTTATATTAAAGAAATATAAGTTTCAAAGGGATATAAAATAGCTAGTCACATGGAGAAGTTAAAAAGTCTTCATATACATCCAAAATAAGGCAAAAAATGGCTACCCAGAAAGTAATATTAAAATCGGCTAATGTTTAGAAATGCATTATAAATTTAATATTGCTCCAAATAAGTTATATAACCTATCAATTTATATCTACAGAATCCAATCAATCTAATAAAATAAAACGCAGACCACGTTGCGATCAACATAATATCATATACAACAAAACAAACTATTATGCATATTTTTATGTATCTAAAGATATAATAAATATTCATATATTATTATGATGTAATTTAGATAATATTAAGTATACATTAATAAATTTATAAGAAAAAAGTTTAATTTAAAATGAATATGCGATAAAATTTTACCACAAAAACTTATTACATTTAATTTCCCTAATTCATTAAGTATCTTTTCATATTTGATATCAATGAAGCATATAAAATTTAATTAAGGAGTCTTATAAATTTTTAAATCATGCTTATTATCCTTAATTAATAATATGTAAATTTTTTTAATAGATATAAACCATGTAAGTAAATACTAATAGACCACAAACAAACTTCTACGATAACTTAAAAATCTTCAAGCTTTCCATCTTGATTCATCTTAAGTTCTTTTAGCTCAAATTTTGATTGAACTTGAGTTGTGCAATATAAATTTCATATAAGTAATTACTATGCACATCTAACAAATCATTACATCTGAAATACTTAGCACACAAATTAGAACATCCAAAAATATGTTTGTTATCATCAAAATATCTAAAATAGGTCATGAGGTAGATAACATCAACACCCTCTTTATTAGCTTTGGGACAATTGCCTTAGGTTTAACAACCTACTGAGAATTTACAGGAGCAAAGAAAGACACTGAAAATTATAAGACTCCACTAAAGATGGCATAACCCCATAATAAAATAATTTAAAAACTATTTATAACAAATGCAAAAATTCCCTCAAGCATCGCGATGCTCAGAGTGTTGGTGCTGTGACATTATAAAGTTAACTAGCACCTCAGCACTATTAGGCTTGCTACATTGAGGTGTTGTATTACCCTAGCATGGCTAATGGTTGAATTGACGCATCTTTTGGTTGAGTCAGCACGGCTCCTCATTTTGGTAACTACTCCACCGTGCCTCTAGAAAAGTTGAGTGCTACGACGTGTATTTATAACATTGTGTCGTTAACTATAGATCTATTGGGGCACTAATTTTTCTTAAACTTTAGAGTAACCAACACTGTAATGTCTGAATTAGGCACTCGGGCATTGTATATAACAACATTGTAGTGTTGAATCTGTGGGCACTGTGTCACTCATTCAACACTTGTGAATTTTTGTCTTCTCCTAAACATTTCTGCATAAACATAACTAAAATAATATATTTTTATTGAATTTTAATACAATGTATAGTATATAATTTACACTTAATAAACTTCCCCCTAGCTTAAACGCTTGCTTATCTTTAACCCATTGATTAACTTAATAGCCAATATAAAAATTGATAATTTAAAATTACTAAAATATAAGATGATACATCATAGTCTTAAAGTTATTTGTAATGATCAAAGTTATAATTTTGATTTGAAACGTCATAATATTATCCCAATCAGCCATCCTTACTGTTGCTTGCATTAAACCTATCCGTTATGAGTGTAAGAATAAAATTGAGTTCTAGACTCAGAAGTGAATAATATATAGGGATTAGTTGTGCTTATAGTTAAAATTTGATTAGTGCATAATTATATGTATTAGTTCACTCACATTATCCTATTTAATTTAAAATATTATGATGCTTGTTGACTTGAGCTTCAAATGTAACAAATTTTTAATATACTCATCTTTTTTCCTTTTTCAAAAATTTCATTTAATTTTTCATATTTTTACTTTTCATACTTGTAAAGTACATAATTAATAATTTTGAATATTAGTTTTGCTTTAATCCTCAAAAAACCCTAATTGATTTTATGTCAGGATTTGGTAAGATTTCTAATTCCATATTTAAGTGTATTATGATCTTTTTAATTTCCACAATGTACTTTTTTTCCCTAAACTCAATTACACATTCTTCAACTCAGTCGTCAATGCATGATTGTGTAGTTTTTAAAGTTCATCAGGTCAATAACTTAAATGATCTATATTAATTCATTATTAAGCTTTTTAAATTATAAATTAATAAGCATCATTTTTTAAACTATCATCTATGGTTCTATTATCATCCTACTTTTATATATTTTTTAATTATGAATTTTATTTTGACTAAATAAACAACTAAAGTGCAAGTGCTATGTTAAGAATAATTTTTAATAGTTAAGCATGAAAAAAAATATTGTCGAATGTAATTAAAAAATAATAAATTACATAAAAAACAAATATAATCTTAATATACAATACATATGCATTTTAATTAAATGATAATAAGATCAAAGGGCACTATAATATAGCTGCTATAAATAAATACTAGATAACTAATGTATGAAGCACTATTCTCCTGATCCATCTCCATTTAAGATCCACAACTTTTGTACTCATAAGAAAATAATAATGGCTCTCATAGCCATTACACAACATCACTATCATAATATGTTCACAGTCACAACACCATGGGGTCCCCCTATGAAAAATAGCTAAAAATAAATAAAGGAAAAATAGGCTATAAATAAAAGTAACAACATCCAACTCTCTCTCTCTCAAGTTTTCCAGGAATAACCAACAAATAAAGAAATGACTCCCATATGTCTGAGTCATGATTATCCTCCTTCTCCTCCTTATCATCATCATCATCTAGCCAAGTCCAAACAAATGATTGGTATTTTGGAGAAGTACAAAAGTGCAGCTAATCAAGATTCTCCATAAAGGGGCTCCTCCTGAACATCCTCACTAAAGCCTCATTGAGTTTGATTTTATAATGGTAGCTCTTTTGTTATATTCCTGAGTAGTGAGCTTGTCATTCCCTATTCACCTCATAAAATTCAGTCACACCCTCCAGACGCTACCTCAGCTTAGCCACCTACTTATCTAAAGATTTAGAAGTCCTAGGACTCCTACTACAGCTGCTACTGGGCCTACTAGACAAATGAGGCTCATTAGGGCCACCCTCTATACTTATACTCCTTTAAACCTCTCAGTTTTCCTTTTAGTGAGGCCTTAAATAAGAAAAATAAGTTCTTTACTAGGATTTCCCTTACAATAGTATTTACACATAATGCATAAATAAGAGAACAATGCCCCAAGCTCAAAGAAGTACAACCTTTAATAATGTAGGTTAGTGACCAATGTATAAGCTTTCCCACATCAATAGTGTAGCTAACCTGAATAGCATGATCTTTGGTTACCTTGCAAATATTTTTATTGAGAAAAAGTCAAACATAAATAAAGTAATGCCAAGCTTTTGATAGTTAGGTTAAGCAAAATGTAGGAAAATTAATAATTATTTTATCCCTCTTCTTCCATATAACCCCATTATTAGGCTCACAAAAACTCTCAGAATTTCCTCAGAATCATAAGCTCTAAAAAAGGAGTGTACTCATCAATCTTAAAAATTTTAACGTATATATGTGGCTGATGGTTATAGGATCGAAGGGTACCCATTTACCTCATAAATAACACTTATTATCCACAACCTTTTTCCCACCAACAAAGAAATCCCTCATTATATTAACCACTGCAATATAGGGTTCCTCACACAATCATTCCCAACCATAGTTTACTATCATTTATATTACTTTCCCACAAGATTTCTGGATGCCTCTCTCAAGGATTAACTATTTGTTAACCACTATTATCCCATACCTTTACTCTGCATCAACATAAAGTAATATACTCTTATTATAAGATAATGAAGCAAATTGAAAGTTCAATATAAGATGTTAGGCCTAAGTGAACTATCCATAGGCACACTTATGAGAAAGTAATACTATTTCTTAATGCAGAATATAATAAACTTTTCAAGTGTTACAATAATGGTGATGATAATTTAATCAACACAATGTACTATCAACCATATATTTACACCAAGAAATAATGATAGAAATAAATCTATCATGCAATCTGAGCAAATCAAAAAGTGTAGAAAAGTAAAATGGGAAAAATAAGAAATCAAAATAAATACACCAGAATTTTATGGTGGTTCATTCAAATCATGACCTACGTCCACTCCCCGGAGTCCTCCTTTTTGGGTATTGCACTATGACTATAGTGTCTCTCCTTTAGCCCCCACAGCTAGGCCGAGAAGCCCTTATAAATTCTCTTCCACCAACCTGATGCAGTAGAGGACCATAATCCTTTTCACCCTCTTGGTGAGGTAGAGAACCTAGAATCCTTTTTACCCTCCTAGTGAGGCAGAGAACTTGGAATCCTTTTCACCCTCCTGGTGGGGCAGAGAACCTGAAATCACTTTATACTTCCCCAGTGCGCCGGAGTAGCCGAGTCCTTTAACACCAAAGAGGTCTTCTTCCCAAAGCTTCCCTTAAGATAAACCTTGACACATGGAGGAGCTCAGGTGTAAGTTCACCAGAGCAATCGTGTAGAACTCTCTCTCACACTCCCTTGCAACCCAGAAGGATCATCTCCCTCTCTCACAAACTCCACCCTTTCTCTCCCAAGTTTTAGGATCTCTCTTCAATCTTTCTTTAGAGGAAAACACTCAATAAATCCCAAAAAGACTCTTACAAAGTTTATAAGAAAGCTTAATTAGAGGGTTTCAAGAAACCCTAAAGACTTAATTTTATCGACTCTGATCATACAATACAATCCAATATTATACAGTAAAATTTGTTCATAATATCCCTATTAGTACTTCATGAAGAGTAAGGCATTGTATGATTAGTTCAAGCATTTGAGATGATCATCCAGAACGATATGATCATCATCGAATGCGATTTATACAATCAAATTAGATTATTGTCCCGTACGATTAGCGATGATAAAATATCTTCCCATATAGAGATCAGGTCATACAGTATAATTTATCCAAGCATACAGTATGATCTAACTAAAATAATTAATTTAAGTTTGATACTTAATTATAGGATTAATTTAAGTAAGATTTAATTATATCATATAGTACGATCCTTATCATACAATATAATTAGTATATAATTTATATTTCAAAATATTGCCTAAATTATGATTGGCGGCTAAGTTCATGATTTCAGCTGATCATCCTCTATGATCTTAAGCATCTAGTATGATTAGTTCAAATAGCTTTAATTATCCCAATTAGCCATTTTTATGATTTTTTGATTAGCTGATCATGCAGTATGATATTGATCATATAATACAATTACTTCAGAAAACTACACTTCTAATTTTCTTGCTACTCATTCCCGTGAGTGTATGTGTGCACGATCACTAAACTAGCATACACCTTTATAGCACTTGACTCAAGAAATTGAAAAATACATAACTGAATTTTTTCACACTTTCAGAATATCCTATTCTACCCAATCTTGAGAGCTGCATCTTCATTGAGTGGTGCTTAATGTACCTGAAATGTTAGTATACACAAAAGCGAATATGCACTATAAATACTAGGAGACAAAGATGTAATTAATAATATTTGTTATCATCAAAACCCATAAACTCGGAAGCCCAAGTTGCAACAGAAACATCTTATTGCCAAACATTTTTAGGGTTATTGTTCACACATCATAAGAAAGAAACATGTAAAAACTTGGGGAGAATAAGAGAAATAATGCACTAAAAAATCTAAAATAGGCACATCCTATATATAAACTTCACAAGAGCTGCGACACTTACGAGATATGTGCTATGAGACTTAAAAATATAAAAAATGATAAATAGATAGATGCTACAGTGTTACAAGATATGTTGCATAGGCATTGGAAAATGAAGTGCTAGCTTTTTTATTAGGAAAATGCAGTGGTGCTTAACATGCATGAGTACTATGGCACTATTAAAGACTTCCACCATGGTGCATTAACTAATATAATAATAATTTTGACCTAACACTTTGTACTTAATAAAATGTCAAAATAAAAATATTATAAAGGTACTACTTATTGACTACACTCCCATCAATACTATAGAAATAATGAACAAATGTTGTAGCACTTAATAGAATAGCGTTGAGGAACTCATTAAGGAAAAATAACGCTATGACATTCAATGATATAGCACTACAATGGTGTAATCATGAAAATTTTCTCAAGATTTTTTCATTGTAATGTTATTTTTTAATGTTGTGGTGCTTGGCATGTAAACACTACAGTGCTAAAAATATTAATGTTGTAACACTAGTTCAAATTTCAATGCATCAAAAATTTCTCAAAAAAACATTTCATAACTTAGTCAAAATCAAAATTAATGATTTTCATTAATAATATGACACACATACATAATATATATTACAAAATATAACATAAAAACATAGAAATAAAAGTGGGCTACCTCTTAATATAGTGCTAAATTTATAGTCTTCAATTAGACTTGCCTAGATATGCATTTTGGTTGTAATGAATCACCACCACATCTTAAGTAGTCTCTACTATGCTCTTTTCCTTTCTTCTTTAGATTAATTTTAGTATTGCTGGGAAAAGTTTCATGAGGTTTACTACTAAAAGAGATTGCAAGCTGTCCTAATTAATTTTTTATATTTTTTATTAAAGTAACCTGACTTTAAAAATGGGTTCCTAAATGAATCACAACCTATTCCAAAGTTATTTTCCCCTCTCTAAATTGCATATTTTGGTTAAAACATAGGAGATATGAAGGTCAAGGATTTACTATAGGTTACTAAAGATTATTCTAATTTCCTCTTTGATTAGATTGACCTAAATTTCACTGATTATTACCACAAATATTATTATTTGACCAGTTAGAATTAGGGTGGTTCCTCCAACCAAAATTATATATTTTGGAATATGGATTATTTTATCTTCCAATCAAATTCCTAGTGTATTACTATTATTAATAGATTTTAAATCATGCTTTTTCATTTCATAGATGGTCTTAATCATGAATTAACTCTAATAACATATAGTTTCCTAGAAATCATATCTACTTGAGCATTTAAAATAAATAAATCTCTGATTCATAAACACCTACAACTCTTTGATTTATCCTATCATAAGGCCACTAGAAATTGTTTGAAGCCATTTTCTTAATTAATTCAAAAGCTTACTAAATTAGCTTAGATATTAAAGATCCTTTTACTGCTACATCTATATTTGACCTAAGGGATCCTATCAATCCATTATAAAAGGTCTACATAACTGATGGGGGTTATGGAGTAACCTATAGAATTATAAAATGCTTTAAAGCTCTATCAATCCCTAACAAAGCTTAGATTTTTTTTGATATAAAAATTATAAAAACCCCACTTAATATACACAAGTATACATGCTAAATCAAGTAATATAGTGATAGCGTAAAGTATTAATCTCACGAGGAAGATATGCTTACTTATAATTCGCTAGTACTGTCTGTTAAAATGATAATAATCATCCTACTCAAATAAAAATAGTTATGTGGAGATTCAATTACTTAAATAAAATTAGATAAAGATAATGAATACACTATATGGATATAATGTTTTAAATTGATGAATGTAAATAACATATTTTTCCTAATGATTCTCTTTTAATTGTGATGCTATTCAGAGCATATACATTACTAGATCTCTGTCAAGCCTATAGGAATAAAGGATGCCTATCGACTTCCTATGGTTATTTTATCTCCTTAAGAATTTTGTCTGTTTCATACCCTATGCCTAGGAATGACACATACTAAATCAGTATTCCTTGTTTTGCCTGCTTCCCGCCATCAAGGCTCCATATTATACCTAATTTTAACTACACATCTTGGCACTATATGCATTAAATTAAGATATGGTAATGTTGAAAACATCATTTTAATTATTTATGGAATAAGAGAACTTATTAGTACTTCATATGATACTTACTTCATCAATCCAAAACTAGAGAATTTTTCTAGACATGATGAAAAATTGAAGCAAACTCATTTTTATTAATAGTATGATAAAAAGAAAATACAAGAGATGGATATCACCTGATATGTTTAATGGATCTCCTTTACAATCCTTTTTAATCATAAAATTACTTCCAGAAACACAAGCCAAACACTCTAATGATGGTATCAAGTACTTCCCTAAATTTCCTTAGTTGTTACCCTAAGAAAAATTCTAAGAAGCACTCTGATTTATATTTAAAATTATCTAAGTGACTGAACTCCCCTATAAACATAACACAATGACTATTTATAGGAAAACATAAATAGGTATCTGGCGCTATGACACTATAAAGATTGGCACCATTATGTATAATAAATGAACTAACATCGCTATGAGATTTTTCTTATTCCATGGTGGTGCTTGCTGATGTGGATCAGTTACTTTAGTGAATAGTCATGTTGCTTCACTAGCAGGTCATGTCCTTGGAAAGTTATAACTACTATGCTACAACACTACTAACTTTTGGATGCTATTGCTCTAGAAAGGAAATTTGGGTGCCGAGGCGTTATTGATTGTGACACCGTAACATTGGACAATAGAATACTCAACACTACAAAGTTGATATTTAACCGCTACAACACTATCTAATAAAGAAGTTGGGGCTATAATATTGATATTCTAGCTCCCCGATGGTGTGTTTGATGGCACTATTGCATTGTTTGTTCCAATACATTTGTCTATATGGAACTTAGAATTTTATGTCTTTTATATATTTTTCCTGCACAATATAACTGTGACAACACATTTTCATTGATAGTAAAACATATAAAATAACATATTATTTACACTTATCAATATCTCTCTAGCTTAAACCCTTGCTTGTCGTTAAGAAAATAAAAATATTATAATTTTGATTTAATGATTAACTAAAGTAAAAATTGATAATTTAAAATTACTAAAATATAGGATAATACATCATGGACTAGAAGTAATAAAAATGAACAAGATTATATAAAAATATTATAATTCTAACTAAAGGATTAATCAAAGTAAAAATTGATAATTTAAAATTAGTAAAATATATGATAATTCATCATGGTCTAGAAGAAGTAAAAATGAATATGATTATAATTCTAGTTTAGAAAAGATACTGAAAATTATACTAATTAGTCATTCTTATTATTGCTTAGTTTAAGTTACAGGTTATAGTTTTAATTATTAATTTTTGAATTTTAGAGTGAATAATGTAATATAATGTTTAGATATGTTTGTAGTTAAAATTAAAATTTCATTAGTTCACAATCATTTGTACTAGTTTTCTTATTTTATTCTTTATTAATTTAAGTATAAGATTGCAACTAGATTCTAAGCTTTTTAACTGATTGAATGAACTCGTCCTCTTTTTTTCTTTTTCTTAGAACTATTTTACGGTTCTTTTACTCTTTTATTTTATGGAGTATATATTTAATGATTTTAAATATCAATTTTTGCTTCAAACCCTTTTTATAATCTTAATGAGTTTTATGTAAGGATTTAATAAGATTACCAATTCCAAATTCAAATTACTTATGATTTCTAATGTTAATATACTCATATCAAACTTAATTCTAATTATTCATCTTTATTTCAAAAACTAATAAATAAAATGTATAATTTATAATTTCAAAATAAAATAATAATTTAAATGATTTAGGTTAGATAATTATTAATTTCTTTTACACTCTATAAAATATAAATAATGTTCATTTTAACTATGATCTAGGGTTTTATTATTATCCTATTTTTACATAATTTTTAATTATCATTTTTATTAAGATTAGTTAATTAATTAGAATACAAAAATTAATGAAGATTATAATTTGTGTAAGAGAGATTTTAATAAAATATAAATAAAAAGAAACATAACAAGCAATACTTCACTTATTTTTATATGAATGATAAAATGCCAATAAAATATAACGAATTATATCATAAAATAACTTGGATTATAGGATAACTTTTGCACTAAGCACCATATATAACAATCAAGTGGGCTGCCTCACATAAGTGCTAAGTTTATAGTCTTTAGTCAGACTATCCAATTATTTTATTTTAGAATGAACTAATTCATTTATATTTCATACTCGATCAATGTCTCCCTTTACATAAGGTTTCAGCCTATAGCCATTTAGATTAAAAGTATTAAAACTTTTCTTATCCTTAATTTCCACAGTTTTATAAGAAAATATTTTTATCATAGTGAATGGTCCATACCATCTTGATTTCAATTTTCCAGGGAATAACTTTAAATCTGGAATTAAATAGTAAAGCTTTCTATCTAGGAGTGGATTCTTTCCTAAGAAGCTTTTTGTCATGTCATTTCTTAACCTTTTCTTTATAAATCCTTATATTTTCATAAGCTTCATTTCTAATTTCTTCTAGTTCACTCAACTGTATCAATCTTATTTCTTTTGCCATTTTAAAATAATAAATCAATTCTTTAACTGCTCAGAAAGCCATATGTTCTAATTCCACAGGTGGTAGTAAGCCTTTTCATAAAATAAATTATAGGGAGTCATACCAATTGGAGTCTTATAAGCAGTTCTATATACCCATAATACATCATCTAACTTTATTGCCCCATCTTTTTTATTTGAATTGACAATTTTTTTAGGATTCTTTTAATTTCCCTATTACTAATCATAGCTCAACCACTAGTTTAAGAATGATAAGTGGTTGCTACTCTATGATAAATTCCATATTTTTTAAAGATTGTTTCTATTTTTTATTATAGAAATGATTTCCTTCATCACTGATTAAAACTCTAGGCATTCTAAATCTTAAGAACATATTTTTCTTTAAAAACTTAATCACAGTTTGAGCATTAGTTTTAGAAGTTGCCTCACTTTCAAACCAATTTGAAACATAGTCCATAACAATAAGAATATATTAACTTTTGTAGGATGGCACAAAAGTCCCATAAAATCCAATTCCCAAACATCAAATATTTCTATTTCTAGAACATAATTCAATGGCATTTCATTTCCTTTTGTAATATTCCCTAGTCTTTGGCATTGATTACATTACTAATATATTAATTTACATCCTTAAATAAAGTAGGCCAAAAGAATCTTGCTTAAAGGATTTTAGAAGCAGTTCAAAATCCTTCAAAAAGTCCTCTATCATGTGAATCGTGACACTTCTTAAGGATTGATTCAATTTCTTCGTCAAAAACACATCTTCTCATAATTTCATCATTGCAAGATTTAAATAAATAAGGTTCATTAAAAAAATAAAATTTTGAATCATGCAAAATTATTTTCTTTTGACTAGGTTTTAAATTATAAGGAAGTATATCACTTACAATAAAATTAACAATGTCTGCATACCAAGGTGAATTGTTTGCATGAAGTATAAATAAATGTTCATCAAGAAAAATTTTATTAATCTCTTCTATATTCAATGTATATTTTTCAATAGAGTGTCTAGAAAGATGATTAACAATTTGATTTTTAGTTCCCTTACTTTCAAAATTTTCTACATCAAATTCTTATAGTAGAAGAATCCGTCTTACCAACCTTGGTTTAGTATCTTTCTTTGTCATAAGATATTTGATAACAACATGATTAGTATAAATGATTACTTTAGTGCCTATCAAATATGATTTGATTTTTTTAATAGAAAAAATAATAGCTAATAATTCTTTTTTATTTGTTGTATAATTACGGTGTGTATAATTCAAAATTTTGCCAGCATAAAAAATGATATAGAATTTCTTATCTTTCTTTTATCCTAGTACAACACCTACAACAATATCACTAGCATTACAGATTACTATAAAAGGTAAGGACCAATCAGGAGGAATAATTACTGGAGGAGTAATTAAATGTTGTTTTAATATATTAAAAGCTTTAAAACAAGTAGAATTAAATATAAAAGGAATATCCTTCTCCAATAGTTGACATATGGGTTTAGAAATTTTAGAGAAGTCTTTAATAAATCTTCTATAAAATCCTGTATGACTTAGAAAACTTCTAATGCCTTTAACTAAATTAGGAGGGGGTGATTTTTCTATTTCCTGAATCTTTTCAACATCTACTTCTAGTCCTTTCTTTAAAACTTTATGCCCTAAGACAATGCCCTTGATCACCATAAACTGACACTTCTCCCAATTTAAAACTAGATTTATTTTCACACATCTTTTCAAAATTGCAGTCAAATATTCAAGACAAGAATCAAATGTAGTGATAAATATTGAGAAATTATCCATAAAATTTAAATACCTTGCCCAATTAAATTTGAAAAAATAGACATCATGCATCTTTGAAAAGTAGTAGGAGTATTACAAAGGCCAAATGGCATTCTCCTTAAAGCAAAGGTTCCTTAAGGGCTAGTGAAAGTAGTTTTATCTTGATCTTCAGGTGTAATAAAAATTTGATGATATCCTGAGTATCCATCTAGGATGCAATAAAAGAATGCCCTTCTAACCTACTAACATTTGATAAAAAAAGGTAAAGAAAAAAGATATTTTATAGTGGCTTTAATTAATTTCCTATAATCTATGCAAATCCTCCATCCTAAAATAGTTTTAGTTGGTATAAGATAATTTTTATCGTTTGTTTAATAGTTAATCCTCTTTTTTTAGGAACATAATGAATAGGACTAACCCAAGAACTATCCAAAATTTGATAAATAATCCCAGCATTTGTCCATTTAAGAATAACTTTTTTAACAACATCTTTCATAGAAGGGTTAAGTCTTCTTTGAGGATTAGCTTTTGGTATTGAATTAGCTTCCATTAAAATTCTATGCATGCAAATTGATGGACTAATCCCCTTAATGTTAGCAATTGTCCACCCAAAAGAAATTTTAAAATTACTCAACACCTTAATCAAATCACTTTCTTGATGTGGTTTTAATTTTGTAGAAATAATTACTGGGAGAGTGGAGTTATTACCCAAAAAATATACTTAAGATGACAAGGTAAAGCTTTAAGTTCTAAAGTAAGGGCTCTCTCACTGGATGGTTTTAATAAATTCTCAAACTATATGTTGCCAAATGTTTATTGGTTAGATTTTCATTCCTTATGACAACTCCTATTTTTTCGTATTTTCTTCCACTTCTTCCTCTTTTAAAAATTCCCCTTTTAAAAACTCTTCCTTAAGATCCTCTATTATCATATCTTCTAAATCCACCCTGAAACATTTTTTATTGTTCTCTTGAGGAAATTTTTACAGCTTTGAGAATATCAATTTCTACTTCCTGATCTTAAACTCACATAGTTAATTCACCTTTTGTACATTAATCATTGCTTTTTTAGAGGCTAAAAAGGGTATTCCTAAGATGAGAAGTATTTCCTTATCCTCTTCCATATCTAGAATAATAAAATCTATAGAAAAAAATGAATTTATTAACTTTAATTAACATATCTTCTATTACTCCTCTAGGATATGTGAAAGATCTATCAGTTAACTGAAGAGTAATATATATAGGTTTAATCTCTCTAATATCTAGTCTTTTAAAAATAGAGAGTGGCATGAGGTTAATTCTTGATCCCAAATCACATAAAACCCTACCACATAATTTATCCCCAATAGTTAAAGGAATGGAAAAACTCTATAGGTCTTTAAGTTTTTCAGGAAGTTTCTTTTGGATTGTAGCACTACACTCTTTAGTTAATGCCAAAGTTTCAAATTCTCCTATATTCATTTTCTTGTTTAAAATATCCTTCATGAATTATGCATAGGTGGGCATCTATTTTAAAGCTTTAGAGAAGGGTATATTAATAGTTAACTTTTAAACACTTATAAACACTTTGAGAACTGCTTATCTAAATTTGTTTGATTAATCTTTGAGGAAAAGGTGGTGGGGTCTCTCTTTAACTCTCCTAATTACTCGTTCAAGCTCTTTTATAAGTTTAGGTTATTATGTTGAAGATTTATTTCTTTCATGCTCAACTTCACCATTATCCTTTTTGTGTAAATCATTATCTCTGTAAGGATCTCCCAAATCTTCCCCAGTTCTTAATTGGATATTATAACATTGTCCTTCTATCTTTTTGTAATTTATCAACCTAGAATAATGCCTTCTAAAGGTATTTTCTCATTCCTTTCTGAATAGCGATGTTCTCTAAAAGATTACTTGTGTAGTCAAAATTGATAAAGCATCTAATTCATAAATTCTGGCTACTTTTTTAGGATTTACCCTATTAACAGGCCACTAGAAATTATTGGTAGCCATCTTCTCTATTAATTATTAACCCTCCTCAAATGGCTCACACATTAATGATCCTCTAGCTTTAACTTCGATTATAACTCTAAGAGATCTTACTAATCCATTATAAAATGTTTGAATAATCAACCAATAAGGTAATGTATGGTGCGAGCATTTTCTAAGCATTTTCTTAAATATTTCCCAACTCACATAAATATATTCTCCTTCAAACTGAGTAAAAGAAGTTATGTCATTTCATAGTTTTGTAATTTTAGAAGGTGGAAAATATTTAGCAAGAAACTTATGGGCCAATTCATTCTAAGTGGTTATAGAGCCCGGGGATAAAAAATTACACCACCTTTTAAGTTTATCTCTTAAAGAAAAAGGAAGCAATCTAAGTCTAACAGCATCATCAAAGGCATCAT
The DNA here is from genome assembly GCA_019925795.1 of Dendrobium chrysotoxum. Classification (NCBI taxonomy): domain Eukaryota; kingdom Viridiplantae; phylum Streptophyta; class Magnoliopsida; order Asparagales; family Orchidaceae; genus Dendrobium; species Dendrobium chrysotoxum. The sequence continues at coordinate 25,962,460 of CM034300.1, read as the reverse complement.
TATACTTAAACATTGCACAAATTTCTAAGTATTTGGCTAAATGTAAATTGGGAACTTGTACAGGAGTTCCTCCAAACTGAGAATTTTGAACCATTTGAATAATAATAGGTTTTAATTCAAAATTATTAGCTTGGAATGTATTTATATTTATTCTATGATGAATTGTATCTACTAAAGGGTTTGCATAATCCTTAAGAGGTCTAGAATGATTTTGCTATACCTTAGGTTCAGCTATTTTGAAGATCTTTTTTATTTTTTTGAAATTTAGAAAGGGTTCTCTTTATTTTAGGATCAAATGTCAACTATTCCTTTTTAAGGCTATAAAGTATGCAACCAAAAATAATCAAAGTAAAATAAAATAAAATAAAATAATAAAAAGAAAATAAAATATAAGTAGGTATAACTATGCAATTAATTTAATAATATAGTAAAATTTTTGGAAAGAGAAAAATACCTCTATGGCAATGGTGCCAAAAACTTTATTGGGGCGATGGAATAACCCATAGAATTATGAAATACTTTAGGGCCCTATCAATCCCTAGCAATGCTTAAGTTTTTTTTGATATAAAAATTATGAAAACCCCACTTATTATACATAAGTATATGTGTCTAATGAAGTAATATAGTGATAGAGTAGAGTATGGATCCCATGAGGAGAATATACTTGCAATTCACTTGTATTATATACTAAAATTATAATAATTATCCTACTCAAATAAAAATATTTGACATGGAGATTCAATCACTTAAATAAAATTTGATAAAGATAATGAATACACTATATGGATATAATATTTTGGACTGATGAATGTAAATAACATATTTTTGCTAATGAGTCTATTTTAATAATGATGCTATTCAAAGCATATATATTTCTAGATCTCTGTTGAGCTTGTAGGAATAAAGGATGTCTATTTACTTCCTATAGTTATTTTATCTCCTAAAGAATTTGGTATATTTCATACCCTATGCCTAGGCATGATGTAAAGTAATTCAATATTTCTAGTTATGCCTGCATCCCTCCATCAAGGCTCCACATTAAACTTAATTTTAACTACACATCTCACCACTATATGCATTAAGTTAAGGTTAGGTAATATTAAAAATATCATTTTAATCATTTATGAAATAAGAGAACTCGTTGGTACTTGCATATGATACTTACTTCATCAATCCAAAACTGGAGAATTTAGTCAAACATGGAGAAATGTTGAAGCAAACTCATTTTTATTTATAGCATGATAGAAATAAAATACAAGAGATAGATGTCACTAGATAGGTTCAATGAAAATCCTCTACACTTCTTTTTACTTACAAAATTGATTCCACAAACAGAAGCGAAACATTCTAATGATGGCATTATTGCAACTTGAGCTCACGAGTTTATGTTTTTGATGATAACAAATATTGTGGCTCACATCTTTATGTCTACTTGTATTTGTAATGTATATTTATTTGCGTATGTACTAATATTTTAGAATACCATACACCATCCAATAAAGATTCAATGCTTAAGGTTGGGTAAAATAGGTTATGCTGTAAAGTTTTTTATAATGTTCAATGATGTGTTTTTGATTTCCTGAGTCAAGTCCTATAAAGGTGTTTGCTAGCTTAGTAACCATGCACACACACACTTAGGGGAGTGAGATTAAGTCAAAATTAGAGGTTCATATCTCTGAACAAATCATACTGTATGATTTATATTATACTGCATGATCATCTCATCAAAATAGATAATTTTGATATGTATTGCAAATTGAATTAATCATACTAGATGATTTAGATCATCTAGGACAATTAATTTTGATCATAAAAAATAGCCACCAATCATAATTTAGGCAAGATTTTAAGATTTAAATTTTATTCTAATCATCCAGGATGATATACATCATATTGGATGATCTATGACAATCATGCCTAAATTGATCCTGTGATTAGGGGACTAATTATGGTTAATTTGTTCAATCCGATTATACAGGACCATCAATGATGATTGTACTAGACGATTGAGATTATGCATGGGATGACCCCCAATCACAGAAGATGAAAACCATAAATTTGTTAACTAATCATCCTAGATGATCGTAGAATCATCTTGAATGATTAGTACAAACTCTTGAACTGTTCGTACAGGATAATTTAGTTATACTGTCAAAAAGGGCTATTTTATACTAATTATACATGATGATCATACATAATCATGTTGGATGATCTTCGATGACAGAATTAATTTTTTAAGGTTTTTTGAAGCCGTCTATTTAAGCATTCTCTAAAGATATTGTAAGTGTCTTTAGCATGTATCGAGTCTCTGTTCTTCTGGAGAAAACTTAAAGAGAGAGCCTTGAAAGGAAGAGAGAGGAAAGGGTGGAGTTTGAGAGGGAGAAGATCCTTGTGGGTTTCAAGGGAGTGTGGAGGGGGTTTCACATGGTTGCTTTGGTAAGCTTGCACCTTAATATCATTATAGTCAAGGTTTATCTTGAGGGAAGTTTTGGGAAGAAGAAGATCTCTTTGGTGTCAAAGGACCTGGCTACTCTGTAGCACTGAGGAAGTTAAAAGTGATTCAAGGTTCTCTGCCTGTGAAAGAATTTATGGTCCTCTGCCATCTCCTGGTAGGGGAAAAAAGGATTACGGTCGTTTACCACACAGAGCTATTGGAAGAGATTTTATAAGGGCTTTTCTGCCTAGCTGTGGGGGCTAAAGGAGAGTCACTAAAGGTTTAGTATAATACCTGGAGTGGGTGACTCTGAGGAGTGGATGTAGGTCAGGTTGACCGAACCTCTATAAATCTTGATTGTGTTTGTTCTTGGTTTTATTTTTCTGCACTTTATTTTTTGCATTTATTTTTATGATAATTATGTGGTTAAAAATCTCTAATTTTTTGTTATTGTAAAATTACTTTGCTTCCGTATTGAGAGAAAAAAATTATCAGTTTTAGATGTTGAAAAAGCTTTAAAAAGGGGATTTTTCTTTTTGGTTAATTAATTCACCCCCCTCTTATTTAGCCTTGGACTTATTCTTAAAGGTTTAACAACCCTTACAAATTTTTAATTGGTATAGGAGCATGATTCAGAAATTAAGTTTTAGAAAACTTTTGAAGAAAGTTTAATTGCTAACTTTGGAAATCATAACATTGCAGAAGACTATTCAATCATGTAACCACCTTTATTTGAAAATATTTCTTTTTATTTTTAGAAAATTTACATGTCTACTCTTTTGCAATCAATTGATTATTGAATGTGGCATATGATTCAAACTGGTTATTCTGTACCATCACGTATGATAGATAGAGTCAAAACTAATATCCTTTTCACTGAATGGAGTAGAATAGAACAAATCAATACTGAATTAAATGCTAAATATTTGAATTATTTTTTCTGTGCTTTAAATATTGAAGATTATATGAGAATCTCTACATGTACTACTGGTAAGAATATTTGAGATAGATTATGCACTACATACAAAGGTACTAGTGAAGTCAAGCAATCTATGTTGAATATTCTATTGCAAGATTATGATCTTTTTTGCATGAAATCTTATGAGACTATCTTAGACATGTATATTAGGTTTACTCAAATAGTGACATTATTACATGCTTTAGGTTAGGAACTTTCAAAACTTTGAAAAGATCAATAAAATTCTACGTGGTCTACCTAATAAATTTTATACTAAGGTCACTGATATATATGAATCAAAAGACTTGAATGATTATTCTATTGATAATATAATTGGCTCACTCATTACCTATGAGAAAAGTGTGAGTCAAAGACTTTTGGATGTAGGTGAAATTATAGTTTTAAAAGATGAAGCTATAAATAAAAGTGACTTAGTAGATGATGAGAGTAAGGAGATAGTCTCAATAATAAGTAAATTTGAAAATATAGTAAAGCACAAGCATCAACATCAACATAAGTGGAATAAAGGTAAAAATTGTAAGAATATTAAGATTTCCTCTAATGTTATTTATTTTGGGTGTAGGAAATCCAGACATAAAAAATTAGTGCCCTAATCTAAAAACTCTTTTTACAAAGGAAAAGGGTAAAAATAAGCTAATTATAATAAGGGCAAATGATAAAAAGCAAAAGCTCTCCTAGGCTGACCTAGCTTCTGAATCATCAGATCAGGAGAAAGATAATGAGGTATAAAGTTTTGTTTGTGTGTTTTTTGTTTTATAGTTAATGCATGCGTGTATGTTCTTTATTTTGTTTTTTTTTATCGAGAATGTTTTTATTTGTTATGTTGTTTTAGGGTTTTGTTTTATAGTAAGATATTTATGTTTATATATTTTTTATTTCAATGTATATTTTTGAGAACACTCTCTGATCATCACACACAAATCACATCTCACATCGTATTGGTATAAGAGAATTAATCACTTCTCTCTAATCACAATTTTTTTAAAATGAAAAATTTACCTCCTTTTTACATAAAATTTTTAGTAAGTGATTATTGACTTCCCTAAACAGTTAAAGGAAGAGAAATGGATGACTATCCCTCTTCCTCTAACTCCTGTAGTGGTGAAACTTTTTTTTGAATCAAAATCTATTTCAAATTAAAAATTTGACTTAAAAATAGAGATATGCTTTGTCTTCCTACATTTTATTATCTTATGTGAATATTTTTTGCAAGTCAATGAATCTACTTCAAATTTTATTAATCAAGTTATTTATTTCTATCATATGGATAGGATTTTGCTTTGTGGTGTACTCTTCTTAATATAAGAGAGTGAGTTCTTCTTCTCTTATATTTGGAAGATAATTTCACAATTGAGAGAACTCCTTCTTTAAAGATTTAGAAAGGAAGTAAGTTGGCAAATTATAAAAAGAGGCACAAAATGAGCCCAAAATAAAAAGATGCACAATGTCCACGAAATAATTGCAAGATACACAAAGTGTATCAAAAAAATTAAAAGATACGTAAAGTGCACCAAAAATTGATAAAGAGGCACAAAATGAGTCCTTAATGAGTTAGCTCTCTTTTCTTTCATATCTTAAAAAAATCCAAGTGCTAATTGATATCTTCAACACTTAAGTTTAAAAATCGTGATTCCTAATTCATCATTTTTGCATTAATATTCTATTAGATATATTTAATGCAAGAAGATTAAGAAGATTAAAATTCTCTCTCTAATTTATTTTCTAAATTAGATTTTTATTTGAAAAGATTTTAACCTATAAGGAGCTTGAGTTAGGGTGAGTAAAACTCGAATATCTAACCTTTCTAGCTTTAGGCATTGCCAATGTATTTCTTACTTAGCTTTTGAATAAAAGTAAGAGGTAACTTTCTCATGCCAAGAAAATTTGCTAAAATTAATTGATTCTTCTAAAACATCACCATCACCATCATTTCCACCTGATCATGGTCCGTGTTATCTTTAATTTGTTATGTTTGTTTTATTCTTCTATGCTTCTCTTCTTTTTAATAATGTTAAAGGGGGAGAACATATTTGGCTGGTTATATTTATGGTTAAGTTACATCTATTTTCATCTTGTATTTGTATTTGTTCATCTTGTATTTGTATTTATTTATCTATTATTTTAGTTTTTAAAATTTATTTGTCTTAATAAATTAAAATTAAAAAAGAAAGAAAAACAAAAGAAAATAGACTTTTCGATTTTCCCTTTTTTAAATATAATTATCTTAGTGAGGGGGAGATTTGGAGAAACTATTTTTAAATTTGCAAATTCAACTAGTAATATTTGCTATTATCAAAAAGAGAGAGATTATTGAAACTCGAGCTCACGAGTTTATATTTTTGATGATAACAAATATTATGGCTTACATTTTTTATGTCTAGTTGTATTTGCAATACGTATTTATTTGTGTGTATTCTAATATTTCAAGAATATCATGCACCATCCAAGAAAGATTCAGGGCTCAAGATTGGGTAGTATAGGTTATACTGTAAATATTTTTGCAAAATTCAATGATGTATTTTTGATTTCTTGAGTCAAGTCATATAAAGATGTTTGCTAGCTTGGTGACCATGCACACACACACTCAGGAGAGTGAGATTAAGTTAAAATTAGAGGATCATATCTCTGAACTAATTGTACTATATGATTTATATCGTACGGCATGATCAGCTCATCAAAACAGCTAATTTTGATGTGTACTGTAAATTGAACTAATTGTACTAGATGATTTAGATCATCCAGGATGATCAATTTTGATCATAAAAAATAGCTGCCAATTATAATTTAGGCAATATTTTAAGATTCAAGTTTTATTCTAATCATTCAAGTGATACACATCGTATTAGATGATTTATGATAATCATGCCTAAATTGATCCTGTGATTAAGAGACAAATTATGATTAATTTATTCAATCCGACCATCCAGGATGATTAGTGATGATCGTACTGGATGACCAAGAGGATGCATGGGATGACCCTCAATTGTATAAGATAAAAGCCATAAATTTGTCAACTAATTATCTTAGATGATCACAAAATCATCCTGGATGATCAGTACAAACTCTTGAACTGATTGTACAGGACAATGCAGTTCATACTATGAAATAGGAGAGATGAAAACCATAAATTTATGCTAATCATATAGGACGATCATATAGGATTATACTGGATGATCTTTGATGATAGAATTGATTTTTTAGGGTTTTTTGAAGCCCTCTATTTAAGCTTTCTCCAAAGAAATTGTAAGTGTCTTTGGCATGCGTTGAGTCTCCATTCTTCTTGAAAAAACTTGAAGAGAGAGCCTTGAAAGGGAGAGAGAAAGGGTGGAGTTTGAGAGGGAGAAGATCCTTATGGGATTCAAGGGAGTGTGGAGGGGGTTTCATATAGTTGCTCTGGCGAGCGTGCACCTTAGTACCATTATAGTTAAGGTTTATCTTGAGGGAAGTTTTTAAAAGAAGAATATCTCTTTGGTGTCAAAGGACCCAGCGTTTCTGCCACACCGGGAAATTCAAGGTTCTCTGGCTGTGAAAAAATTTGTGGTCCTCTTCCATCTCCTGGAGGGAGAAAAATTATTACGGTCCTCTGCCACACTTGATTGGTGGAAGAGATTTTATAAGGGCTTCTCCGTCTAGCTGTGGGGGCTAAATGAGAGTCTCTAAAGATTTAGTGCAATACCTGGAGTGAGTGACTCCAAGGAGTGAACGTAGGTCAAGTTGATCGAACCACTATAAATCTCATTTGTGTTTGTTCTTGGCTTTATTTTTCTGCACTTTATTAATCACATTTATTTTTGGGATAATTATGTGGTTGAAAATCTCTGATTTTCTATTATTGTGAAATTAGTTTGCTTCCATATTGAGAGATAAAATTATCAGTTTTCAGAAGTTAAAAAAGCTTTAAAAAGGGGGATTTTTCTTTTTTGGTTTAAAAAAAGTTTATAATTAACTAGTTCAACCCCCCCGCCCCTCTTTGTTAGCCTCGAGCTAGTTCTTAAAGGTTTAATAACCCTCATGAACTTTCAGGCATCAAGAACTTCTCTAAATTTCCTTAGTTGTCACCTTAAGGAAATTTTAAAGAAGCATTGTGAATTATTTTGAAATTATCTAAGTGACTGAACTCATCTACAAACATAACAAAATGACTATTTATAGGAAAACATAAATAAACATTTGACACTACGATGCTATAAAGATCTGCGCTACTGAGCCTAACAAATGAACTAATGTCATTGCCATATTTTCTTTTTCTGCCGTGGTGCTTGTTTACATCGATAAGTTTCTTTAGTGAACAGTCACATCGATTCACTGGCAGGTGTGTCCTTGGGGAGTATAACTGCTACATCATAGTGCTGCTAACTTTTGGAAGTTACGGCACGGTAGGGCAGTTTGGGCGCCAATGTGTTATTGATTGTAACACCATAGTGCTGGATAATAGGACACATGGCACTACAAAGTTAATTTTTTTACTTCCACGACGCTAACCGATTAGAAGTCGGCACTGTAATGTTAATATTCTGGTGCTTCGGTGATGTCTTTAATGGTGTTGCAGTGTTATTTTTTCCAACACCGAGGTGCTATATGGAATTTAGATTTTTTGTCTTTTCTATATTTTTTCGACATAATACAACTAAAATAAAATAATTTCACTAAAAATATTACACATAAATTAAAACATTTTTTATACTTATCAATAACCAACCAATTAAGTAAAGTATGGCGAAGACATTTATAATCTCAAAGCTTTGGAATTATATCTAATCATCCAAAATGAGCCATTCTAGCAGCCTCTAGCCAATGCCAAGGACAACTCAACCTCTTAAAAAATTTCTAAGACTCTCCAAACCTTTCCCCATCTTTTCTCAAGCTCAAAAACCCTATTTTGAGAAGAGAAAGAGAGAGAAAGGATAATTGCTATAGCAAAATTTGATTCAGCCATCAAAAGTTCTTGGACCCTTGAAGGAGGTTGTAGAGAATTCAAATACCTTTGCAATAAGCCTAAGAACATTAACATCTGACAACTGGATTATAAGTTATCTTCATTTTAAATTATATGATCAAACCATGATTTCTCCCAAATCTCAATTCATGGAGCCTTAAAATTCCATGGGTTGAAAGATTAGGGTATTAAGATCTTACCTTTCAAATTTTATCAAATTTGGACAGTTCGATTGAAAGTTATGGGTAGTTAAAATTTCAGTTCATTTTGAATTGCACGATTGGACGGCCTTGATCGCGCCACATCACGCGCCCCGCTCATTTCTGCTCAAATTGAATAAAAACTTCAATTAAATGTCCATAATTTCCAAAATTCATAGAAAATTCATTTTTTCACCAAATTTTATATTCTTAGGCTCGTTGGAAAGGTCTTGAGCCCTAATATTTATTAAAATTAAAATCAAAATATTTTAATCACAGTATGGTGAGTTATGTGAATTTGTTTAAAACCTAAATTTTGTAATTTTCTCCCAATCCAGTGATCAAATTGAGCCCAAATTTTGATGAAATGTTTATGGACATCTTAGGCATTCCCTATAATTTTCATAGGATCACATGTCTAATGGATTTATGTAATGTGAATTTTCAAAGTAATGGGTCTAAATTAGACCCAAAACTTTGGAAATTCATAACTCTTCAAATTTTTAGAATTAAGTTGCATAATTTCTATGATGTGCTTGCATATGTACCAGGGTTAGATGGCCAAAATTTCAAACCAATTTGAACACAAGAGACACCTAGAAAAAATAATTAAGGAAATGGTCTAGCCAACTTAGAAAAATTTTAAAAATTGTACACATACCTAATAGGGTTGAAACTTCAGAACATTAAGCATAGTGGCATTTTACACCTTAGGTCCAAATTTCATTGGAGTTGGAGGTGATTAAGTCAGTAAATTAAACAAAATAAAAATCAGCCCTTTTTACAACCTAGAAACTTCAAAAAGATTTTAATAAATCAAATTAAAATCCAAAAATTACAAATAATATATCATATTGACCAGAATTTGATCCTCTATCTAGGAAAAATAAAATCTCCATCATTAAACTTTTAATTAAACTTTAATTTAAAATTGAGTAAGAATTAATAATTAATTAAAATAAAATAATAAAAAATTAGTAAAAATCCAAATAAATTCTAAACACCTGAAAACATTCCCATGGGTCATCCTTGGACTTTGGAAGTGATTTCATGTAGTTTAAGATGAGTTTTGGTCAAAATAATCAAAACCTCCTTAATTAACTAATTTAAAAAATCAAATAATTAACCAAACATTGAAAAATTATAATTAACTCATATTAAATTCAAAAATTTCAAATAATATATTAAATTAACTAGAATTTAATCCTTAATCAAAGAAAATTAAAATCTCTTTAATTTGAATTTAATTTTGAGGATAATGTAATTTTAAGTAAAAATCAATATTTAATTAATTAAAAATATTTTAAAATTCAAAAAATTTCCAAACACTTGGGAATATTTCCTTTTGTCAGTCCTGACTTTTGGGGGTGATTTCAAGGAGTTTGGAATTCATTTAGAGTAAAATCATAAAAAGGCCCTTAATTAAACCAATTAAATAATTCAAATAACTACACAAACTTTGAAAAATCATAACTAATTGTAAAAAACTCCAAATTAGGCAAACTGAATGGCATTGTACTCTATATAATGCCTAATATTTATTAAAAATTTCAAAACTCCAGAAATCACTTAAAATCAAAAAGTCAACATTTGGGTCAACTATAATTCAAATTTTAACCAAAACTTCAAACATACATAACTAAATCTAAAAAATCCAATTCTAGCAGACTCAAAGTCTGATTACTCATCTTCGGGTCTAGTATTTTATAAAAATATCAAAAATCTAATCTATCAAAAGTCCAATTGCAAAATAAACATTAACAAATCAATATTTGAACTTTAACTAAATTTACCTTTAAACCTTCAACAATCCTGAACATAAGGCAACTTAAACCAATTACCCGATATAGGAAATATCCAAACCACACAGCCTGTTACACACACTTAGATGCTTTGCTAGGGCACCTCTTCTAGATCTAGGCTAAGCCGGTGTTTATTTTTCTACTGTGTCACGGGTTTTTCGAGCTTTCACTGCATGCTAGTTATTATAATTAGATGATTGCTATGATTATTTATTTAATTTATGTACTCTATAATGTGATTGATGGGCGTTAGATTTACCCTTAGGATAGGGGTGATTTAAATGCTGATACAATCTTATGCAGGTGGCTATGCATAAAAACTTTTCCATATACACAAACAAACAAAGAAAACCCCATCAATTATAAATTGGCTCTTCACCTAGTGAAATGCATGGTTTGTTTCCTTACATCTCTTCAAGACCAATTATAGGTGATCTATTCAAACATTAAAAGTTGTTCAAAAAAACTAAAAAAGTCTCATAAAAATTTTAATGGTCTACTATATTAAATCCAATATTATAGACATCATACAATATTGAAATGGTGAAAGGGCATTACACAAACCAATGGGCATTCATTCATCTAAAGTAAAAGTTTTGTATGGACTTGTGGATGTCATTTTGCCTAGGTCTTCTAGGACAATCATAATGTGATGGTATCCCGGATAGTCATCCATGAATAATAAAAAGGATGCTTAGCTTATCTATCTAGCATTTGATAAATAAAAGGCAATGGAAAATGATCCTTTATACTGGCTTTGTCAAGCTTTATATAATCAATTCAAATCCTCCACCCATCACAGCCCTTGTAGGAATAAGTTCAATCTTCTCATTGGTGATGATTGTTAACCCTCCTTTCTTTGCCACACAATGAATTGGGCCAACCCAATCAATATAAAAAATAGTATAAATGAATGGATATCACCCAACATGACATCCAAAACATTCTTTGCACAAGCATTATTTGAATCCACTCTACTAAAATCCTCACTCTAATCCTAAGAAAATCTTATATATTTTAGGATATTAAAGATGATTTCTTAATCATGAACTCTAATGGTCTATTTTCCTGAACATCAATCATTGCCCTACTATCAACAAATATATTATACTACTGACTTCACTTTATGTTTCTATAATCAAATATGTATAGCTAACAACATTCCATTATCAAAGATAGACTGGTGTTTCATTATCATTTTGAAAATAGAAATAGGATTTATTTTCATAATTAAAAATATCATAGAGAATATACTATTTTTACTTAAAGATAAAATGATATTCAACCATCCTTTTGAAAATGAAATTAACTATGGATAATACTTTATCTATATCTAGCAATTTTCCCCCTCCTTCGATGAACTAAAGAATAGGGTTTTTTTTTACTAGGTTATATGTTCTGTATGTAGGTAAACTTTTATCATTAATTACATCCAAAGATAAGTCTTAACAAAACTCTTGATTAAAGTGGTGAATAAACTTCTTTATATTTATAATGGTTTGATCAAGAATTTGAATTGTGACATACCAACTAGCAATAGTTCAAAGACTAAACACTTCTTTACATAGTTCAATAATTAAAGGTAGAGAGTGCTTGAGATTTTGGGAATTCCAAAAACACTCAAATCTATTATAAAGTTTGGCTTTACAAATTTAGATCATGGTGTAATTTTAATTTAAGTTGTTAATTTATTAGATGATTGAGATAATCATCACAAATAAAAATACAAGATTTATGTATAAGTATAAATTGGACTTTTAACCACCTATGGCGGATAGCTTACTAACAACCTAGTCACTTTTTTAAAATAAAGATTTTGAAGCCTAATGTATGCAAGATAATAGGCTATTTATTTAGGAATCAAGGTTTAAGGTTCAGAATTTGAAGTTTGGGTTTAAATATGTTAGGGATTCAAATGCACGTAATTAATGTAACTTGAAAAAAAAATTACCCTAGCTCTAAAAATTTTTATATATGACTAATACAAATCTACAATTTTTTTCTTTCTAAGGAAATTCCAGCAGCATAATAACCCTATACAAATAGCAATAATAGAATTGGCTCTGTCACTTAGGTTGTTGCTTGCGTATTGTTGACTTATGTGCATTGATTTATGTACATAGTAGGATAAGTAAATATGCATCCCATGTATTAAATAAGGTAAAGATGTTGGGGTGTAAAAGTATAAATAACCATGGAGTCTTGGGAGCTTTACATGGATGTTTAGGAAAAACCACATGCAATGCCAATAAACCTTAGAAAAGCATGTAGTTTTTAATCATAAATATTTATAATTAATCTACATTCTATAAGAAGAGCATTATTTTGGACTTCTACATTCTATAAGCCATTTATATTTGGACTTTCATAATTCTTTATAATTTATAACTTTTTACAATTTATGTTTATAATTAAAAGAGAAAATAAATCAAACCCCTATATGGTTAGCATAAAAAAATAATGTGCAGTGTATAAATAATCATCTATAGTCCATCATAGAGTGAAATAAAAAGTAAATGCTCAAATCATCACACGTCCATAAGAATAGAATCAAAATCCACAAGAATAGAATCAAACCACAACAAGTGTAGGAATGTAAACACATAGCTGTAACCTTGGCTAGAGTTGGTTATCATATCAAGATATTCTAAAGTGTATACTAAGCTTGTGTAGTTTTAATATATCCTAGGTAGATTATGAAAATTCAAAGATGGGGTATAAACCACTTGAACTGACTAAGGCAAACCGAGAGGTGTGGTGGGGGGGGGGGGGGGGGGGGGGGGATTTGAATAGTAGTTTTAAAAATTTCTCACAAAATATTCTTTTCTAATCTTAAAACTAGTTACATAAATTTATAAAATAAATTTTTTTGTTCTTTTGGATTTTTATAGAAAAATAAATGTGAAGATATATTTTATTATTATTTTTTCAAATTTTATTTACTTTTCCAATAAAATTCAAATCAAGATAAAGCTTAATAATCTTGAAAAATACTTGCAAGAATATAACATGTAGAGAAAATTAAAATGTAGGAAAATAAATACAAAAAGAAAAGTAGAATAAGCATACCAGATTTATAGTGTTTCAATAAAACCAGGACCTACATCCACTTCTCAGAGTCCTCCGCTTAGGGCATTGCACTAAAACTTTTAGTTACTTTCCCTTAGGCCCCATAGCAATGTAGAGAAGCCCTTATAAAATCTCTTCCACTAACCTGGTGCGATAGAGTACCAAAATGTTTTCCACCCTCTTAGTGAGGCAGAGAACCTTAAATCCTTTTCACCTCTTAGCGAGACAGAGAACTTGTCGATCTTCGACCATGAAGACTTTCTTCTCAGGGAAATGTAAAAGATCAACGAAGAAACATAGAGGAATTAAGTTAGAAGCTTTCTTGGAGTAATCACATGAAATTCTCTTACACCACATCTCCCTCACACACAAGTTCTCCTTCTCCCTCTCCAAATTCCAAGATCTCCCAAGAGGAAAACCTCTCAAAGCACTCTCAAAGTAATCTACAACAGCCAAAAGACTTCTTTAAAATCAAATAAGAGATCTGAAATATAAGGCTTCCAAAAACACTAAATTTTTAATTCTATCATTTCTGATCGAATAATATGATATGAGATCATACAGTTTAATTAGTTCAATACATCCTGATAGTGTTGTACTATGTTCAGGGGTCTGCACGATCCGTTCAAGTATATGAACTGGTCATCCCATAAGGTATCAAGAGTCATACAGTATGATTAGTTCAATTGAATAAGATTTTTTGAAAGTTCATAAAGGTTTTTAGACCTTATGGAACTAGTCCGAGGCTCACCAAGAGGGGGGTGAATTGGTAATTTAAAAGTTTTCTTAACTTAAAATAGCAATGACAACACTTTTGCAACATTTTTAGAAATTAAAAATACCAAGATTTATTAATTATGGAAGCAAATGAGTTTAATGGAAATACTGATTTAACTTATGATGATATCTCAATTTATGAAACTAAGCAGTATCCATCAATTTTTCCAAATAGTTATAACAAAAATAAGATGCAGGAAATTTAAAAGTGTGAAAAGGAAAAATACACTAGAGATTTTTATAGTGGTTTAGTCAACCTTGACCTACATCTACTCCCCAAAGTCCTCTACTCTGAGAATTTACACTAAAATAAAGTGACTCTCCTTATGCTCCCACAGCAAGGCGGAGAAGCCCTTATAGACTCACTTTCACCAAACCTGATGCAGTGGAGTATTGGATGCTATGTCACCCTCCCGGTGATGGTAGCAGACGTTGACTCATTTTTCTCTCTTCTAGAGAAGGTAGAGTACCTCAGCTCCTTTTGCTCTCTCCTTGAGAAGGCAGAGAACCATAACTCCTTTTTCTCCCTCCTGGAGAAGGTAGAGTACCTTAAGGACTTAACCTAGAAGCCTCTCTCCCTAGAGAGCTTCCAAAGACTCACCAAGGCCACAGGAGGAGCAAGGGTGTAGAGAGCATGGAGCAACCATGTGATGCTCTCACACTCCTTCTCCCTCATGCTTAACCTCACCTACTCCTTCCTCTTAAACCTTAGAGAAAAAAAGCTTCTCTCTTAGAGACCCTTCAGCAATCACATAATCCCCATCCCATCTCAAAGAGAATCATCTAAAACTTGATTAAATATTGAGCTTCAAGAAACCCTAAAAATCAAGTAAGCCATCACTATTTATACAGTATGATTGGAGTTCATACAGTATGATAAGTTCAAAACTAGGGATCCTAGATTGCAATAATCTCTCCCTTTTTGATGATGTCAAATAATGTTGGTTGATAGGTAAAATAGAAATGCTATTCTCCTAAGCTCCCCCTCACTTGGTGAACATTTTAAAAATTGGGGGTTACAATTTTTTATTATTTATTTTTTTTAATTTTGATTTAAAAAATTATAATTAAATAAAATAGAAGATAAAGTAACACAAATATAAAATTCCATTAAGCCTAAACAAAACATAACATACATTTTCTCCGCTTTTGATATCACCAAAAAGAGTAGGAACAACAAACAATGAAAACATTTCAAAAACTAAAAATAGTAAAATAAATAATAAACAACGCACTAAGGTAAGGTGGATCCTGATCAGGTGGTGGTGGTGGTGGTTGAAAGTACCGATGGATGGAGGTAAATTGATTATCTATCAAGAAAAATCTTTGTCCAAACCATCTCATGCCATCCTCGTACTGCTGGTATTATTGTTGGATGTGATAATTGAGCCAGGTTTCTAACTGCTTAAGCCACTTAATTATATCATCGTAAGGGCATGCAAGGTAGGCAGGTGTAGATGGTCGTATTGGGGGCGGTGGAGGTCCATCTACAGGAGCAGTTTCCCCATCTTCATTAAATTTTGGCTCGGCATGGTCATGCCCCCGATGAAAAAGGACATAGAAAGAGGCATTCATATAAATAATAGGAACATTATTGGGTTGAGCAGGAAAGGTGAGTTAGTATTTTTTGTCAAGGATATATTCTATGATATGTCCTAAGGCAACATTTTGTTTTCTTTAGGATTTGGATGTCGAATATGAGTCATGTTGTTGATATAATCTAGAAACCTCTAGGCTTCATCATATTGAG
The DNA here is from genome assembly GCA_019925795.1 of Dendrobium chrysotoxum. NCBI lineage: Eukaryota > Viridiplantae > Streptophyta > Magnoliopsida > Asparagales > Orchidaceae > Dendrobium > Dendrobium chrysotoxum. The sequence goes on along the minus strand of CM034300.1, from coordinate 25,946,513 downwards.
TATTCGACATGATTAGGTAGGTGACTATAGATAGAAGTGGGGTTATGTTAACCCGATCCCTAGCTTTGGGCATAATAAAAGTTTGAAGGACATGTTAGATGATCCGGGCATTTTGATTTAAAGTGTGGATTTGTGGTTAATGTTGGTTAAGTAGCATATTCCTAATGGTCAAGTTAACAGAAGTCCAGTCAAAATCATTTGAGATAAGGGATTGAGGGCAAGGTACTTCAGTGGAAAGATCAATATATTCTACTAAATTAGCCTCGGTGATTTCTATGTTTTGATGGAAAACAAAAATAGTCATGGCAGGGGTTTCTAGATTTAGCCTAAGGTTGGCTAAGAATTCATAAAGAAGTTTAGAGTTGTAGGGAAAAGCTAGTGTAAGAAGAAATTGAAGAGCAATGGAGGCGAAGAGGTTCATCACCTCGAACTTATGGGTAGGTTGATTTAACATTAGAGAAGGGGTGGTTTTTGCCTCTTTATACTTGTGATACGCATGTTCATCCCATATTGAGATGAAATGATCATCAAAAAAATGAGAGGAGGAGGTACTCCCCATAGTTATTCTACCGCGTTTGCTTCCATTGACCATTGGATAGGAAGGTTTAGAGAGTATGAGTTGGAGGAAGTAGTCAGTTGAGTGAATGGAACCGTTCAAACCCTTCCAAATTATAGATTTTAGGCTGATTGTATAGTACAATTATAGTTCGTACAATACGATTAGGGAAGTTAATTCATCTGAATGACTTGTCAAAAAAAGTGGTCAAATTATATAGTTCAATCCTATATCGTACTGGACGATCTTCAAGAAATACATTTGTTTTGAGGAGTCATCAGTACAATATTTTATGAAAAGAATCATACAGTAAGAACAAGTGTTCATATAGTACGACATGCCATTATTATTGTATCGAATGAATTGAATTTATCCTAATCCAGTCTGGCACATTTATTGTACAGTATAAAGAGAGGTATTATACAGTATGATTGGCAATAATTTCATACCAAATGAGTTGATGTCCTCAACTGTTAGTTATATGTAGTTCGTATAGTATGAATGTGGATCATACAGTATGATGTACATATTATAGATCTAATTTGGACCATTGATTAAACTAAGGGCTGTGATCTGTGCATTTGAGCATATCGTACAGTATGAATGTGGATCATGCAGTACGATATGACTAAACTTAAAAAAATATTGAAAGTCAGGAGGTGTGCATGTGATGATCAGGAAATATCTTAAGCCAAAAATATTATTTTTTTTAGCAAAAACTATAAATTACAACACATAAACATTCATAAGAAATAAACACATATAATTTAAAACATGTCAATGAATGATTTCAAATAAAAAAAAAATTGATTTATCTTGAATTAAGCATGAATGTCTATAAGACCCAGTTTTATCCTCAAGGTACTAAAAGTGTCATAAGCTAGGGGTTTTGTGAAGATGTCGACCAATTGATCTCCTATAGCTATATGATGCAATTCTATATGTCCTTTGGCTACATGATCTCCTATAAAGTGATGCATAATGTCCATATGCTTTGTGCGGGAGTGTTGAATTATATTTTTGGATATACAAATAGCACTAGTGTTGTTACACATAATTAGAATGATTCCTACATGTAGTCCAAGATCTAAGAGTTGTTGCTTTAGCCATAAGACTTGAGCAACACAGCTCCCTACTGCTATATATTCTACCTCAGCTATGGAAAGGGCTACTGAGTTTTGTTTTCTACTGAACAAGGAAACTAAATATTGTCCTATGAATTGGTAGGTTTTAGAAGTGCTTTTTGTATCTATCTTACATCCTACAAAATCAGAATTCAAATATCCTATTATTTCAAAAGAAATGCTGCATCTAGGATGCCAAATTTCTAGGTTTAGAGTGCCTAATAGAGATCTTAGAATTCTCTTCACAACAGTCATATGGGATTCTTTTAGATCCACCTAAAATCTAACACAAAGGAAAACACTAAACATAATATTTAGTCTGTTAGCAGTTAAGTAAAAAAGTGATCCAATTATTTCACTATACTTTTTTTGATCTATTGATTTTCCAATTGGGTACTTGTCTAATTGAATGGTAGAGCTCATGGCAGTGTTCATGGCCTTAGCATTTTCTATTTCATAATTCTTAAGAATATCCTTGATGTATTTATATTGGCTAAGGAAGGTTTCATTGTCCATCTACTTTACACTAAATCCAAGAAAGTAGCTTAGCTCTCCCATCATACTCATCTCAAATTCTCTACTCATTAATTTTGAGAATTCATCACATAGGTGTTTATTTGAGCTTCCAAACAAGATGTCATTAACATAAATTTGAACAATGAGTAAGTCTTCTCCTTCTTTCTTTTGGAAGAGGGTGTTATCTACACTACCCTTAATAAATCCTCTATCTAAAAGGAATGTGCTCAGCCTTTTATACAAGGCTTTAGGTGCTTCCTTCAGCCAATAAAAGGCCTCCTTTAGTTTGAATACATGATTTGGGAATTGTGAATTTTCAAAAATTAGGGGTTGCTCAATATAAACATCCTATTGAATCACCCCATTTAGAAATGCATTGTTAACATCCACTTGATACAATTTAAAACCCTTAAAGCAAGCAAAGGCTAATAGTCCCCTAGTGGTATTTAGTCTAGCTACAGGGGCAAAAGTTTCTTCAAAATCTATTCCTTCAATGTAGTTATACCCCTTAGCTATGAATCTTGCTTTATTCCTCACTACTATTACAGAGTCATTCATCTTATTTTTGAAAACCCACTTTATTTCAACCACACTCTGGTCCTTAGGTCTCTTGACTAGTTCTCATGCATCATTTCTAACAAACTAGTTTAGTTCTTCTTGCATTGCTAGGATCTAAAATTCGCCACCTAGGGCTTGATCAATATTGGTGGGTTTTATTATAGAGATAAAAGCTGAATGACTAACTTCCTTCCTAAGTCCATGCCTAGTTCTAACACCTCCAAATGGGTGTCCTAAAATAAGTTTTTTGGGATGAATAGAAGAATTTCTCCAATCTCTAGGCAATTTTTCTTGAGGTTCTACTCCATCTCCTATAACAATGGTATATACCCCTTGAATGACCTCCACTTCTTCTTCTTCAGGTTTAGATTCAGAGGTCCTATCTGATTCATCAAATACCATATTGGTAGACTCTTCTATTACCAGTTTCCTCTTATTAAAGATTCTATAGGCCTTACCTATAGATGTAACCTAAGAAGACACCTTCATCAGACTTAGGATCAAATTATCCTTAGAATGATTTTCTATTGATTAGGGTGAAGCATCTATAGCCAAAGACATGCAAGTGAGAAAGATTGGGTTTCCTACCTTTGAGGAGTTTAAAGGATATCTTATTAAGCTTAGATCTAATATTCACCCTATTTAAAATATAACAAGCAGTATTCACTACTTCTACCCAAAAATACTTAGGAAGTGAATACTCAGCTAGCATTACCCTACCAGCTTCCACCAAGATTTTATTTTTTACTTTTAGCTATTCCATTCTGCTGGGGGTCTTAAGGGCTGAGAAATTATATTCTATTCTTATCTTTTGACAGAAGTATTCAAACTTATCATTTTTGAACTCTTCACCATGATCATTATAAATTATTGAGATTTCATATCTTAATTTCCTTGGAATCCAAGTGGAGAATATTTTAAAGTCCTCAAATGACTCACTCTTATGTGTTAGGAATCTAACCTAAGTAAATCTAGAGTAGTCATCCACTATTACAAATCCATATGTCTTTCCTCCGAGGTTGGCTGTATAAATAGGTCTAGATAAGTCCATGTGAAGGATTTTTAGTGGCCTAGAGGTATTAATATTTTTTATTGAATGAAATGAAGGCTTAACTTATTTTCCTAGCTAGTAGGCATCATATAGGTGGTCCTTAGTGAATTCTAACTTAGGTATGCCTCTAACTAGGTTTTTTTGGGTGATGTTCCTAATAGTCTTCATGCTAGCATGATATAGTCTCCTATGCCATAGCCAAGATTCATCAATTATAGTTTTTAAGCACAGGAAATTTGAATATTCAACACAATTCAAGCCTACATTTAAATATTATTCATCCAGTTTCCTTTCAACACAAATTTTCATTTAAAGTAATCATATATTTGTTAGAAAAAAATTATATATCAAAGCTTTTGTTGCATAATTGAGTAATACTCAATAAATTATGCTTTAAACTGTCAACTAACAAAACATTCTCAATCATAAAGTTTTTAAAGTTGTTAATTATACCTAAGCCCACCACTTTCCTAGTGGTGTTGTCCCCTAATATCACCTTGCCTTAGGACCTGACCTCCAATGTGATGAACTGCTTCATATCACCACTCATGTGCCTCGAGCATCCACTATCTAGATACCACATGCTCTAACTAGGTCTTTTATGAGAGCACCTCTCCATAATCATTCAGAGGTTAGATTTGGGAACCCAAGTGAGTTTTGGTTCCACTTTATAATTAATTGAAAGAGATTAATGCATGTTATACTGTGATGAATATAATTTAGGTCTCCACACTAGATGTGTCCTATGGTGAATTGTGCAAGTGTGGGTTATGTGACCTAACATGCCACAAGAGTAGCAATTAACACCGAGAAATGGATTTACTAGCCTATGTGGGTTTTGGGGCCTTCTCCTAAGTTTAGGTGATGCATAATGTGTTGAGGGGTTATACTATTGAGCTAATATGGGTGATTTTTTATTGTTGTCAAGTGTAATGACTTTTACTCTCAAAAATTCATTAGTATTTTCATAGCTTGCCACTTCCAGTTTTAATGCATGATCATCACTATCTAGGTGACATACAAGTTTTTATAATTCCTTAAATGAGTTTTCTAGTATAATATATGATGTTTTCAAGGAATCATGTGTATTAGTTAAGTCAATATGCTTCTTATTTAAGGCATCATACTCATAAAGCAAGGTCATGTGATCACTATCTAAATTAGCATGCTCTTTTTGCAAAATAAATAATTTAAAATTAAGACTAGCATGCATCTTTTAGCTTCCTATACAAATCATTAATATTTTCAAAAATTATGAGTAATTCTTCATAGGAAAGTTGACATACCTCATCTTGATCTGATTGATCTAGATTATCATTAGCCATAAGATATAGGTTTGTTACCTCCTCCTCTACTTCTTCTTTTGATGATTTTGAGATGGAGTTAGCCCAAAATTCTTTTTGTTTCTTTAGCTTGCCGCTGATAAATTTTTGCCTCTCTTCGCCCTTATGCTTGATAGGGTGTGTCTTTAGGTTGGGACAGTTAGCTCGGAGGTGACCTAGTTTCCTGCACTCGAAGTAACTTGCGTCAGAAGATGCTTTAACATTTTTGTTACTTTTACCTTTGCTCCAATTATGCTGACAACATCTATATTTTCTTTTTTGAAAATTGTCATATCGTTAAGGCGATGTCATCATCCTCCTCCACTATAGAACTATCACTATCTGAATTATCTAATTTGAGTGCTACAGTTCTCTCCTTCTTCTCTCCTACATCACTTTGCCTTTGACTCACTCCTTGCTCATAGGCAATGAGTGACCCAAGCAAATTATCAATGGAGTAAACATTCAAGTCTTTAGATTTAGTGATTGCACTAAGAACTAGGTAAATATCATATAACTTTATTAACTTTTTTAGAGTTTGATAGTTCTCTACCTTGTGCATGTAAGGATGTCACTATCTGGGTGAGCTTTGTGTACATTTTAGATACAGTCTCACTAGGTTTCATGCAAAAGAGTTCATAGTCATGTAGTGGAATATTTAGCCTAGACTATTTTACTTCATTAGTTTTCTCATAGGAGATTTATAATATATCCCAAATCTCCTTTCCCGTAGTACATATAGAAACTCACATATACTCTTCAGATTTAGCATTTAACTGTGCGAGTTCCCTATCCTCATAACTCCATTCAGCAAAAAGAATATTAGTTTTGACACCATTAACTACATGCGATGGAAGTGAATAGTCAGTTTAAATCATATGCTAAATTCTATAGTCAGTGGATTATAAAAAGTTGACATGCATATTTTCTAGAAATCAAAAAGAATATTTTTAAATAGTGGTGGACAGGTTATGGAATAACCCTCTGTAGTATTACAATTACCAAAATGAGCTATTGATCATTCTTTAAAAGTTTTCTAAAACCTTATTTTTGAAACCCGCTCTGATGCCACTTGAAAGTTTATGAAGGTTGTTAGACCTCAAGGAACTAGCCCGAGGCTCACTAAGAGGGGGGGTGGGATTTAATTGGTTGTTTAAAAATTTTTTAACTAAAAATAGCAATGACAACACTTTTGTAAAGTTTTCAAAAATTAAAATACCGAATTCAATTAATTACGGAAGCAATTGAGTTTAATGAAAATACTGATTTAACTTATGATAATGTCTTGATTTATGAAACAAAGTAGTAATCATCAATTTTCCCAAGTAGTTATAATGGAAATAAAATGTAAAAAATTTAAAGTGTGAAAAGGAAAAATACACTAGAGATTTTATAGTGGTTTTGTCAACCTTGGCTATGTCCACTCCTTGGAGTCCTCCGCTTCGAGAATTTGCACTAAAACAAAGTGACTCTCCTTTTACTTCCACAATAAGGCATAGAAGCCCTTATAGACTCACTTTCACCAAACCTGATGCAGCAAAGTGCTAGATATTATGTCACCCTCTCGGTGATGGCAGCAGACCTTGACTCATTTTTCTCCCTCCTGGAGAAGGCAGAGTACCTCAGCCCCTTTTTCTCACGCTAGAGAAGGCAGAGAACCTTAGCTCTTTTTTATCCCTCCTGGAGAAGGCAGAGTGCCTTGAGGACTTGACCTAGAAGCCTCTCTCCTTAGAGAGCTTCCGAAGACTCACGGGCCACAGGAGGAGTAAGGGTGTAGCTATCCCGGAGCAACTATGTGATCCCCTCACACCCCTTCCCCCTCATGCTCAACGTTACCTACTTTCTCTCAAACACTGGATTTCTCAAAAGCTTCTCTCTCAGAGTCCCTTCAGCAGTCATACAGACCTCTCTACATCTCAAAGAGAATATTTTAAAACTTGCTTAAATATTGGGCTTCAAGAAACCCTAAAAATTAAGTAAGCCATCATTATTCGTACAGTATGATTAGAGTTTATAGAGTATGATCAGTTCAAAACTAGTCCCATCTAGTATGATATGAATAGTCATTCAAATGAACTGTTCAAATTTTATGAACACATTGTACAGTATGATCCATAGATCATCCAATATAATCTGATTATTTTCTTCTATTCATACAGTATGATTCTTTGATGACTGAAGATTATCACTACTAATCGTCCAATACTGCTCTCATCATACAACATGGTTAGTTGATTTCAAGTAACTCATCCAGTATAATATGAATATCATATAGTATGATTAGTTAAAAAATCATAATTTTGTTTGGTATAATCTTTAGGACGACCAAATTTTGTCTCTACTAATCATTTGGGTTGATTGATTTCATACTATACAATCGGCCATCATTAATTAAACCATGATTTGATTCACTAATTATGGGGTTTATTTTAGCAAGATTTTAAATATTCATACAGTATGATGGGAATCATACAGTACAATTAGTTCAAAAATCTAATTTCAAAATCTTACTTAAATTAATCTGGAGACTAGGGTTTTCAGATCATAACGAATCATATAGTACAATTAAGATTGAATAATATGATTAGTTCATAGAAACTAATTTTTTAATTAGCCATTAAGCCCAGTCTTTCTATACTGATCATATAGTATGATTGTAAATTGTATAGTATGATTAGTACAAAAATTTTAAATCTTTAAAATTTATATCACTCCCCTATATGTGTGCGCATAGTTACCCAATTGCAACACTCTTATATGGCTAGAATCAAGAAATAAAAAAAAAAAAACAAAGAAAGATAAAATTATAGGCTTTGTTTACTTGACATTTCTATTCTACCCATTCTTGAGCTTTTAGTAGCCTTGAGTAGTGTATGTCTTACATGTAATGTTAGTACTTACAGATAAAAAAATATCTAAAATATTTAGCAAGAAAAGTGACAATTCAATCAAATTTGTTTGTTATAATCAAAATCATAGACTAGGGATCCTGGATTGAAACATTTTTGTCCCGTACGATTTATGGGGTTTAAATATCATTATAAGATGGAATCAGGTTATACAATATGATGCAGGCCATCATTCAATATTATATAAAGCATCAATTAATCCTAATTAGATTTCCTAATAATAAGGTTAGGTTAAGCAAGCTTTAATTACATCATACAGTATGATGGTAGTAATATAATACAATTAGTTTAATTTTTGAATTTAAAATATTAACTAATTTTTGATTAGCGGCAAGATTTTTGAGTTCTACTGATCATCGTGTATTACTTGAATCATATGGCATGATTAGTACAAAATTATATTATGTTAATTAATTATTCTAATTAATCCCTATTTTACTCACATCGTATAGTACAATCCACACAAAAAATAAAACACTTAATTTTCTTCCCTGATATGTGTGTGCACGGTTGCTAAGCTGGCATACACCTTTTATAGGATTTTTGACTCAAGAAATATAAAAAATTAATAAATAAAATTACATACTTACAAAACATCAAACATATTCTACTTAGTCTTGAATCCATCCTATTATACAGTGTACGACATACATAAAATTTTAGTGTTCACATAATAAATTTCCAATATTAATATTAGAAGAATAAAAGTAGAAATCCAATAATGTTTGTTATCATCAAAATTACAAGCTCGGGATCTTGAATTACAGTAGATTAGTGTTTTAATGCTTTATAAATTGAATTAATTTGTTATTTGGGTAAGGGATTTTATTTAACTTTAAGTTTTAATATTTTAAAATTTTATGTTTTATTAATGTGCTTTTTTTTAGGAAACCCACAAAGGGGCTTATGTGTTAATATAAAAAAAGGTTACAAGATCCTTAAAGGGAACCTTCAGCTCGCTAATGCTTTACTGAGCGACAAAAAAGTCAAAAGAAAACCTATGAGCTAATGATTCCCTATACTAAGATTTACAAAATTAACTAATAATATTCTATGATGGCCAGTAGCCTACACCAAAAAAAGGAAGATAATTATAAAGACTTTCAGCACAATCTTCCTGTAGAAAATAACCAGCTTGCCCACAAGATTCATAATCCCTTGAGTCTACAAGAAAAAGAGACTGATCCATACATTCTGTAACCTTGAAATAAGAGAGATCCATTAGCAATAAAAATAAAGAATGAAACCATCTGTGCTAGATAATGAAACACCCTAGAAGAGATGTGATTCCAGAGCATGCCATCACCTGGAAAAGATAACAATCATTCATATCATATCCCTTCCAACCATGCTTCTTATTAGAGTGAGTAATAATAGGTCACCAGTGTGGAGAACTAAGGGAAACTTCCACTTAAAAAGGAAAAGCAAGAGAATAATGAAAGTAGCGTGGAACAACCCCCCTAAATTAATAAAAGTAAATGTAAAAGGCAGGGCCACCACATACAACAAGGAAGCAAAGCTAACCAACCAACAAAAAGGATCTTCCACATAAGAAATAAAGAAAATGATAAAAAATAAAACATATATTAAAAAAGTAAATAAAACCAAAAGAAACAGATAAGACATAAAGAGCAAAGACCACCACAAAAAATAAACAGGCAAAGGTAGAACCTAATTGACTCTAACGTAAGGAAGGCCTTGACGGTCAAGCCTAGCTAAATTCACAAGTTTGGCAGGAAGGGGGGACCCCATATATTCCACAAAATCCATCAAATTGCAACCCAAATCAGATAAAAAGTTAGTAATAGGATTACCTTCCCTATAAATGTGAGTTATAGAAAAATTGATAAGCGACAACCATTGCTTAATTTCTCTCAAGGTATATAAATAAGAGGGATTAGCATTGAATTTATCAATAATATAAGGAATCACAAGCACACCATCAACTTCAATCCAAACATTAGTAATCCCTAAAGAAATGCATAATTGTAACCCATACTTTAAAGGCTGAATTTCAGCCATAATAGCAGTATTGACATCTGAGGGACCTATAAAAGCCTTAATAATTTGATTGTTAAAGTCACATATGAGGCCACCACACCCAAATTTTGAATTTTTAAAAGAGCCATCAATATTAAGTTTGTAGCAACCCTGAGGGGGTTTAATCCATCTAACCATAATGTCTTTAGAAGAATGGATATTAGCAGCAACATTAATACCAAAATGCTCAAATATTTGAAAGGAGCTATTAAAAAATCCCTATTGATCAAATTAGTCAAATATAATTGTCTCACTTTATCCTTAATTTTAAAGATAATGGTCATGGCATTCATTGTAATGTTCTCATGCTTCGACTCGTTCCTACTTTTCCAAAGGACCAACACATAATAAAAGGTAAAACATTACAAATATGCATCTTAGTAGGAACCACCCAATATTGCATGATAGTTTTAATGTTGATATAATCCTTACAAAATTAGGTAGTAAAAACATTGTCAAAATACAACCAAACTTTGAGAGCAATGGGGCATTAGCAAAAACATGGTTCAAATTTTCAATATGATAACAACATTGGCATTTGGAAACTATATAAAAACTTTTTTTGATTAAGATAGTATCCATCGAAATGTAACTATTAAAAATCCTCCAAATTAAAATAGAATAAGAGACCAAAATATCTTTTTTTCCAAATGGAAGATAAAATCTGAGAGTTAGGTTACAAATATCTAATAGAATGCGAAACCTCTTTGAACACAAAGCTCCCATCATTAGACTTATTAAAAAAGTACAATCCATCTTATCAAGTTGAAAAAGGAACTTTCAGAATAAGATTAATGACAAAATTGGGCACCATTTCACTAAGATAATCCATATTCCAGGTCCCCACTTGAATAAAATGGGCAACTTTACAAGCACTAGCAGTATGGGTATTAAGAAAATTAACAATAGAGGAATAACCTAACCAATTATCTTGCCAAAAAAAAATGTTGTCACCACACCCCAACCCCCATTGAATGAAATTCTCAGCATCCCATTTAATGGAGCACAACCTTTTCCAATTAAAAGAGTCCCCTTTTTTGAATAAGGGGTTAAGTGGATGTTCGCTAACACAATATTTAGAAATCATAAAATTAGCCCAAAGACTCTTTTTAGACCTTAAATTGAACCGAAGTTTATAAGAAAAACCAAGAGCCATGTCACCCACGTTCTTAAAATAAGGTTTACCTTCATCTTGGACACCAAAAGATTTATCTCAAGAAGCCCATAAAATAGTAGATTTACCCTCTTTGGCACCCCAAAGAAATTTGTTGAAAATTCTTTTGAGCCTATAATAAACATTCATAGTGGGATATAAAGTATGAAATAAATAAATAGGAATAGAATAAAGGATACTCTTAATTAACACTAATCTACCCCCACAAGAAAGAAAATTAAAGTCCTAAGTAGAAAGCTTTTTGTGAACATTAGAAAAAATGTCCCCAAATAAAAGAGTTCCCTTCTTATCCTTAAAAAGAGGAGTGCCTAAATATTTATGGGGTAAATGCTTATGCAAAAAACCAAAATTGTTTTGAATAGAGTTAATTGTGTGATTGAAGATAGACTTAGTAGTGATAAAGCAACTTTTAAGGGAATTAAAAATTAACCTACTAGCCTTCTGAAATTGACCAAGAAATTTAAAAAGGATCGCATTTTTCTGGAACCATTTGTAAAAATAATAAAATCATCAGCAAAATTTAAATGAGACAGAGGGGAACCACCAATAGTATGGTACTATAAAGTGGCATATTTCCTAAAAAGTTTTTAAAGACCTCTTGAAATAGACTCCGCTGCTAAAATAAACAAAGCAGGGTATAAAGGATCCCCCTACCCAAGCCCATGTGCAGAGTCAAAAAAACCATGACCTTTGCCATTAATAATAATTAAAAAGAAGTTGTGTTCAATATTATTCTTACCCTAATGAAGTCATTACTGAAACCAAATAAATTAAGCATAGTATAAGGAAATACCCAATTGAGATTATCATAAGCTTTGGCAATTTCAATCTTGAAAATAACATATCCTCTAGCAATTTTAGCCTCCAAATCATGCACAAATTCTTGAGCCAATAAAACATTGTAAAAAATATAAAAATTTTTAACAAAACCTGTTTGCTCTAAAGAGATGATATTAGGGAGAATTAAATCTAATCTAGCCATGATCAACTTGGCATTAAGCTTGTTGAAAAAAGAACAAAGTAATAGGATGAAAATCACTCCAAAAATTAGTGACATCACTTTTGGGACTTAAAGCAATAACAGTAGAAGTAAAAAAAATTAGAGTAAGGATTTCCCTTAAAGAAGTCAACAACAACATTAACCAAGTCCTCTTTAATAATATGCCAAGTTTTTTGAAAAATTTTAGTAGTACTAGCAATCGAATTAGAATTCATCTCTTTTATGATTAGCCAAATTTTCTCCTCAGACAGAATTTTAGTAAGCATAATGTTATCCTCTTTAGAAATAATTAAAGGAATAAAAGAGAATTCCAAATCCAAAATTGGATTGAAATTTTGTTAAACACATTCTTAAAATACTTAATACCTTACTCGTAAATCAAGTTAGGAGAGTCAATATGAGAACCGTGAGCAGTAGAAATTTTATGAATATAACTAGCAACTTTCTTATGATTGGCAATATTATGAAAACATTTAGTGTTTCTATCCCCCTCAACTAAAAATTTAGATGCAGCTTTTTGTTTCCAATAAACTTTTTCTTGTTCTTGAAGTTTAACTAAGATATCATTGGCCTTATTCAAAGAAGAAAGGTTTTCCACAAAAGGATGGTTCATGTAATTGTTATCAGCCAATCAACTTGATTCTCAGCTTGCACAATATTAGAAAATAAAATCTTGAAAGCACAACTGTTCCACCCATTCAAATTCTACTTAAGCCACTTAAGCTTAAGCCAAAGTCGAATTATACCAACGCTATTATTAGAGGGAAATAAAGGAGCATGCCGATTAGTATCAACATTGCTAAGAAATGAATCATGTAGTAGCCACATATTTTGAAATCTAAAAGGAGAATGATTAGTATTGTATTGCATAAAAATATTCAAAAGAAGCAAAGAGTGGTCAGAAAGTGTTCTAGATAAATGCTCAAAATGAGTATTATAAAACTTAGAGATCCAAACATTATTAAAAAGAATACGATCTAATCGTTCCCACATGGTAGCTTGATTCCATGTAAATGTATTACCAGAAAAACCAATATCATATAAATTAGAGTTTAAAATTGTATCATTAAAGTCTTTCATAGCTTAAAAATTTGGAGGTTTCCCACCAACTCTCTCAGCAACATTAGTAATAGTGTTAAAGTCACGGCCAACCATCCAAGGTTTGGAAATATTAGAAGAGAAATAAGTAATTTGAGTCCATAAGGTTTTCCTATCAATTCTAGAGCAAGAAGCATAAATAAAAGAAGCACAACAAGAAAATTGAAGATAATTAATATTAGTGTGCACAATTTGAGGATAATCATTAATGATGCTTAAAGTCACCCAATGTTTCCAAAAGATACAAATTTTATTCAATCTATTACTAAAACACCAATCAAATCCCAGGTTAATACGAATCGAATCAAGCTTCGAAGGAGAAATTAAAGGCTCAAGTAAAACAGAAACATTAATATTATAAACTCTACATAAATTCTTCACCCTATCCATATAAGAAAGATTACCCACACCCCTAATATTCCAAATGAGAGATTTAACCATTGGAAGATGAATGATTAGAAGCTCGAGTAACTCTAGAAGTTTGACCATCTGAGAGTTTATTATTTTTAAATTTCTTTTTTCCCACTTTGGTATAACTGTCCTCATTATTATTGGCATGTTGTTTTGAAGGAGGGGACAACATAGAAACATCATTTATATCTTCAGTCTTCCCTAATATAGAAACATCCTTATTAAGAACAAATTGTCCTTCCTCCATTTGTTCTTCCTCACCACCTTTCATATTCTTAAATTGCTCTCCATTAATATGATTTAAAGCAAATTGTTTATATATCACATCACCTCCATCTCCTTCATTGGGTAGATCATTTCCCCTATTTTTAATATGAACCATTTCCTTCATAAGTAAACTAGTAAGAATTTGGGATCACCTTTAATATTAAGATAAATCGATCCATCCGTTTGAGGTAAGGTATGAGATTCCATTAAAGAAGGATTTTCTAAATTTGCTTCCTCATCAATACTAGGTTTATCCGAAGGTATTGTTATAATGTTGTCTTGAACAACCATATTGACAATATTCACCTCTAAAGGAAGGTGAGCCTCATTATAAATAGAATTATTTTTATTAAAAAGATCCAACACTTTCCCCTCAATTCCTTTTTGATGTTAGGATAAGCCATAAAACATTCATTAAACGAATGACCATGGACTTTGCAATGAGAGCAAAAATCAGGTATGTTTCCAAATTTTACCTTTTGTAAATAACCAAAAGCTTTCGATCCAAGCCACACCTCTCGGGGATGTTTTTTGGTAATGTCCAATTCCATAAGAATCCGGGAAATAGAAGGCCTGGATCTTGAAGTAGTGGCTTGATCCATATGAAGGGTTCTACTAATTATGGATCCCAAAGCATGTAAAACATGCTTGTTAAACAAAATGTAACCTCAAATTTAGAAAGGAAAGCCATATGGGAACTATAGGAGACTCCTCTTTAATATCAAAGTAAGGAGTCAACTTTAATAATCTCATTTGATAGTTATTAATGTAATAAGATCTTCTTACAAAAATCAGACTATAATCTAAATCATTAGAAAGTTGAATAGCCACATGCCTTGCATCTAACAGTCTAATAGAAAAGACATCAGAAAGTGTAAGGTTACCAAAGATGGACCTGATAGAATCAAGATTAGGATGCTGTAATGAAAACTTTCCCACCAACATAAATTGATAAGGAGAGGAAATTTTTATGGTATTTTCTTCAGAAGTCAACAAAGAAGGAAAACCTTTAGCAGAAGACTTAGTAAAAGCAAAACTAGTTTCTTTCGAAGAAGCAACTCCCTCAAGAACATTGCAAAAAGAGCAAGATTTACGGTTAAGTTCGTTATCAGTAGCACCAAAAAATACTTTATTACCTCCCAAGGAGCTTGAAGGAGGAATGCCTCAAAGGGAGGGATTGGAGGAGGATAGACTAGCCACCATGACGGGAAACTAGAAAGAACCAAAGGCCCAAAGGCATTAGGCTAGAGAAGGAACCGATTACAACCACAGAAATGAAAGCAATTAACCAAAAACACTAAAGTCAATAGTAGAAGCCATATGCTGCTATAAGAGATGCCCGATCGCTAAAGCCAGAATTCACATAGGAGAGAGAATATGAATGAAATTTGATGTTTTATTAATGTCCTTAATTATTTAAATAATTCACTTTAGGTTTTATAGAATCTTAGTAATTTTTAACTCCAATGTACTTTAAAATTATTAATCAACAAATCCTAGGCTTATAAGTGGATGTTATTTCATCTTAATGGATAAACAAAACACATAAAGCCTCCATTTAGTGCTTGATTTATTTAATTTAGGTTTAACAAATAATATTAATTAACATCTTCTAAATGCTTAAATATATTCATCAATAAGCCTTAGGCTTTCAAATTGAATGCATTTGTTTCCCCAAAAAGGATAAAGCAAATATATAAAGCCTTCTTTTTATTTAATTATTTATTTAAGGTTTATTTAATTATTTATGTTCATTTGAATTGATTTATTAAATTAAATTTATTATTTAAAATTTTTAAATATAAATTATTATATTTTTTATTATTCACAAATTTTTTATTTTATTTATTTAATTTTTGTATTTCAAAATTTTATTTGAATTTATATTTAAAGTTTAATTAATTTCTTCTATTTATTTAGGTTGGATTGTTTAATTTTTGTGTAAAATTTTCATTTATTTTTATTTTCTTCTTTTTTATTTTTTATTTTATTTATTTATTTTGGCTTATTTGGATTATTTAATGTTTAAATAATTTATGATCTCAATTTAAATTATATTAATTTATTTGATTTATGTTTATTTCTATAAAGGTGATGCACAATATTATGCATAAAGGAATTAAGTTAATGTGTCATATTTTAAAACTATAGGAGCTAGTTATGGAGTATATGTTGCGGCATGACACTAATGTTTCTCAAAATCAATTTGGATTCATGCCAGGTAGGTCTACTATGGAAGCCATACATTTATTGAGAGGTTTGATGGAGAAGTATAGAGAGAATAAGGGGGATCTACATATGATTTTTATTGATTTAGAGAAAGCATATGATAAAGTTCTAAGAGAAGTGCTATAGAGAGTTCTACATATAAAAGGGGTTACTAATGCTTATATTCAAGTCATTAGGGATATGTATGTAGGCGCTATTACTTCTATTCAAACATAAGGTGGTTTGACAAAGCATTTTCCTATTTCAGTTGGATTACATCAAGGATCTACCTTAAGCCCATATATTTTTGCTTTAGTCATGGATGTTCTCACTAGACATTTGTAAGAGGTTGTACTCTAGTGTATGAATTTTACTGATGATATTATTCTTGCTCATATGACTAGAGAGGAAATTGAAGGTAAACTTGAATTATGGATGTCATCCTTAGCTAAAGGCTTTCATTTGAGCATATTTAAACCTGAATATATGAAGTGTCATTTTAGTAATAATAGATCTAATGGGATCATTATAATTTTGGGAAATCAAGTCATTAATAAGAGTTCACATTTTAGATATTTTGGGTCTATTATTTAGAGTGATGGTGAAATAGATGGGGATATTATTAGTAGAACTCAAGTTGGTCGATTGAAGTGGAGGAATGCATCAGGCTTATTGTGTGATAAAAAAGTCCCTCTAAAACTTAATGGAAAATTCTATAAGATGGTAGTGAGATCTACAATGCTTTATGGTGCAGAATGTTGGCCATTAAAAGAGAAGCATAATTTTAAGTTATGTATTGCAGAGATGAGGATGCTTAGGTGGATGAGTGGCTTTACTCTTACAGATAGGATATGTGTTACAATCCGTGATCCCGGGCTTGTGATTTTGATGATAATAAATATTATTGATTGAATTTTTATTTCTCCTAAATTTGCATTTTGTAGTCATTTTTGTGTGTACTAACATTTCATATTTATCATACATCATTCAAGATTATTTAGCACTCAAGATTAGGTAGAATATGATGTGTTGAATGAGTCTGTTCTTTTGATTTCTTTAATTTTATATTTCTTGAGTCTATGTAATATAAGGGTGTATGCTAATTTGGTGATGGTGCATGCACACCGAGGAGTGAAAATGAATAGTAATATATTTTGAATTAATCGTGCCGTATAATTCAGATTATATTTTATGATTGGTCATCAAGGAAATCATTAATAATGACTAACTCTGTATTAATATTTTTAACCTAATACTTTGGTACGATCCAGATCATATGGGATGATCAGTTTATATAAAAAACCTCAGCCACCAACCAAAATTATGTAATTATTTTAATTTTAATTTTATAATTGATCGTACTATATGATGTAGGTTGTAATCTATCATATTTTAAAATTTTGCTTAATTTAACTCCCAAGATTAGTCAAGTAAATTAAGGCTTAATTAATATGGCAGATTATACTGGATGATGTTGATCATACCGAATGATAGGTAGAGACGGTGTTCAGTCATCTTGGAGATCATTCTATATAAAATCTTAATTTTTAAACTAATCATATAGTACAATGTGAATCTTACTAGATGATTGGCAGAGAAGATTCCCAATCATCCCGAAGATTATCCTGTAAGATCTGAAGAATATTAAACTAATCATATTACATAATCTCATGATTATATGATATAATCAGCAAAAATAATCTGAATAGTTCATGCAATAGCTATTTCATCATACAATACAAAGTTGGAGTTTTTAACTATTCATACTATATGATCATCGATTGACTAACTTCCACATTATTAGATTTTTATTTAAATTTGAAATTTTGAATTTGATAATCAAGTTTTCAAAAAGCATTTTTTAAAAAGAATAAAGAAAACACCAATTCACCCCCTCGTGGTGTGCCTTGGGCAGTTCAACGAGGATAAACGCCCTCCCTTAAACTTTCAATTTGCATCAGAGTGGGCCTCTGAATTAGTGATTTTAAAATCCCTAAGAAATGATCTAATGGCGCATCTTGGAAATAGGAATACTACTGAGGGTTATTCTATAAGTCATCCACCATTGTTGATAATATGCCTTTTGATTTTTAGAAAATTTACATGTCTACTTTTCTATAACTTTTTTTTACATGTGATATTTGATACAAACTTGTTATTCTATACCATCATGCTTAGTTAATGGAGTAAAAATCGATATTCCTTCTACTGAATGTAATATTGAGGATAGAGATCTTGCACAATACAATGCTAAATGTTTAAATTACTTTTTCTATACACTAAATTCTGAAGACTATATGAAAGTCTTTACATGTACTACTAGTAAAGATATTTAGGATAGGTTATGCATCACATATGAGGGTACTAATGAAGTAAAATAATCTTGGTTGAATGTTTTACTACATGATTATGAACTCATTCGCAAGAAATCTAATGAGACTATCTCAGACATATATAGTAGGTTTATCTTGATAGTGATGGCCCTATATGATCTAGGTAAGAAACTTTCAAATTCTAAGAAGGTCAACAAAATTATGTGTTTTCTGCCTAGTAATTATGATGCTAAGGCTACTATTATATGTGAATCCAAAAATTTGAATATTTATTATATTGATAATCTATTAGGCTCACTCATTGCCTACGTATAAAGTGTGAGTCAATGATTGCTTGATGCAGGTGCTAGGAAGAAGGACAAAGTAGTAGCATTAAAAATTAGTAACTTTGAAAGTGATAGCTCTACAGCTAAAGAAGATAATGATATAGTACTAATGAGAAGGTAGTTCAAAAGCTTTCCAAAGAGGAAATATAAGCGTTACTTTGAAAGGAGAAAAGGTAAAGGTTTTAAATCCAATCAAAACTCATATGAAGTTATCTTCTTTGAATGCAAGAAACTAGGAACTTGAGATCAAATTTTCCCAATCTAAAAACTCACCCAGTGAAGAAGAAGGGTGAGGAATAACCTATCTTCAAAAAGGGGAAGTATAGGACACAAAATGCTTTTGGGTAGACTCCTCCTCAGAATTATCAGAACACTAAGCAGAGGTAGTAACTAATTTGTGTCTAATGGATAATAATAGTCTTGACCACTCTGGTTAAGACGAGGTATGTGAACTCACCTATAATGATTTAGTTTTTATTTCTAAAAAATGCATGAATCATATAAGAATTAAAGAAAGTGCTTAAATCCTTAAAATCTGAGCATACTTTTTTAGAAGAGTCATACAAGAAATTAAAAACACTTACAGATAAATTAGACTCTAGTAAGCATGCATTGACATGTGAAATTCAATGCCATAAAAATACAAATGAGTTTTTGAAAGAAAAAGTTGATGTACGTCAAAATAATAGACCACTAACTAAACTAACACAATGGTATAACCCCACTTCACAACATGTATTTCATGTTCCTAGGAAAAGGCACAACCACCCACATAGATTGGTAAACCCATTCCCAGGTGTTAGGTGTTATTATTATGGAATGTTAAGACCACACTTACACCATACACCATAGAATACATTTAGTATGGAGGATAAAGTCAAGTGTAGCACAACATTACATGCATGCCATTCATTCAAATAAGCATAAGGAGGAAGCCAAACTCACTTAGGTTCCTAAATTAAACCCTTGATTAACTTTATAGGGCGCTCACACAAAAGGCCTAGTGAGAATATGTGGTACCTAGATAGTAGATGCTCATAACACATGACTAGAGATATGAAGTAATTCATCACACTGGAGGCTAGGGAAGGAGGAAAGGATACACTGGGAGATACCCCCACCAGGAAAGTGGCAGGCTTAGGTATGATTAGAAATTCTAAAAATTTTATTATTGGGAATGTTTTACCAGTAGATGGTTTGAAACACAACTACTTAATATTAGTCAATTATGTGATAAATGATTTGATATCAAATTTTTGTCTACTAAATATTTGATTAGTTTAATTGGTAAACATAATTTAGAATGAAAGAGGATCAATAATATTTACATGCTTGATTTAAATCGTGTTAAATTTTAATTTTCTTATATTTAAAAATTGTTGCTGATGGATCCTGGCTATGGCATAGGCGACAATGTCAAGCAAACTTGAACACACTAAGATCAGCCTAAATTACATTGTTAAAGACATACCTAAGTTAGATTTCTCTAAGTACTACCTTTTTGATCCCTACTAACTCCATTAAGGACATCATCATCTCTATGCCACTAAATATCCTTTATTTAGACTTATTTGGACCGGTTAGTATAGCCAGCCTAGGTGGAAAGACCTTCAGTTATATGATTGTTGATGATTACTATAAATTTACATGGGTTAGATTTTTATCTCATAAAAGTGAATCATTTAAGGAGTTTAGGATATTCTCCACTTGGATTCAGAAGGAATTAGGTTGTGAAATATCTCGTATCTTTAGTGATCATGGTGAAGAATTTGAAAATGATAGTTTTGAATCTTTTTGTATGAAGCTAGGAATAAAACATAATTTTTCTACCCCTAGAACCCCTCAACAGAGTAAGGTAGCTGAAAGAAAAAGTAGAACCTTAGTAGAAGCTACTTGTGCTATGCTAGTTGAGTATTCACTCCCTCAATATTTTTGGGCAGAAGTGGTGAGCACTACTTATTATGATCTAAATAGAGTAAATGTTAGATCCAAATGCAATGAGATATCTTATGAGTTACTCAAAGGTTGGACACCCAATCTATCTCACCTCCATGTCTTTGGATGCAAGTGTTTTAGTCTAATTAATGAAAAAACTCCATTAGGAAAATTTGACCCTAAATCTGATGAAGGTGTTTATTAGGTTATTATTTTGTAAGTGAAGCCTATAAAATTTTTAAAAAGAGAACCCTAGTGGTAGAGGAGGCCACCCATGTAATATTTGATGAATCTGATAGATTTATTGAGCTTTGGTTAGAAGAAGAACAAAAGATATAGGTCACCCAAGGAATAGAATCTATTGACTTAGAAAATAGTGTAGAGCCTTAGGATCCATTATCTAGGGATTAGAGATAATCATCCAGTCATCTAGGGAACTCATCTTAGGAGATTCATCTATTGGAGTTAGGACTAGACATGAACTTAGAAAGGAGGTTAGTCATTTTATATTTATCTTTATGGTAGAACCCACTTAAATAGATCAGGCCCTATCTGATGAATTCTAGATCCTTGCTATACAAGAAGAATTGAATCAATTTGTTAGGAATGATGTCTAGGAATTGGTTAGTAGACCTAAGGACCAGAGTATTGTAGGAACTAAGTAGGGGTTCAAGAATAAGATGAAAGACTCTAGAGTATTAGTTATGCATAAGGCTAGGTTAGTAGCTAAGGGGTACAATCAGATTGAAGGTATTAATTTTGAGAAAATGTATGCCCCTGTACCTAAGTTAGAAGCCATTAGAGTTCCATTAGCTTTTACTTGCTTTAGAGGCTTCAAATCTTTGGTCCTTAGGTCTACTAACTGATTCCCAGACATCATTCCTAACAAATTGATTCAATTCTTCTTGCATAGAAAGGATCCAAAATTCATCAGATAGGGCTTAATCCGTCTGTAAGGGTTTACCAACAATAGAACCAAAGGCATATAAGATCTAAGAATTAAAAAGATGAAGCCTTAAATTAGGAAAGAATTATTTTTTCTATGAATGTTGATTTTGTGGCTGGACCTGATGGTTTTACTACTAAATTTTTTCAAAAAGTTTGGTATATTATTTATGATGATTTATATACTGTTGTTTTGGATTTCTTTAATGGTAATCCTATTCCAAAGTTTTTTTCTAGTACTTATATTGTGCTTATTCCTAAGAAAGTAGATGCGAATAAGGGGATGATGTTTGTCCTATTAGTTTGTGTTCTTTCTTTAGTAAACTGATTTAAAAAATCCTTATGGATCATTTATCGCCTTTACTTTCAAAAATTATTTCTCCTTTCCTAATGGGTTTTGTTAAAGGTAGAGTTATTACTGATAACTTCCTTTTGGCTCAGGAAAGCATTCAAGACCTAGACCTCAAAGTGATAGGTGGAAATATTATTTTTAAATTAGATATTATTAAAGCCTATGATAAAATTAGCTGGGAGTTTTTGTATCACATCTTATAGCTTTTTTGGTTTTCATCCTAACTTCATTAGTTTAATCCAAAACTGTATTGAAGGTTCTTACTTTTCTATTATTGTTAATGGTAAAAGTAAAGGTTTCTTTAAATCCTCTAATGGTATAAGACAAGGTGATCCTCTCTCCCCTACTCTTTTCATAATTACAGCTGAATACCTTTCTAGAGGTCTTACCCATCTCTATGAAGCACACCCTAACCTTTACTGTAGAAATTTATGTGGTTTTCATATCGCCCATTTTTGCTTTGCTGATGATGTTATAATTTTTTTCAACAGTTCTATGAATATGGTTAGTATGATTATCCATTTCTCGAATAATTTTGAGCTGTTGAGTGGCTTAAATCTTAATAGAAATAGGTGTTGCTTTATCACCCCCAAGAATTTGCCTAGTGATCGCATTATTACTATTATGGGTATTTCTGATTTTTTGCAAAGTTTTCTTCCTTTGAAATATCTAGGTTTTTCTCTATTTAAGGGTCATAAAAGTTCTTTTCTTTTTGATGATCTGATTACTGCTGTGCAGAATAGACTCAACTCTTGGGAATTTAATTTCTTTAGCTTTGGTGGCAGATTAATGTTGATAAAAATTGTTCTATGCTCCTTATATGTTTATATCTTTCAAACTATTCAACCTACTTTTGCAGTTTGTAATAGACTTGAAAAATTGATCAATAAGTTTTTTTGGAACGATAAAAGTGGTAATTCTAAAATCATCTGGACATCTTGGAAAAATTATTGTGGTGTTTTGGAGGAAGGTGCTTTGGGGTGCAAGAACATGGTGGATTTAGCCTATGGTTTTCCCTTTAAATCATGGTTTAACTTTCATGTTAAAACTAGTCTTTGGTCCAAGTTTATGACTTTTAAATATTGTGTTGGAAATCATCCTGCCATTTATACTTATAAAAAGGGAAATTTTAGAGTTTGTAAAATACTTTATAATATTAAATGGGAAGTGAAACCTTATAATCATTGGTTATTGGCGACGTTAATTATTCTTTTTGCAGACCAATGGATGAATCAAACATCGATTGATCATATGCTACAGTCGGTCTCTACCTCTGTTATCAAGGTTAACTGCTTTATTACTAATAATAGTTGGGATTATCCAAAATTAGATCAAGTTATTCCTGAATCTATTATTACACAGATCTTACAAATTCCTTTAAATACTGATGCTAATGATCTTTTGTTGTGCAAAATGGCTAGCAATGGCATCTTTAGTATTAAAGATGCTTGGAATAGATTTAGATCTAAACATTCCACTTCTAGAGTTTTTAATATGTTATGGAATAAAAGCATTCCTACTACAATTACTACTTTCATTTGGAGAATTATGCATAATTAGTATCAACTAAAGAGAACTTAATTAAAAGAGATTTTATTTTGGCTTCCAAATGTCAATGTTGCTACCATGTAGAGAATATGCATCATATTTTAATTTCTGGGATTATTGCTACTAAAATTTGGATTCATTTCAAGGATATTTTAAACTTAATTATTTTAAGGGTAATATTTCTGTCAAGGATATCCTCCATCTGTGGTTTACTAACTTGAGAGGTCATATTACCAACCTTATTCCTTCCTTTATTCTCAAGTACCTCTGGATTGCAAGGAATAACTCCCTTTTTAACAATATTACTATGAATCAAGACCATTATTAGAAATGTTAAAGATAAAGTTAGTAGGTTGTTTAATGTCAATCTTTTGAGCTCTCAGAATTTTAAAGGTTTTTTCCATGTTGCTAAGGAGTTTGACATAGTCCTTTATGATAAGCTTAATAATGATGGTTCTAGGTTAATTTATTGGAATAAACCACCTCAAAATATGTTCAAGTTAAATAGTGATGGTTCGGTCAAAGGGGAGATGTGTGGCGGTGGTGGTATCATTAGAGATTCTAATGGTAATTTATTTATTGCTTATGCAAGCCCATTGCCAAAATGCTCTTATTTTTTTTTTTGAACTTTCTACTATATTATTTGGTATGAAATTATGTCTTTCCCTTAGCTTGGTTAATATTTGGATTGAAGTTGATGCTTTACACATGCTTTTTTGCCTCAAAGATAATGATGAGAAGATGTGTAGTCCTGAATTATTCTATCTTATTAGAGAAATTAAGCAACTTATTAACTTCTTTAATATCAAGTTGACTCATATTCATAGAGAAGGCAATGCTTGTGCTGATTAGTTAGCTAATAATGATTCTAATCTCCAAACACTTACTGAATTTTCTTATAATCAACTACCCACCATAGTTAAAGTTATCATTAGGTTAGATAAGCTTGGTTTTCGTTATGTTAAAACATAATTTTGTTTATGTTGGGTCAAGTTTTGGCCTACTTGTTGCTGTGATTTTGTTTTTGACTTGCCTGGATATTTTTAGGTGGTGATTGTTAAGTGTTCTGTCTACTTTATGATTCCCTAGGTGCATGGTTCTTTGTCTGATTTTTATTGGGAATGTGTGTATTGTTATGAATTTTACTTTTCTTTTACCCCCTATATTAGATGAGAATGATTTCTATCATCTTGTGTCTATTGAATCTCTCCATCTTTCAGTTTTTATGATCTGGCAGACTCATCATTTTGGTCCTTATATAGCTTGTAATATTACAATTTGGAAGGATTCCTGTCATTAGTGGTTTGGTAATCAGTCTAACATTATTCTGGGTTTTCATTTTGGTAAGAACTATTGTGATTGGCCTATTTTGAGAAATGATTGGACTAATTTTTATGCTTATCATTACCCTCTATACTGGTCATCTACTCCCTTGTTATTTTATTTCAGCTATTAGGCTTTGTTCTTCTCTTGCACTTCAGGTGGGGTAGACCAATTGTGTTGTCTTTGGGGTTTCTCTATTCTGTCTTAGTGGTTTCTTCTATTCTTCTATTGGAGATTAAGGCTTTGATGGATCATTGTGTCTTGATCTTTTTTGTGGGTTTTTGGGCTAAGGTCTGTGGTTATGTTCTGCTTATAATTTCAATGCAGTGCTTCTCCTTCTATTCTAGTGGTAATATCATATGCAGGGTTCTTGTGAGCCTAGGTGGGTTTGGGAGTATATTGGAGTGGCAGTAGGGTTTTATTCATGGTAGCAATACAAATACTACATGCCTGAGCTTGAATGGCCACTTTCACCTCAGATTTCTTTTTTATCGCTTTTGGTTATATTTTAAGATGGATTTATGGAGATATATCACCTAGAATGTTTAGACAATTTAAATAGTGAGGCCTTTTGTTTGATGGCAAAAATTATGCATCTATTCTACTTCTTATAAAATAATTTATCTTGCTCTTGCATTTTCCCCCATTTATTATTGATTTTCTTGAGGAGGTGGAGATGATTGACTATATTTGTGGGGTTTTCATCTGTTCATTTGGTCTTATATTTAGGCTTCTAGTTGGTTGCTGTATTTAGAATTTCTTGGAGTCCCATGGTCAAAATTTTATGAACACATTCACTTTCTATTGTAGCTCCTATGAGTCTATTTGGCTGCATCATTTTGATACTGATTGTATCAATGGTGGTTGTGGTCATGGCTTTCTTCTGATCTTATTATCCGTAAGCCTTAATCTACTAGATAGGGTTAATTCAATTTTAGTTTGCTGCAACATCTGTGAACTCTATTTTTGATTTTAATGGTTATTTGAACTGCCTTTACCCCATGTTCGTCTTGCTTATAGTGCTATTATCTGTTGGACTTTTTTTGTTCTTAATTTCGATTGGGATTTATTTTTATGTTTATTTAGTTGGCATATTATTATCCTTTTCTTTATTGGTAATCTAAATGATTTAGAAGGTTTGTTATGGAAGAATTTGAGAAGCTCTTTCAACATTATTAGGATCTATAATGTTTTTGATTATAATGTTAATTTCAACCATCTCTTTATTTGGTTGTTCAATTGGCTTTTGCTTTGTAACTGCTTAGGCGAGTGCTTCTCCTATTGTTGCTTGAGGCTTGGCACCGGGCCATGCTTAGAGATGTTTAAATGTAGCCTATATACTGTATTCTTTTTCTTGGAATTTTGATCTTAGTAAACTTAGATGTTCCTACATTTTTATTTTTTGGTGTGTTTTTAATGCTTACAGGTGTAGGTACATTACTATTTTCTTTTTAACTAACCTATTAGATATTACTGCTTTCTATAAAATGTCCTATCTATTGTGCTTGTGTTCTCTTTCTATGTTGGTTTTCTTGCATGATTTCTTTAGTGCATGTCTTTGGGATGTTGGATTTTTGATAAAAAAAGATGGGGTCTAATGCTAATCTATTGATCTTTCCTATTTTAGGGTTCTGGCTTCATAATACCCTTGGATGTAACTTGGTTATTTTGTCTTATTTTTAGTAGGGACTTTGAGCTCTTAGAATTTTTTTTAGCTTTATTATAGCATGTTCAAGCAATAGTGAGCTTGAGGTCCCTTTTAAGGACATTGTAACTTTTCTTTTAATTAATGCATAGACCCCTCTGTGCCCCCTCCCCCCCCCCCCCCGAAAAAAAAAGAGGCTTCAAATCATATCAGGTGGATGTTAAGAGTGCCTTTCTGAATGGGCTTATAAAGAAAGTTATTTATGTAGAACAAACCGCTGGATTAGTAAAATGCAACTTTTCCTAATAATGTTCATAAATTGAAAAAGGCATTATATGGATTGAAGCAAGCACCTAAAGCATGGTATGAGAGGCTTAGCACATTTCTCCTCGATGGATTATTTGTTAAGGGTGGTGTAGATACCACCCTATTTCTAAAGAGAATAGGTGATGATTTTCTTATTATTCAAATTTATATTGATGATATACTTTTTGGATCAACAAATAAAAGTCTTTGTGATGAATTTTTAAAAATAATGAGTGAGGAATTTGAGATGAGTATGATGGGAGAGCTTACTTATTTTCTTGGAATTAGTTTAAAATAAAGAAATGATGGAACTTTCCTTAGTCAAAGTAAATATATCAAGGATATTCTAAAAAATATGAGATGGAGAATACAAAGGCAATAAATACACCCATAAGCTCTACCATTTAATTAGACAAGGATTCAAATGGAAAATCAATAGATTAGAAGAAGTATAGGGGGATAATAAGATCAATTTTGTATTTAACTTCTAGTAGACCTCATATAATATTTAGGGTTTGTATCTGTGCTAGATTTCAAGTTGATCACAAGAAATCCTATATGACTGTAATTAAGAGAATTCATAGATACCTTCTCGGCACCCAAAACTTAGGTACCTCTTATTCTAGACATAGCTCTTCTTTTGAAATAATAGGATATTCAGACTTTGACTTTGCAAGATGTAGGGTTGATAGAAAAAGAACTTCAGGAACCTATGAATTTATAGGGAAATCATTAGTCTCTTAGTGCAGTAGGAAGCAAAATTTAGTACGGCTATCCACCATTGAGGCAAAATATGTACTTGTAGGAAGTTGTGTCACTCAAGTCATATGGATGAAGCAATGGATCCTTGATCTTGGATTATCTGTAGGCACCATTCCTATCATGTGTGATAACACTAGTGCCATATACATCTCTAAAAACCTTATTCAACACTCTAAAACTAAATATATAGATATTAAGCACCGTTTTATTAGAGGTCATGTTGCCAAGGGAGATATAGAGCTACATCATGTAGGTATTGAAGATCAATTGGCTTACATTTTCACAAAACACTTAAAATCTGTCAACTTTAGCACCTTGAGGACTGGACTAGGTATTATTGATATTCATGTGCCATCCAGGGTGAAAGTGAAATCATTAATCATTTAGAATCATTCACTTTTTATGTGCACTTAAATATATGTTATATTTTAGGATTTATGTTCCTGTGTTTTTTATTTTTTCTTTGTTTATTTTTATTTGTTTCTAATTTGAAGTTGTTCCTTGTTCATCAATACCACCCATTCCTTTAGAATTAAAAAAATTTGGAAATTTTAAAATTTATTCACAACGTACTGTATGATCAACACAACTCAGTACATACTGGCCATTTGTTACTTAAATGGTTTTTATTTGACTAATAATTCATGATCGCACTGTATGATCTCTTCTTTGTGCTGTATGATTCATGGGTCAACAGCCGTTGGACAAAATTAATTGATTGGCATGAAATTCAAAATTAGCTTTACGAACACCTATTCGTACAGTATGATTAGTTAGTTAATGTTTGTACCAGATGACTCCTCAGGATGACCACTTCTTTCAAAGATTGTACCTATATGATCTTGATCATACTATATGATTTGACCACTTTTTCTGATAGATCATCCAGATGGCTTAAATTCTTCTGATCATCCAGTATGAACATTGATCATATTTTACGTTCTACTAAAGTTCTATAAATTGAAATGGTTTTCTATGGTTTCACTCACTCAATCCTTCTATTCCGTATTTTATTTGGACTTGTACCTTTAAGATTCTTAATGATCAAAGGAAGTAAGAAAACTCATTTGACCTAAGGTAGCCCTTCTCGTCGTCCTGTTGATGATTATTTCCAAAGTAGTGAAGATGAAGCTACCTATCACCGCTTCAAAATGCCAACATCACCCCATGCAAACTCCTGAACAAACAAGTATTGAACTATGAGGTAATAAATTTATTTTCTTCCACCACTCTGCACTTTCTTGTTACCCTAGCTATTCCTTTCCACTCTAAACTCCTCTTTGAGTTCTTTTCAAGCCTTAGGGTTAATGCCAAATTTTCTATAATGCAATCTTATGTCTATAGGAGACGTGTAAAGATAACTAAATGTTGTAATCCAGGATCCCTAGTATTTGATTTTGATGATGACAAATAATATTGACTTGATTAATATGTTCTTCCTTGAAAAATATAGAGGTTTATTTTTGTCTTTGAGCACTAACATTTCAAGAAAGATACACACCGCTCAAGACTGTTGGAGACTCAAGACTGGGTAGAATAGGATGCAAAAGAATTTGTATTTTATATTTTCTATATTTTTTATTTTTTTTGAGTCTATCATAAAAGAGTGTATGCAAATGGGGTGACCATGCACACACACACAGGGGGAGAGTTTCATTTTAAAGATAAATTTTTTTAAAAAAGAAAATTATACTATATGATTTTTAATCGTACTATACAATCCGTCATTAAAACTCAGGCTTAATGGCTAATTCTGAATGATTAGTTTGTGAACTAATCATAATGTATGATTATAATCATACTATATGATTTATTTTCATCTGAAAACCCTAGACGCTAGCATAATTTAGGCAAGATTTTGAATTTGATTTTTGAACTAATCGTACTGTATGATCGTAATCGTACTATACAATCATTTGAAATCTTGCCAAAATTATCCCCCACGATCAGGCAATTAAATCATGGTTTCTTAATTACTATAATTTGTACTATACGATATGAATCATACTGTACAAACTACATAGACGAATTTTGTCGTCCCATAGACCATACTAGATGAAATCATGTTTTTTTGAACTATTCATCCTGGACAATATTTGTATCATACAAGAAAATGATCTGAATAGAACTATTCATACTATACGAAGTGTACAGTGCGGGATGATTTATAGAGATGATTTTTGGTCATCCCATAAGTCATTCTATACGAACAATGGAAAATAAAATGATCGTCCAATACGATCTCTTGATTGTACTGTATGATGTGCTTAAAATTTATGAGCTATTCATCTGCCTTGGAACTGGATGGAAGGGATTTTGAACTGATCATACTATATGATACTGGATCATACTGTACGAATAGTGTCTGCTGAATTGAATCATTAGGGTTTTTTGAAGCCTAATCTAAAAATAAATATTTCATTATTCTTAAGTGATAGATTTTATGTGTGAAGAAGAGGAATGTGATAACTGAAGGAACTCTTAAGAGGGAGCTTTTTGAAGAGATCCAGAGTTTGTAAGAGGATGGAGAAGGTGAGCTTGAGTGTGAGGGAGAAGGAGTGTGAGGGGATCATACGGTTACTCCTAGCTAGCTACATGCTTTCTCCTCCTGTGGCCTTGGTGAGTCTTTTGAAAGCTCTCTAGGGAGAGAGGCTTCTAGGTCAACGTCCTTGACGTTCTCTGCCTTCTCTAGGAGGGAGAAAAAGGAGAAGGTTCACTGTCATCACTAGGAGGGTGACATAATGTCTGGCACTCGGCCACATCGGGGAAGGTAAAAGTGAGTTTTGTAAAGGCTTCTCTGCCTTGCTATGGGAGCAGAAGGAGAGTCAACTTTTAATAGTGCAACTCTTAGAGTAGAGGACTCTGGGGAGTGGATGTAGGTCAAGTGACTGAATCACTATAAAAATTTCTGGTGTGCTTTTTTCATTTTCTGCATTTTACTTTTCTTGCATTTATTTTTTGTGTTAACTGCTTGGTGAAACATCTGATTTTAGCTTTTCATTGTGAGATTTAACATTATATCACTACTGTTGTAATAGTGAATGAATCATTAGCTTTCACATTTAACTTATTAGGTTTTTATTTTAAAAATTTGAAAAATCATTTAAAAAATTAGTACTCGTGTTTAGGATTTATTTTTAAAAAACCAATTTACCCCCCTCTTGGCACATCTCATACTTTCAAGTGGTATCAAAGTGGGGTTTCAAAATAGTATTTTAGAAAACCTAGAAACATACTATCCATGGCACAATTTGATAACCGTAATACTGCAGAGGGTTATTTAATAACCCATCCACCCTTATTTGACAATATACTATTTGACTTTTGGAAAATTCTTGTCTACATTTTTACAATCTGTTGACTATCGCATGTGGATGTTGGTACAAGAAGGTTACTCTGCACCTTTTTGACTCATGAATGGCATTAAAACTATTTTATCATTTAATGAATGGAGTAATGAGGATAGAGAACTTACATAATTACATACAAAATGCTTGAATTATTTCTTTTGTGCATTGAAATCAGAAGATTATATGTGAGTGTCTACTTGTAGTACTGGTAAGGAGATATTGGATAGATTGTGTATCACATACAAAGGAACCAGTAAGGTTAAAAAGTCTAGGCTAAACATATTACTATATGATTACAAACTCTTTCGCATGAAACTAGCGAGATTGTATCTTAAATGTACACTAGATTCACCCAGATAGTAACATCCTTACATGCTCTAGAAAGAGAGTTATCTAATTCTAAAAAAGTTAAAAAAATTTTGAGATGCTTACCTAGTTCTTATGATGCAAAAATAACTGCAATAATTGAGTGTAAAGATTTAAACATTTATTCAATTTACAATTTACTTGGGTCGCTCAATGCCTATGAGGAAGGAGTGAGTCAAAGGCAAAGTGATGTAGGAGCAAAGAAGAAGGAGCGAACTGTGGCTCTAAAAGTGAACAATTTAGAAAGTGATAGTTCTGTAATGGAGGAGGATGATTGCATAGCCTTGATGACTTGATAGTTCAAGAATTTACTGAAAGGAAGCAAAGACATCATCAAAATAACAGGAATAAAGGTAAAAGCTCAAAGAATATTAAAGTTACTTCTGACACAATTTACTTTGAGTGCAGGAAACCAGGTCATCTCCGAGCTGATTGCCCTAATGTGAAGACTCACCCTACCAAGGATAAGGGTGAGGAGAAGTCAAAGTACAAGAAGGGCAAGCTAAAAATACAAAAAGCCTTTTGGGCGAACTCTGCTTCAGAATCGTCAGAAGAAGAAGCAGATGAGGAGTAACAAATTTGTGTCATATGACTAACAATAACCTTGATCAATCAGATCAAGATGAGGTATGCCAACTCTCTTATGATGAACCGTTAGTTATTTCTAAAAAAACTCATGACTTGTATAGAAAGTTGAAGAAAATGCATGCTAGTCTTAACAGTAATTTTAATTCTTTACAAAAAGAGCATGCTAGTTTAGTTAAAGAACATTCTGTCTTGGATAGAGATCACATGTCCCTACTTGATGAATTTGATACATTAAATAAGAAGCATGTTGAATTAACTGTTACACATGATTCCTTGAAATCATCACATGTTGAACTAGAAAATGTATTTAAGGAATTAGAAGAACTTGCATGCCAACTAGATAATAATGAGCATGCATTAAAATGAGAAGTATTAAGCTATGAAAGTGAAATTGAATACTTAAGAGCAAAGGTAATAGCATTAAAAAATAATAAATTATCACCCTCACTTGTCCAATGGCACAATCCCTCAATATTGCATGCATCACACAAACCTAGGAAGAGGCACCATCACTCATACAGGTTAGTGAACCCATTTCCTGGTGTTAGGTGTTACTCTTGTGGCATGCTAGGTCACATAGCCCGCACTTGCACAATTCACTATAGGACACATCTAGTGTGGAGACATAAATTGCATCCATCACATCATAACATGCATACATCTCATTCATTCAAGCATAAGGAGGAACCCAAACTCACTTGGGTTCCCAAAACTAACCTTTGATTGACATTGTAGGGGTGCTCTCATAAAAGGCCTAGTGAGAGTATGTGTTACCTGGGCAGTGGCTACTCAAGACATATGATTGGAGACATGAGGCCGTTTATGACACTGGAGGCCAGGCCAGGAGGCAAGATGACTTTAGGAGACAACACCACTAGGAACGTGGTGGGCTCAAGTATTGTTGGAAACTCTAAAAATTTTGTTATTGAAAATATTCTATTAGTTGATGGTTTAAAGCACAATCTGTTAAGTATTAGTCAACTATGTGACAAGAGTTTTGACATAAAGTTTCTTTCTAATAAATACATGATTAGCTTAAACGACAAACTTGTATTAGAAGGAAAATGGATAAACAATATCTATATGTTAGACTTCAATTGCATTGAAAATTCAAACCTTTTATGTTTAAAAATAATAGCTGATGACTCTTGGCTATGGCATAGGAGACTATGCCATGCTAGCATGAAAGCACTTAGGAATATCTCTCAGAAAGATCTAGTTAGAGGCTTACCTAAGTTAGACTTCACTAAGGACCACTTATGTGATGCCTGACAACTAGGAAAATAAGTGAAATCATCATTTCATTCAATCAAGGATATCAACACCACTATGCCACTAGAAATTCTTCATATGGACCTATTTGGACCTGTTAATACAGCTAGCCTAGGAGGGAAAACTTATGGATTTATAATAATGGATGACTACTCGAGTTTTACTTGGGTAAGATTCTTAGCACATAAAAGTGAGTCATTTGAAGAATTTTGAACCTTCTCCACTTGGATTCAAAGGAAATTTGGATGTGAAATCTCAATAATCCATAGTGATTATGGTAAAGAATTTGAGAATGATTGGTTTGGCTCATTCTGTCAAAAGATAAGAATAGAACATAACTTCTCTGCCCCTAGGACCCCTCAGTAGAATGAAATAGCTGAGTGGAAGAATAGAACCTTGGTTGAAGCTACTAGAGCAATGTTAGCTGAATATACTCTTCTTATATATTTTTGGGCAGAAGCAGTGAATACTGCTTGTTATGTTTTAAATAGGGTAAATATTAGACCCAAACTTAATAAGACATTCTATGAACTCCTTACGGGAGGACATCTAATCTTTCTCAATTACATATTTTTGGATGCAAATGCTTTATCATAATTAATGGTAAGTCACCCTTAGGAAAATATCTGATGAAGGTGTCTTCTTAGGCTATTCATCTGTAGGTAAAGCCTATCAAATCTTCAATAAAAGGACCCTTGTAATAGAAGAGTCTACCCATGTGGTATTTGATGAATCAGATAAGACCACTAAACCTAATCTTGAAGAAGAAGAAGTCGAGGTCATTCAGGAGGTAGCAACCATTGCCATAGAAGATAGAGTAGAATCTCAGGAGTAATTACCAAGAGATTGGAGATATTCTTCTAGTCATCCTAGAGAGCTGATCCTACGAGACCCATCTGAAGGTGTAAAAACTTGGCATGGACTTAGGAAGAAAGTTAGTCATTCTGTATTTATCTTCTTGATTGAACCCACTAACATAGATCAAGCCTTAGGAGATGAATTCTAGATCCTAACAATGTAAGAAGAGCTAAACTAATTTATTAGGAATGATGTGTGGGAATTAATGAAGAGACCTAAGGAACAAAGTGTGGTTGGAACAAAGTGGGTCTTTAAAAATAAGATGAATGAATCTAGAATAGTAGTAAGAAATAAGGCCAGATTAGTAGATAAGGGGTATAACCAAATTGAGGGAATAGATTTTGAGGAAATCTTTGCCCAGTAATAAGACTAAAAACTATAAGGATACTCTTAGCCTTTGCTTGCTTCAAGGATTTTAAATTATGTCAAATAGATGTTAAGAGTGCTTTCTAAATGGGGTAATCAAAGAAGATGTTTATATTGAGCAACCCTCTGAATTTAAAAACTCATAATTTCTAAATCGTGCATTTAAATTAAAAAGGCATTGTATGGGTTAAAGTAAGCACCTAGAGCCTAGTTTGAAAGACTTAGCACATTCCTACTATATACGAAGAGAGGAATCATATCGTACGATGATCAATATTATGTATCATACAGTATGAGTGGTTTCATATAGTATGATATATATATCAGCAATCAAATCTAGACCATTGGGATGAATTTAAACTCGGCTGGTACGATCATAATTGCTCTTCGTACTAGACAAACACTTGTTCGTACTGTACGATACCTTTTATCAAAGGTTGTGCCGACGACTCCTCGGGATGAACAAAATCTCTTCAGATTGTCCAGTATAATGCTGATCATACTGGACTATTATATTGGGTAGATAATCCCAGCATTTATCCATTTAATAATCTCTTCTTAACAACATTATTCATGGATGGATTAAGTCTTCTTTGAGTATTAGCTTTAGGTATAGAATTTTCTTCCATTAAGATTCTATGCATAAAAATAGAAGGATTAAATCCTTTAATTCAACAATAGTTCACCCAAAAGTATTTTTATAGTTACTTAAAACCTTAATCAATTTAATCTCTTGATGTTGTTCCAGAATTGCAGAAATGATTATAGGAAGAGAAAAATTTTTATCCAAATATGCATACTTAAGATGACAAGGTAAATCTTTAAGTTCTAAAGTTGGGGCCTCTTTAATAGATGGTTTCAGAGTTTTATTGAAAGATGAAGTTTCCAATAATTCAAAATGTCCTTTGATCCAACTTTCTTCTCTAGATTTTACTTCGTTGTGTCCATTAGATGTATTTTATTCTTTCTCATCTTCTTCTTCCTCTATCACTTCTCCTTCCAACAATTTTTCCTTAAGATCTTCTACTAATACATCCTCCGAATCCACCATAAAGCAATCTTCATTCCTTTCTTAAGGAAATTTAATAGATTTCAATACATCAATTATTACCTCCTAGTCTTGAACTCTCATAGTTAAGT
The DNA here is from genome assembly GCA_019925795.1 of Dendrobium chrysotoxum. Taxonomy (NCBI): domain Eukaryota; kingdom Viridiplantae; phylum Streptophyta; class Magnoliopsida; order Asparagales; family Orchidaceae; genus Dendrobium; species Dendrobium chrysotoxum. The sequence continues at coordinate 25,910,864 of CM034300.1, read as the reverse complement.
CACCCTTTTGAACATCAACCATAGCTTTACCTATTTCTAAGAAATGTCTTCCTAAAATGAGAGGTATTTCATTATCTTCTTCCATATTAAAAATAATAAAATCAAGAGAAGGGGATATCTATGGTTAATTTTTTAAACACTTCTAAGAACATTGAGAATTATTTATTAAGATTTCTTTTGATCAACCTCTCAAGGAAAAGGGGTGATGGTCTCTCAACAACTTTTTTATTGACATTTTTAGGATCTTTAACAAGTTAAGGTTCTTAAGAAGGGGTCTTATTTTCTTGCAATTCCTCTATATCATCCTTTTCCCTGGGGTTGGCCTTTCTCTTTATAAGGGTCTCCTAACCCTTTCCCACTTCAAAGTTGGATATTATGACACGGTTCTACCAAGTTTTGATAATGAATCAACCTAACCAATTTCCCTATTTGATCTTCAATTTTTATAGCATTATATTGATTATACATTTGTAATCCTAACTTGATAAAAAATATTCCAAATATTCCTTCTTATTCCTTTCATAATATATTTCTTCAAATTCTATGAGGTAGCACTATGGTGTTACATATCTTGGCACAATAGTGCTATATCTCCTAAGATCACTAAAAACCTTTAATTCATCCAATTTCTTAGAAATAGTGATATCTTGAGCAATCAAAATAGATAAAGAATCATTTTCATAGACTCCTGTCACTATCTTAGGATTCACCCTATCAGTAGGCTAATAGAAATTATTTGTTATCATTTTCTCAATTAATTCATAAGAATCTTCAAAAGACTTTGACATCAAAGAACCTCCAGCTGTAGCATCAATTATGGATCTAAGGGATCCTACCAATCCATTGTAAAAAGCTTAAAATATCAACTAATCAGGTAAGTTATGGTGAAAGTATTTTCTAATCATCTTTTTGAATCTTTCGTAACTCTCATAAACAGATTCTCTTTCTAATTGAGTAAAATAAATAATATCATTTCTAAGTTCGACAATTTTAGGAGGTGGGAAATACTTTCCTAGATATTTGTGGGTCAACTCATTACATGTGATAATAGAGCCTAGGGGTAAAGAATTTAACCATATTTTTTCCTTGTCTCTTAGAGAAAATGAGAACAATCTAAGTTTAATAACATCATTACTAAAACTATTATCCTTAAATATTACATAAATTTCTAAAGGCATTACTAAATATATTTTAGGATCTTCAAGGGAGTTTCATCAAATTGAGAATTCTGTACCATTTGAATGATTGCAGGTTTTAATTCAAAATTATTAGCTTGGATGATAGGTCTACTTATGCTCTGATGAATTCCATTTACCAAAGGGTTTGTAAAATCCTTCAAAAGGTCTAGAATGATCTAAGTCTTGAATAGGGTGAGCCATTTTCAAAATCTTTTTGGGGGTTCTAACTTTAGATGGGGTTCGTTTAATTTTTAAATCAAAATTAAGCAATGGTTTCGTGCTATAGCTTATAAGCATGCAACCACAATTGTGCAATCAGTAAAATAAAATAAAAGAATATAATAGGATTAATTATGCAATTGGTTAAATAATAAAGTAAAATTATAAATAAAATAAAATATTCCTTGGCAACGATGCTAAAAACATAATGGAGGTGGTGGAGTAACCTACAGAAATATGAAAATGATTTAGGGCTCTATCAATCCCTAAATAATGCTTAGGTTTTCTTTGGTATTAAACTTATAAAAACTCCACTTCATATATGTAAGTATACATGCTGAATGAAGTAATATAGTGACAGAGTAGAGTATTGATTACATGAGGAAGAATGTTTACTTGCAATTACTTGTACAGTATACTATAATTACAAAAATTATCTTACTCAATAAAAATAAGTTTTAGTCAAGATTCAATCACTTAGTTTAAAATTAATAGAATTTAAATGAAACACTATTTGGATAAAATGTTTTGGATTGAGGGAATGTAAATACAATTTCTTTCCTAATGATTCTCTTTAATATTGTTGCTATTCAAAGCATATACATCACCGACTGCTCAATCAAGCATGAAGAAACATAAGATAGATTAAACCCTTCCAACCTCAATACTACTCTAAACTCTCAAAGTATAACATGCTAATAAAGTTTAGTTGAAGCCTCTAGAATGGTGCTTGGTCATTCACATAATGATTAGTCATCTCGTCAAACTCTCCCTAGTCATTTGGGAAGCTCCAATGCATTTCCAAACCATAAAACCTAGAGCTTCAATCATACATTCAAAACCTTCAAATATTTATAACCCATTCCACTCAATATGGTAATTTCATACACCCTTAGTGACCCTCAGAAATGGTTTGAACCAGTTCATAATCATCATTGTAATGATTTCAACCCATTGGGATTCATGGTTGATAATGAATGGCCTACTTGGACCAAATGAGAGTTTAAACTCTAAAAAGGGAGGATGGACTATTATATCTAATTAACTTAATGAATTAATACCCACTAGAACTGTCACATGTTGTAGTATTTGTATTGACTATAGAAAACTAAATAAAGCAACCAGAAAAGATCATTTTCCTTTGCCATTTCTTGATCAAATGCTTGATTGGTTGGTAGGTCATTTATTTTATTGCTTTTTAGAAGAAAATTTTGGTTATCATCAAATTCCTATTGCATATGAGGATCACGATAAGACTACTTTCACTAGTCCCTATGAAACTTTTGCTTTTTGGAGAATGCCTTTTAATTTATGTAATGCTTCTTCTACTTTTCAAAGATGCATGATGTCTATCTTTTCAAATTTATTTGAGCAGGGTATTGAAATATTCATGAATGATTTCTCTGAACTAGGCGCTACATTTAATTCATGCCTAAAACCCTTAATTATTATGTTAAAAAGATGGGTTGAAACCAATTTAGTGTTAAATTGGGAGAAATGTCAATTCATGGTAACATAAAGCTATATAGGGAAGGATTGGAAGTAGTCATTGTAAAAATTCAGGTGATCAAAAAACTTCCTCTGCCCAATTCTGTTAAGGGGAGTAGAAGCTTATTAGGACATGCTAGTTTTTGTAGAAGATTTATGAAGAATTTCTTCAAAATTTCTGGGCCTTAATATCATTTGTTAGAGAAAGATGTTCTTTTTATATTAAACTTTGCATGCCATAAAGCTTTTAATACTCTAAAGCATAATTTGACTATTGCTCATATTATTATTGATCCTAATTAGTTTTTACCTTTTGTAGTGATGTGTGATGCAAGTGACGTTGTTGTTGGTGTAGTTTTGGGGGCAAAAGAGAGATAAGAAATTCTATGTTATCTTTTATGCTAGCAAAACTTTGAATTCTGCTCAATCTAATTATAAAACCACTAAAAATGAATTGTTAACTATTATTTTTTGCTTTAGATAAGTTCAAATCTTATTTGATTGTGATCAATGTTATTGTTTACACTGATCATGCTGCCATCAAATAACTTATGACAAAGAAAGACACCAAACTAAGACTGGTTAGGTGGATTTCGTTGTAACAAGAATTTGATGTAGAAATTTTTGATAGAAAAGGTACTAAAAATCAAATTTCTGATCATCTAACTAGACTTTAACATCATGCATTAGTTGATGTTGAAATTAATAAAAAATTCCCAAATAAATAATTATTTGCTCTCTATTTGAACAAATCTCCATGGTATGCTGACATTATAAATTTCATTGTGAGTGGAATACATCCTTATGAATTGTTTGCATCTCATAAAAAAAGGTTTGTGTGTGATACTAAATTTACTTTTGTATGAACCCTATTTATTTAAATCATGCAATAATCAAATCATAATAAGATGGGTTCCTGATGAAGAAATAAATTCCATTATTAGTGAGTGTCATGACTCAAACTATAGGGGACATTTCAGAGGATTCAGAACTACTTCTAAAATCCTTCAAGTTGGATATTAGCCAAGCCTATTCAAAGATGTAAAAGAATATGTAGAAAGATGTGATTAGGGTCAAAGGGTAGGTAATATCACTAAAAGAAATGAAATGCAAATGACTTGTGTTTTGGAAATAGAAATATTTGATGTTAGATGATTAGATTTTATGGGACCTTTTATACCATCGCTTGGAAACCAATATATTCACATTACTGTGGATTATGTTTCTAAATGGATTGAAGGTGTGGTAACTTTTAAAAGTAATGCTCAAATTGTGATTAATTTCTTAAAGAAAAATATTTTTTCTAGATTTGGGAAGCCAAGAGTTTTAATCAGTGATGGAGGAAGTCATTTTTATAATAAAAGAATAGAAACTATCCTTAAGAATTTGGGATTTTCTATAGGATAGCTACAGCTTACCATCCCCAAACTAGTTGGTAAGCTGAAATTAACAATAGGAAAATTAAGAGGAAATTGGAAAAAACTGTTAGTTCTAATAAAAAAGATTGGGTAATTAATGCATTATGGGCCTATAAAATTGTATTTAAAACTCCAATTGTTATGACTTCTTATAAATTAGTTTTTGGGAAAGCTTTTCATCTTCCTATGAAATTAGAGCATAAGGCATTCTAGGCAGTCAAAGAATTGAATTCAAATTTTGGGAGTGTCAAAGAGAAAAGACTATTATAATTGAGTTAATGAAATTAGAAATGTACTTTGTTTGAATGAACTTTGTCTATATAAAGTTATAATAATAATAAAACCCTAAATCTTAGTTTGAACAAACTTTGTTGATACTTCATAGGTTAGAAAAACTAAAACCTAACTCATTCAATCATTTAAGCTAATATCCTAATTTGAACTTATAAGATAAACCTTTATGAAATTAACTTTTAAAATTGAAAGATGTATAATTTGTATTAAAAATTAGATATGAGTAGATTAAAATTTAAAATTATTGCAAACCTAAAGATGAATTAGAAATCTCATCAAGTCCTTACATTAAAATCATTAAGATTGAATGAAGGTCTAAAACATAACTTGATATTAAAAATCATTAATTATAAACTCCACAAAAGAAAAAGAAAAAGAATTATTAAATAGTTTTCAAAAGAAAAGAATAGAGAAAGAAAAAATCAAAAGAAAGAAAATTGGTATCAATGAAAGCATAATTTTGGAAATACAATCTTATACAAAAATTATAAAGGATAAGTGGGAGAGCTAGTATAAGAGATGTTGAACTAATGAAAGTATAATTTTAACTACCATCATATCTAATTAGAAAAAATAATTATTCACTTCAACAATTAAAACTTATTGATTAAATCTATATATTTTTATTTCAAATTGGCCTATAACTAGAATGATTTATTAGATTAACTATTAGTATTTTTTCTAAACTAGAATTATAACCTTGCTCAATTATATTAATTTTAGATAGTGATGTATTATTCTATATTTTAGTAATTTTAGATTATCATTTTTTTATTTTGGTTAATCACTTAATCAGAATTACAAAAATTTTATTTGCATATGGACATGCAAAAGTTTAAGCTGGGGAGGATTTGATGAGCATAAATAATGTTATGTTTTATATGTTAAATTGTCAATGAAAACATTTTGTTTTAGTTATATTTATGCATGAAAATACAGGAAATGTGCACAAAATTTATGTATGGTACGACATTATATTAATGACTCGACAGTTTAAAAACTTTCTAAAAAGAAAATAGAAGCATTATCAATAATGGAGTAAAGGTTAAAGTAGTAGAAATTTTAATGCTTCATCTGGCACAATTTATTTTGAATGCAGGAAGTCAGGGCATCTAAGATCTGATTGCCCTAACCTAAAAAATCACATTAGTAAGGAGAAGGGTGATGAAAAGGCAAACTTCAAGAAATGAAAGAATAGGATAGAGAAAGCTTTTTGGCCTAACTCCACCTCAGAATCATTAGAATAGGAAGCAATGGTGGAGGTAACTAGTCTGTATCTTATAGCTATTGAAAGTCTTAATCAGTCTGATGAAGATGAGGTATGTTAGCTATCCTATGATGAATTATTTATTATTTCTAAAAACATTTATTATTCATATAGGAAGTTAAAGAAAATGTATACTACTTTGAACTTTGATTTTCTACTTTACAAAAGGAGCATGATAGTCTTAAGATTGAGCATTCTAAATTAGATAAAGAGCCCATATCTTTACTCTATAAGTTTGATGTATTAAATAAGGAGCATATTATCTTAACTAATGTATATGATTCATTGAAGTATAATTATATTGAGCTAAATTATGCATTTGATAGATTAAATATAGTTGCAGATGATCTAGAAACTAGTAGGCATACCATCTTATTAAAATTGGCAGTTTAGAAAAGTATAACTAATGCCTTAAAAGTAAGATTGGATAGACTATAATAAGACACACACATGCCTATGCATACACATCCATAGCCAAGGACAAAACATACATTACATATCCCTAGGAAGATGCACAACACCCCACATAGATTAGTAAATCCATTCCATCGTGTTAGTATTATTCTTGGGGCATGTTAGGTCACATAGCCCATATATGTATACTATACCATATAACACATCTAGTGTGGAGGCCAAAAGCATTTACATAATAGCATAGCATGGATGCAAATCTTTCGTTAAAGCATAAGGTGGAATCCAAACTCACTAAGATTACTAAATCTAACCTTTAATTGATATTGAGGGGGTGCTCTCACAAAAGATCTAGTGAGAGCATGTGGTACCTGAGAGTGGATGCTCATGACGTATGACTTGAGATATGAAGCAATTCATCTTGCTAGAGGCTAGGACAGGAGACAAAGTTACACGAGGAGACAATACTACTAGAAAAGTGGTAGGTTCATGTATGATTGGAAATTCCAAAAATTTTATCATTGAGAATATTTTACTAGTAGATGGGCTAAAATATAACTTACTTAGCATTAGCCAATTGTGTGACAAAGGATTTAATATTAAGTTTTTATCTACTAGATGCTTGGTTAGCTTGAATGGAAAACTTATTTTAGAGGGTATAAGAATTAATAATGTTTATATTATTGATTTAAATTATATTGAATATTCAAGTTCTTGATGTCTGAAAATTATTGCTGATGAATCCTAGATATGGCATGTTATGCAAGCATGAACACACTTAGAAAGATAACCCAAAAGACTTTATTTAGAGGTATACTAAAACTATAATTCTCTAAGAACCACCTTTGTGATGCCTACTAACTACGAAAATAAATCAAATATTCATTTCATTCCATCAAGGACATCACCAGCTGTATACCTATAGAAATCCTTCATACGGACCATTTTGGATCAGTTAGCACTGCCATCTTAGGCGAGCCTTATGGATTTATGATTGTTGATGATTACTTTAGATTTACCTAGGTTAGATTTTTATCTCATAATAGTGAATTATTTGAGGAATTTAAGATATTCTCCACATGGATTCAAAAGAATTTAGGGTGTGAAATTTTAACAATTCATAATAATCATGGTGGGAATTTGAAAATGATAGGTTTGAATTATTTTGTAGGGAGCTTGGAATAAAATATACTTTTTTAACTATTAGAACCCCTCAACAGAATGGGGTTGCTGAAAGAAAGAATAGAACCTTGGTAGAAGCTGCTAGAGCCATGCTAGCTGAGTATTCACTCATTAGATATTTTTAGGTTAAAGTAGTAAATATTGCTTCTATGTTCTTAATAGGGTTAATATCATATCCAAACTTAATAAGATACCCTATGAGTTACTCAAAGGTAGGACACTCATTCTCTATCACCTTCATGTCATTGGTTGTAAGGTGTTCATTCTAATAATTGGAAAATCTCCTTCATGAAAATTTAACCCTAAATATGATGAAGGAGTTTTCCAAGGATATTAATCTGTAGGCAAAGCCTATAGAGTTTTCAATAAGAGGACCTTAGTGGTAGAGGAGATCACCCATATAGTATTTGATGAATCTGATAAATCTATTGAGCCTTTATCAGAAGAAGAAGAAGTGGTTGAAGTAACCTAAGGAATAGAGTTTATTAACCTAGAAAAATAGAGTAGAGCCCCATGACCCTTTGCATATAGATAAAAAATATTCATCTAGTCATCCTAAATTTTAGGAGATCCATATATAGGAGTTAAAACTATGTATGGATTTAGAAAGGAGGTTAATTATTCTACTTTTATTTCTATGGTAGAATCCTCAAACATAAATTAAGCCTTATCTGATGAATTTTGGATCTTAGCTACACAAGAAGAACTGAATTAATTTGTTAGGAATGATGTTTGGGAGTTGGTTAAAAGACCTAAGAATAAGAGTATCATAGGAACCAAGTGAGTTTTAAAGAATAAAATGAATGACTCTGGAATAGTGGTTAGGAATAAGGCTAGGTTGGAAGCTAAGGGGTAAAATCAAATATAAGGAATTGATTTTGAAGAAACCTTAGCACATATAGCTAGGTCAGAAGCAATTAGAGTTATATTGGCATTTGCTTGCTTTAGAGGCTTCAAACTATGTCAAATGGATATTAAGAGTTCTTTTTGAATGGGATAATTAAGAAAGATGTATATGTAGAACAACCCCCTGGATTTGAAATACAACCTTTCTCCATCATGTCTATAAATTGAAAAAGGTATTATATGGATTAAAACAAACACCCAAAGCTCGGTATGAGAGGCTTAGCACTTTTCTCGTAGATAATGCCTTTATTAAGGGTAACGTAGATACCACCCTATTTCTAAAGAAAATAGGAGATGATTTGCTCATTGTTCAAATTTATATGGATGACATATTATTTGGATCAACTAATATAAATCTTTTTAAAGATTTTACAAAAATAATAAGTGAGGAATTTGAGATGAGTATGATGGGAGAGCTTTCTTTCTTTCTTGGATTTAGTGTGAAACAAAAGGATAATGGAATTTTTCTCAGCCAAAGAGATAGTAAATACACCCATGAGCTCTACCATTCAATTAGATAAGGATCTAAGTGGAAAATCTATAAATCAAAAGAAGTACAAGGGAATTATAAGATCTCTTTTGTTTTTGACTGCTAGCATACCTGATATTATGTTTAGTGTTTGTCTTTGTACTATGTTTCTAGATGATCTTAAGGACTCCCATATAATTATCATTAAGAGAATTCTTAGATATCCTTAGGAACCCAAAACCTAGGAATCTAGTATCTTAGATATAGCTCATCCTTTGAAATCATATGATATATTAACTCAGATTTTATAAGATATAGAATTAATAGAAAAAGCACCTTTGGAACTTGTGAGTTCATAGGAAAATCCTTAGTTTCATGGTCTAGTAAAAAACGAAACTTTGTAGCCCTATCTACCACAGAGGTGGAATACAATACTGTAGAAAATTGTGTTGCTTAAGTCTTATGGAAAAAGTAATAAATCTTAGATCTTGGATTATCTGTAGGCACTATACCACCATGTGTGACAATACTAGTGCCATCTATATATCTAAGAATCGATTTAAATATTCCCAGACTAAGTATAAAGACATTTGACATCATTTTATTGGAGATCATACAGCTAAGCGAGATATAGAATTGCATTATATAGCAACTAACGATCAATTAGTAGACATCTTCACCAAACCCCTTACCTAGACACCTTTAAAACCTTAAGGAATATACTAAATTTTATAAATAACTAAAATTTTACTAAACCTCCAACTCAATGAGTTAAATAAGATGCACAATAATAATAAATTAAATTTACACTTTTTTAATGAAATTTTGAAGCTAGACTACCTCGGGATGCGGCACTACATGTCCTAAGGAGGCATTAATTCTCGTGCCTGTTGGGACAATGCCATGAATGAATTTGATGGAATATAAATAATAAATTATAAATTTTATAAATTAGTATTTAATGAATTAAATTAAATAAATAATCAACATCTATCATTAAAGTTTTTAGGTTGGACTTCCTCAGGCTGCGGGGCTATGTGTCCTTAAGAGGCCTTGATCCTTATGCCTGTTGTGACAACACCATGAATGAATTGATAAAAGAAAAGTATTAAATTATAAATTTAATAAATAAGTAATCAATGAATTAAATTAATAAAAAAATATTAATAAAATACTTAGATATTATAGCCTCCATACCATTGTGGTTGATTCGTTTCAAGAGGGTAAAGGTGTATTGGTTTGGAAAGCTTTAAGGACTAAAATACTTAATTAAAATGAAGGAATTTATGCAACCAATCTACCTAGTTTTGGGGGATTGGAAACATTACAAATTTGAGCCTAGGATTTACTAATCAATAGCTTCTAGCACTTAGAATTTATTGAGCACTATGTTTTATAAAACCTATAGTTAAATAACTTTAACAATTAAAAAACCCCTTAAGATAAAATTTAAAACTTCTAAATCATTAAATACTTGAATTCAAATTACCCTTAAGTGATCTTAAATAAGCCTACTTAAGTTTGGACAACTTCAAACTATTATATCCAATAATCTATCTGAGCCACAAAGCCTTGTACACACACTTAAATGGTTTGTATGACCACCAACTATAGCATAGGCTAGGCAGATGAATTGATTTTGTTTTCTTGGAGTGACTTGCATAGAGGGTACTCATATTTGGATATTTACTTTTTATACTCTTGATGTCATATTTACATTTCTTTTGTTGCATATTTGGAGTAGGCTCTTAGGCTGCTTTACATTTCTATATACACTCACACTCAACATCATGTTTATGTATATTTCTTTTATATAAATTGCTCTTTTATATTATTTCAAAGTAAAGTGTACCTAAGAAATGTTGTAAAGGTAAACATAGATGTTTTAGATTCTTGTATAGTTAGATTGAGTTATATAATTTTAGGAGTTAAAGAAGATTGAAGATGATTGTTTATATACAGTTATAGGTTACAAAAGGAAATGATTCTTCTTCCTTTAAAGATCATTATCTTTTGGAATTCTATAAAAGATCCAGAATATAAAAGATTAAAGACCACAATAAATAGTCATATTCAAATCTAGATTTGTACATGAATATAAATCAAGACTTGTTGTTGGTGGACCCTGGCCACCTTTACTTTACAGTAAACCTTGGGTTGTACTTTGAAATTATCAATGAATAAATTTTATTATATACTTAGTTATTTATGCATCATTTTTTTGAGCAATAATGTACATTTTGTAAAGTCCTTATTATAATGTTTCTGAATTATAATTCCTTAATTTTTAAGATAGAGCCTATCTTATCCTATTTTCATTTGGCAATTAATTGTGCTTAGGATTGTTAGTTGGCAGCTTAGTCTATACAAGTGTAAGTCCATATTATATACACCCCTCAGTCCTTACACATTCATTCCATTCTATTAAAAACTAAAAATCTAAAATCTAAATCTGAAATTCAAATTCAAGTCAAGATTTTGTAATCTAATACGTGTACATTGAAATCTTGATAGCCCAAACCTTTCTTTAAGTCTATATGAATATGAAAACTTTAGTCTTCTGTTTAATCGAGAGTATTCTTTTAGGAGACATAATTAACTATATGGGCATACTTTTATAGGAAGTGTAGAAACCATAATTAAAATAAACCCCACCTTAGTTCTTTTGTATGATAGGGGAAATTTTTTTGGTTGAAGACCTAATCTTTAAACATTGGTTGAATTTCATAATCAAAAGATAGGTAAACATTCTTTTTATCCTTAGCAGCAAATTGAATATTCCTTATGTATTTGATTATAAAAATATAAAATATGAATTTAGTTTCATTATTAAATGATATGTTAACATTCCTTTTATCCTTAGGGATGAATTAAATATTCCTTATGCAATTTGATTATGAAAATAAATTTATTTATTTACATTTAAGATAAAAATGATAAATGAATATTCCTTTTATCTTTTAGGATGAATTGAATATTCCTTTTAGTATATTATATCATGAAAATAAATTGAAAGTTTCACTTCTCAAATTAATAATGAAATATTAGTCTATCCTTCAGGATGATATAATGTCAACCTATGCAGATTTGACTAGGGAAACTTAAAACATTTAACACAAATCATATGGCCTCCAAAGTAAAATATATCCACAGATTTATCTGGCAACTGTACTGGGGACAGACTTCTCCTTCCATGTTTATTGATGATTTAAATTTTTAAAACACATATAAATTTAATTAAATGTTTGGGCTATCATATTTCATATTTATAAATGTTTATATAAATTTCAGTCTTGTATATTCATGTCTTATATAGTCTTGTATTTTCATGTTTAGTCTATCCAATATATATCTATCCAATTTAGCCTTGTTTATGCATGTTTGATTCAGTCTTTCATATTTTCATATTTATTTAAGTTCCAATCAATGCTTATGTGAGTAAAAATATCCTATGGTTACTTGGTTTCATTCTAAAAAATAAGCGAACTAGACCAACCAGAATACTAAATTAGTCTTAGATCTAGTAGGGGTTCAACCCGTGTGTAGTCTTATATTTACATTTGCATTTATCTATTTGTTTAAATTTTTGCATTGATTCTATGCATTTACAAGTAATTATATCTCATGGTTTCTTGGTTTCAGCCTTAAAACTATTTGGACCAGGCCAACCAAAATACTAAATTGGTCCTAGGTCAGTTAGGGGTTCTACCCGTTAATAGTCTTGAATTGGCATGTGCATTTATATGTTTATTTAAATTTCAAAAATGATTTCACTCTTATGCGAGTAAGCATGTCCCTTGATTTCCTCGTTTCATCCTAAGAACCAAGCGGAATAGGCCAACCAATATACTGAATCTATTTTGGGTCAGGTAGTGGTGCTGCCTATTTGTTATCTTAAATTTTTGCATGTTTTCTAGTGTTGCATTTTTGCATGTGTATAGTCTTACATGTATATATATATTTCAGGCTATAGATTATGAATTCCAATGTTGTCTCCCCTCTTGTATAGTGTCCCTTCCTTTAAGTCATTATTTAAATCCAAATCTAAAGCATGTGACATTCTAGCCTTTATATCTAAAGGTATAAGGGCAAGGGTCCTTAATAAATGATAATTCAAAAAAAATAAAAATTCAAACCTCAATCTTTCCTTCCAATTCAAAAGCATTAAAATCAAATTGAAATCTTATTTCAAATATCTCCCCCACTCTTTCCTTTCTTAGACTGGGTCCATGTCCAAAATCATTAAAAAATCTCAAATTCAAAATGTTCTAATTCATTTTAGTTTATTCGCACTCTGGGATTTAGTAAACTTTACTCAGCATATTCTTTATACTTTCATCATGTATAAAGGTTAGTGAATTTTGAAGATTGATACACAATTTTGGTCAATTACAAATAGAATGCATGGAAAACTGATCTTCTCCTTCACCAACTATTACAACATGACTGTTAATCAGGCTCCATCTACTGAGGTCACTATGATTCGGTTTGGATCAATGGGTAATGTTTAGTTTACTTTCACTGGTCCACAAAATTATGTGGTCAAGACTTAATCTGCTTCTGCTATCTTTGCAAAAAATCTACCTGATGGTGCTTATGTAGCTTCTCCTATTGCTACTAAACCTTCAGTGTTCTCCAACCAGACATTCACAAGGATGTCTGCTGGTCAAAAGGGAAAGTCTCCTATAGTGTCTGAACTCACTTATTTGAGCAAGTTTGAGATGGGGTCATCTTATGCCCCCACGGAGATGACAAATCTCAAAGGTGGAATAAGAATCATTATCTTAGGTAAAAAGTTGATAAAGTTAAACTTTTGGAAGAGAAAAATCTAATGAATGTAGCGGCTGAGGTAGTTAAATTGAAGTCAGCTAAATTGATATCTGAAGAGTCTGAGGTTCTTTTGAATTCTCTTGTATCAAGTCCAAATCAATTAAATCCTTTATCACATACTATTAGAGGAGAGAATATTATCTGAATAACAAATTACTCCCTCCTTGTTTCATTATCTAAAGTAACTGTTGTAGTCTCTCTATTTGAGAGAAAAGAAAATTTAAAAGTTCACTCGATAGATTGGTTCATAAGTGTGTAAATAGTAATGGCCAATCTGGGTCATAATTTCTTTAGTCAATGAAGGGAGTGATCGCTACCCAGATTTAAATAGAACTATATGGAGAAAGAGTTATTCCACCACTTGAGAAAAGAAAGATTGAAGTGAGGGATTTAAAATTGATGAAGTCTTCAATGGAATTTAATCACCAAAGAGAGTCAAGGGGGTTCTCTAATTTAATCATAAGTATTTTCCTGTCAGCAATCAAAGGTATAGACTTGCAGTCTCTCAAAAGTATAATCTACTCCTTCCTCCAAAATTTGTTCCAATCAAAAGTGAAATAACTAAAATCTCCCATTAGTACTTGGCTTATAAATCACCAAGGATTGATTGACATCAATTCAAAGGTAGTCAATCATCTTCTCATCCCAATAGGATAAGGCTGAAATCAATAAATTAGTCGAACCCATTATCTAATAGGAAAAAGATTTGGCAGCCAAAAATGGTCACCACTTCTACTACACCAATCATCAATAACTAAGTGAAGTAGAAGATAAGAGAAAATAGAATGAAGATCAAGTAGTGTCTTCCTCCAAGAAAGAATATTTTGATTGACCGAAACAATGTTTTGGAGAAATCTATAGAATAGATGATGAGTTATTAGAAGGAAAGTATAAAAAGATAGTCAATGAGGAAGTTATTGAAATAACAGCTTTGAATGGTCTAGATGAGGTAATGGTTAAAAGTGTATTTATGGTGGATACAAGATCATCAATCCAGAAATATAAAAGAAAAATAAATGTAAATTCATTAGACATTAAAAATGAAGAAGAAGATGTTGATGATGAAGAATATATTCCTAATATGACAAGTAGTATTTTGGATTAATTAAGTCAGAAAGATGAACAAAAGTTCAAATGGAGAAAAAGATGGAAGAGTTAATGGTTGCTATGACTATTCTACAAAATAGAGAAAATAATTCTTTTAAAGCTAAGATAGATTTAATGAGAGTAAAATCTATCCAACACTATAGTATACCTAAAGAAATGTTTAAGGAAAATAAAATTGAGGTCCTTAAATCAAGGAAAGAAATAGTTCAATTAGTAGACATTAAACAAATGATAGATCAATAAGTAAAGGAGGCTCTAGCATAGTCTAAGGGTGCCTCACATGTTCTAAGGGTAGAACCTACCTGGAATAATTTGACTTGGCTTTTTATCCTAAAGGATTCATGCCACCCTCATTTAAAAACTTTGACTGAATCGGAAATCCAAAGAAACATTTAGTGCATTTCAAGTTGAGTTATTGCAACGCAGGAGGTAATGATTGTCTAATATTTTTGATAATTTATAAGCAGTTTATCTAGAATAGAATTTGGATGGTATGCTAAAATACCCAATGGGCTAGTTCAAACATTTGTAGAGTTAGAATAGATTTTCACCAAAAGGTTTGTTGGGGCACATCACCATGTCAAAGTAAGTGATCTAGTAATGCAAAAGCAAAAATCTGATGAAAGTTTGACTGACTACATCTTAAGATGGACAAACATCAGTATGAAATGTTGACATCAACTCTGGGAATAACACACTATAGAGATTCTCTTAAAAAATATCCATGGTCCGATTACTTTCTTATTAAAAGCGTTCACAATTAAAACTTTTGAGAAGTTTTTAAGGCCAAAATTCTCGAAGAGGAGATGTCTCATTTAACTTTCTTAAAAGTACAGTCTCCTATAGAA
Source organism: Dendrobium chrysotoxum (assembly GCA_019925795.1). NCBI lineage: Eukaryota > Viridiplantae > Streptophyta > Magnoliopsida > Asparagales > Orchidaceae > Dendrobium > Dendrobium chrysotoxum. The sequence goes on along the minus strand of CM034300.1, from coordinate 25,895,247 downwards.
ATTAGAAAGGAAAAACCTCAAAAAATGTTAATAAAAAAATTTTGGTTCAATGTCTGTAGTGGATAAAGGGAGTTAACCAATGCAAATTCAGGCAAGAAATTTAAGCCATTCTTTATAGCATCAATAGAATAATGAGCCTCATAATGATTAACAATTTAGAAGTATGCCTTACGGTACTCTAGAGGGAAATAAATGGAGGTTCGAGTCACTCAAAAATAAAATCTATTCATTCAAAAGGGAAGCCATCAAAAGGATCTTAAAAAATCTCTTAAAGAAAATAAAATTTAAAATTTATGAACCTAAGAAGTTGAAAGATGTGGGTTAAGTAGGGTAAACCAACTATTTCCCATATCATCGGATGATCTATCATGAAATTAAACAATGTATAACCTTTAAAGAATGGCTTGAAAGAAGCATTAAAGATGGATCACTTGTAATACCAAAGGAGTATTTAATTTATTATAGTTAAGGATCTGATAAATGCCTGATTGGTGAGCCTTATATTTTTATTTCAAACATAAATTCTAATAATAATTAAGATATATCTTTATCTTGATCTTCTAAGAAAATTTAAATAATCTATATCATTCATCTGCTCAGGTATCTAAAGGAGTGTAGAGTACCATCCTAGTTGAAATAACAACTTCTAAATAAGTAGGAAACCTAAAAAATGAAGCTAAATTTCATATAATAGATTCTGAAACATCCTTTAGTGCTCTCTTAGATAGAACCTGGCTCCATTAGTATAGAACGGTGCCTTGTACCATTCATAAGTGCATCAAATACTCTTGCAAGGGGAAGATGACTGTATTAAAAGGGATTTGTAACCATTTTTAATTAATGAAGTCAATATATACACTTCATACTATTTGCCTAAGAAGCAGACTATTTTCTTAAAAATATTTAAACTAGCTAAAGTAGAAGCAAAAGAGAGGAAAGAAAAAGAAAGAGAAAATAAAAGCATTCTAATCTCAAATATGATGTTCACTAGTCACCTGCTCCTCCATTACAAAGAGGATGCAGTGATCTACCAGAAGAGGTCAAGGATGGCAAGATTGAATAGTAAATGAAAAGAAAAATGTGCAGATAAAGTTGCCTGTAATAAATGTCAATTATGAATCCAGCTCGGAGGAGAAACCATATGTGATTAACAAAATCCCACAAGATATAGAATATAGGAATTGTATAAAGTAGCCAAAGTTTAAAATTTTATAGCAGCTTATAGTGGTGAGGACATGGTCAAAATTTTTAGGGAAACCGATTCGAATACAACAACTATAGAGAGGTCAAAGATGTATGTGGAAAATATTATCTTAACTCCACTCTCCCAAAGTGATGTGAAATGGTTGGAGGTGAAAGCCTCTCTTCCTTTAAACCTAGACACCAAAGCTAACATCTTTGTACTCTCTACCAAAACAAACCGTTAAAATTAATGTAATCCTCAAAAATCCATTTATGGATGAAATAATAAAACTATATTTTGACTGGTACAAAAACTATGTAAAAAAATTTGTTATGCATGATTACCACAATCAAGTTTGACTAGAGGTGAAGCTCAATAATTTAAACAGCTTTTGAATACAATAAACCACAAATATACATCAGGATCAAATGTCAGCTTTGATATTTTATGTTAATTCAATGATGATGAATATTGCTTAGTCATATCAAATAAGCTAGAATATGATAGTTTCTTTTCAACTAGCATTAAAGCTTTTAATGAATTATATTTAGAAACTATAGATGATCTGGAGTTAGGGATGTATCTCTAGAACTTGAAAGAGGAGATTAAATCTACAATTTATGACCTATAAGAAATAAATTTGGGTACTGAGGGAGACCCTCTTTAAATCATCATAAATTTCTTATTTAATGAGGGTGAGGAGAATCAAATGATTGAAATATTATTACAATTCTAAAATTAATTTTCTTGGAGCTATTAAGAAATGCCTAGATTATCTCCAGACCTAGCAGTTCAAAAGTTATTAATTTAACCCATAATTACTCTAGTTTAATAAGAACCTTGATGGATGTGACTAACATTGAGCAGCAAGTAATATCTGAAGTTCAAAAGTTAATCAATTTATATTTTTGTTGCAATCCAGGATCCCAAGCTTTTGGTTTTGATAATAATAAATATTATTAATTATATCTCTATTTCTCCTAGCATTTATATTGCATGTTTGTTTATTATGTATACTAATATTTTAGGTATGTTATGCACCATGCAAGAAGTTTCAGGACTCAAGAATGCATAGAATAGGATAATACTTTGTAAGAGTTTGTATTTTTTTTTAATTTTTTACTTCTTGAAGATATGCTCTATAAGGGTGTATGCTAATTTGGTGATTGTGAACACATACACTGGGGAGTGAGAAAATAAATTTTAAAATTTATGAACTAATTGTATAATATAATCTAGATCATACTATACAAACAGTTATTCATAAAATTAGTTAAAACATCTAATCATGTAATTAATGCTTTTAAACAAATCATATTATATGAAACATGATCATACTGTATGAACTATTTTATCTAAAAACCCTAGCCACAAAATTAAATTTAAGTATTTTTAATTTTTAACTTTGTACTATTCATACTATACGAATCACTTTGTGCTGTATAATATTTGAAAACTTATATTAATTTCCATAAATAGTCAATCAAATTAAGGTTTAATTAATATGGTAGATTGTACTATATGATGTTAATTGTGTAGTATGATAGATAGAGACAAAACGTGATCGTACAGAGATCATCTTGGTTGAGATCTTATTTTTTGAACTAATCATATAGTTTGATGTCAATCATACTGGTCGACTGGCTGGGATGATTTTGATTGTCCAGGAGATTGTCCTATACAATCTTATGACATGTATCCTAATTGTATCATATGATCTTAGATTATGATGTACGATCAATATATAAAACTTAAACAGTTCATCTTGTGACTATTCCATCGTACTGAATTAACTTTAATTTTTAAACTGATTATATTGTATGATCTTCAATCAAATCATATGAACAGGGTCAGTATAATTGAATTTTTAAGTTTTTTAAGCCTTGTATAAAAATATTTCTATTAGTCTTTTAAAATATTCTTTGTCTATCAAAGAGATTCTGAGAGTGATCATTGTGAGGTCTTAGAGCATAGGACAAGGAGAAGGTAAAGTTGTGAGAGTGGGAGAAGTAGTGTGAGAGGATTCCACATGGTTTCTCTAAGTAGTCTTGCACATTTATTCCTCCAGTTATTTTGTTGGTCTCTTGGGGTTGCTCTAGGGATAAAGGCTATAGGCTGAAGACTTAGGTTCTCTGCCTTTACCAGGAGAGTGAATAAGGATTACAGGTTCACTGCCTTGACTTGGAGAGTGAAAAAGTTTCAAGGTACTCTACCTTAACCAGGAGGGTGAAAAAGCTTCTGGTACTCTACCTCACAAAGTTTGTGGAAGAGATTATGTAAGGGATCCTCTGCCTTCCTGTAGGAGATAAAGGAGCGACACTAAAAGTTTTGGTGTAATACCCAGAGAGGAAGACTTTGGGGAGTGGATATAGGTCAAGTTTTGACCGAACCACTATAAAATCTGGTGTGCACGTTCTTTTTTTTTGCACTTTATTTTTCTTCATCTTAATTTCTTGCTCATTTATTATTCCTATAAATCTATATTTTTATTATCAAGCTTTAGTTGGTTTGATTATTGTCATTACAAAAATTAAAGGAGAAAAAATAACATTATTTTTATTAAGTTCTTTCACTTGTATTTGTGTTTTATTTAAAAAATCAAAATGGTCTTCTTTTAGAAGAATTTTAAATAACCAATTCACCCCTCTTGGTGTTCCTAAGGTAGTTCAATGAGGTTTAACCACCTCTCTTAAACTTTTAATTATATCAGAGCGGGTCTCAATATTAGTGATTTAAAAGTCTCTAAGAAAATATCAAATGACATATGTTGGGAATAGAAACACTGCAGAAGGTTTTTTAATAACCTGTCGTTGACCTTATTCTACATAACTTTTAGAAATTTTGCATGTCTACATTTTTGCAATCTAATGAATATCGCATTTAGCTCATGATTCAAATAGAATATTAACCTCCATCTCATATTATTAATGGCATCATGAAAGAAATTCCTATGAATGAATTGAGTTATAAGGCTAGAGACTTTGCATAACTGAATGCTAAATATTTGAACTATTTTTTTTGTGCACTTAAATCATAAGATTATATGAGAGTCTATACCTTTTCCATTGTTAAGGATATTTGGGATATGTTATGCATCACTTATGAGGGTACTAGTGAAGTTAAATAGTCTAAGTTAAATATTTTGTTATATGATTACAAAATCTTTCACATGAAACTTAATGATGTTATCTCAGACATATATAATATGTTTACCTAGATAGTGACATTACTACATGCTCTAGGAAAAGAACTATAAAAATTTGAAAAGGTCAACAAATTTTTGCATTGTCTACCTAGTAGCTATGATGTTAAATGTATTGCTATATGCGAATTTAAAGATTTGAATGTGTATTCTATTGATAATTTTCTTGGCTCACTCATTTCCTGCAAGAAAAGAGGGAGTCAAAGATTGCTTGATGCTGGTGACAGGAAGAAGGATAGAATAGTTGCATTAAAAGCTAATAATTCTGAAAGTGATAGCTCTATAGTTGAAGGAGATGATGACATAGCACTAATGACCTGATAATTTAAAAGCTTTCTAAGGTAAATGCAAAAATATCATCAATAATGGAATAAAGGTAAACCAGGTAGAAATTTTAAAGTTTCATTGGACCCCATTTATTTTGAATGCAAAAAACTAGGACATTTGAAATTTGAATGCCCCAACTTAAAAGCTCATCTTATCAACAAGAATGGTGAGGAGAAGACAAACTTCTGAAAGGGGAAGCAAATAATGTAGAAGGCTTTCTGGGCGGACTCTACCTCAAATTCATTAGAACATGAAGCAGAAGAAAAGGTAACTAATTTCAGCCTTATGGTGAATGGTAGTCTTGATCACTTCAATCAAGATGAGGTATGTGAACTCACCTACAATGATTTATTTATTATCTCTGAAAAATGCATGAATCATATAGGAAACTAAAGAAACTCCAAGCTAGTTTGAACTTGAAATTTTTTGAACTATAAAAAGGGCATGATAGTCTTACAACTAAGCATGTTTCTTTTGATAAAGACAATGCTACTCTACTTGATGAGTATGATGATCTAAATAAGAAGAATCATCAGTTAATCAAATCACGTAATTCCTTAAAATTTGAGCATACTGAGTTGGAAAATCATACGAACTATTAGAAACACTTGCATCTTAACTAGACCATAGTGAGCATGCATTAAACCTTGAAGTTCATAACTTTAAAAGTGAAAATTAATTCTTGAGAGAGAAAGTTCATGCATCCCAAAATAATAAGCCACCACCTGCACTAACATAATGATAAAACCTCATATCACAGCATGCATATTACATCCCTAGAAGGAGACACTACCACTCACATATGTTAGTGAATCCATTTATAGGTGTAAGGGGCTACTCTTATGGCATGGTAGGACTCATAGCCCGTACTTGCTTATACACCATAGAACACATCATTTATGGAGGCCTAAACTAATTGCATCATGACATAACATGCATGTCATTTATTCAAGTCAATACAAGGTGGAATCCATACTTACTTGGGTTCCCAAATCTTACCTTTGATTGACTTTTTAGGGGTAATCTCACAAAAGACCTAGTTAGAGCATGTGGTACTTGGACAGTGGATACTCAAGATACATGACTAGGATTTAAAGAAATTCAGGAGGAAAAAGGTAGGAGGTAAGGTAACACTAGTAGATAACACCACAAGGAAAGTAGTGGGTTTAGGTATGATTAGTAACTCTTTAAGTTTTATTATTAAAAATGTTTGCTAGTAGATGATTTGAAACACAACTTGCTTAGTATTAGTCAATTGTTCTATGGATATTAATTTTCTATATACTAAGTGTTTGATTAGCTTAAATGGAAAAATCATTTTGCAAGGTAAAAGAGTTAATAATGGTTACATGATTTATTTGAATTATATTAATTATTCAAATTCATTGTGTTTAAAATCTATTGTTGATGAATCCTGGCTATGGCATAGGCAACTATATTAAGCAAGCTTAAAAACCCTTAGGAAGATCAGCCATAAAGACCTAGTTAGAGGCATACACAAGATAGATTTCTCTAAGGACCACCTTTGTGATGCCCGTTTGATTGAAAAATATATCAGTTTGAAAAGGTTAATTATCTTTGGGAATAATCTAAAATTGATATTTAAATTTCAATTCTGAAATTGAGCATCCATTAGTGATGGTATACTACCTCAAGAGGTAGAGATAAAATCTCCTAATGGGTTCAAGGTTATAATTATAAATCTGATCCTGAATATCATAGCTAGATTCAGGAGGGAACTACAAACGATCCCAAAGGATCAAAATGAAGTTTAGTCAAATATCTGGCTATAATAATCTGGATAAATTATCTTTAATTTTATATTCAAAATTATATCACTAAATGATATATCATCCCAAAGGAAGAAGATATCATTCATTGTTAATTACTTGAATATGCCAATAACGATCAGCATTTTTTGTTTGATTTCCCAAAGGCAATTAATTAAGAGTTTTGAAATTTTTGATTTTTAAAATCAAGTCTAAGTTTTTAAATCTCCTACAAGTGCACACCCTCGTAGTTAATTATATCATAGGAAACCAGAAATTTCCTACGAATACTCTCGATTAAAATAGCGATATGAATTTCATTTAAGATTTCAAAGCTATTTTTCGAAGGAGGTAGGGACTGGAATTTCATATGAGACTGGTTCAAGGTTGAACAATTCTTTCTGGAGGTCAAAAAAAGAGGGGTAGGAGGTGCTTAGGATTCTGAATCACTTCAGAACCACCTCAGCCTATCCTAAGTGTTGGGATTGAATTTGATTGAAAGAGGAATTTAATTTGAATGATCAATTTTATTAGAAAGTGGGAAATTAGATTCCTGGAGGTTGAGATCTTAAGATTAAAAATCTTCCTCAGATCCTAAGGCTAAAGTGGGTACTAAAAATCAGTAACCTAGATCCTAGCTAATACAATGCAATCTTGGACTTACCCCGGACTTGATTAGGAAGCCAGCTAAACCACCTAAGCGCTTCAAAATCATGAGTCAGGCCTTTTATGAAAGTGTAGTTAGGGATGTTATTTAAGATTAGTTTAAAGGGTTGGGATCGATATCTAGAGCAGATTCCTAATTGACCCCTTGACTTATGTTGGCTAACATGCTTAAGCTAGAAATGCAATTAAGAATTAGACTTAATTTTAATTTGTTGCTAATGCAATACATGCCAGTTGACTTGATTAAATGCTTAAAATTAGAATGAAGCAATTTTAAAATTAGGCTTAAAAATAATTTTATCCTAGAGATTGCACAACATCCCCTTGACATGACTACACCTTAACAGGTCGAGTGGCCTGCCAGAACTTACAAGCGGGGAGGTGCCTAACAAGGTAGAGAAGATTTAATATGAATGCATGAAAAACTCCCGGTGGTTCGGGCTTTCTTCTTAAAGGCGTCAGAGTTTCTATCTGAGCCTAAATGTTTTAAATTTTGTTTAAGTAGAAATAGTTTTAAGCGTGTCCTCATGAGCCTCCGATCGGATTCCAGGCTAAATTAAAATCGGCATGTAATAATCACCAAAAAAACTACTAAAAGCATATAAATTCCTAATCGTAATCAACACATCTATAATTAATCAAATCAGTTAAATCAATTAAATTTAAAATTCAAACTGAAAGTCCATAGGTAAGTGCCTTTTAATATTACAACCTAGGGTATGCAGGAAAAGTAAAGTGGCCGGGTACCACAAACTACAACCCAAATTCTATTCCTAAGACTCAAGTGACTTTGAGATTTGAGATTCTTCTCGTTCTTCACTTCTTCATCTTCTTGGAACTACTTGGATCGTTGGGTCCGGATATCCAAATGAAAAGAAACTCCCCCTGAATAAGGGTGTTATCTTTTCTCTTTGGATACTTTGAAAGTCATCCAAATTTGGATCTCCAAATGGAGAGGAACTCTCCCCTAAGGGATGTTCCTTCCTCTTTGGATTCCAAATTGGATGTTTAAACGTCCCATTCTCAAAGCACTTAACAATACAACTCAATTCAGATCAAATTATATTAATCAAAATTTAAAATCTAGACTCGATCCTGCAAGGTTATCCTAATAATCAATAATTATATTTAATATCCCAAGCAATTAATATTTTAAGAAATTTAAAATGCTCAAACCAGTCACACTTGGCCATGCTCTTTTAATTTTAAAGGGGGTCTTAAGCATTCTGAAGCACCTGCAAAAAATATCATTAATTTTTAAAAGCTTGATTTTATTATGCCCCCTTTAATTTTAAATGCCCTGTGCGAGCATGACCAACTGAATAAGATTGAGTTAGTATAAATCATTCGTAACCTAGGGGTAGATCTAATGCACAATCAATTACATCACAGAGTACTGAAATTAAATAAAAAATCACATCAATATCAATTACTTAAATCTAACAACCAGCATGCAATAAAAACTACAAAAAATTTGGCACACGTAAGTGGCTAAAAAGTAAACACCGGCCTAGCCTAAGACTTGAGTTGGTTGTCCTAGCAAACCATCTAAAGCGTGTGAGGTAGGTTGTGTGGCTTTGATATGTCCTATATAGGGCACTTGATTAAAGTTGCTTGATGTTCTGGTTGGTTGAAAGGCTTAAGGGATTCTAAGTTTGGGTTTAAGTATTAATGGCTTAAGATTGATTTTAAATGGTATTTTTAAAGGATTATTGATTACTACCTTTATTTCATACTGAGGTCGTGAAGTTTATTTCACCTTCCTTGGGGCTAAGCTAATAGCCTCGTAGGCTTGGGTTACCTAGTGATAATCATATAGTTAAGTGTTTTAATTGATTAAGGGTTTGTGAGTTAATAAATTTTATTCAAATTGATTGGTTTCTAGTTTTAATGTTGAGTTGATGTTTTCTAGAATTTTTGATGATTTATTGAATTTTAGAATTTTTTGGATTATTTTAATAATTTAATTAAGGGGTCAAAAGTTAATTTTTTGATTAAAAGTGATTTCTAGAAAGTTAATATTTTATTAAAATACTAGACCGTAATACGATCAGTTAGACTGCAAGTATGCTAGAATTAGATTTTTTTTGCATTTTATTATGAAGATTTGAAGTTTTGACTTGATTTTGAACTAGGTTTGACCAAAAGTTGACTTTTTTTAAATTTGATTGATTTCTAAAAATTTGATATTTTTTATAAATATTACACCTTAATGTGAGTTGAATGCTGTTGAGTTTGCTCAATTTGGAGTTTATTTGAATTAGTTATGAATTTTTAAAGTTTGATAATTTATTTGAATTAATTAATTTGTTTAATTAGAAGGCTTTTGATGATTTGAATCCAAACTGATTCCAAACTTCTTGAAATCACTTCAAAAGATCAATAATGATCCAAGGAGTGATTATCAAGTGTTTGAGAATTTTTAGAATTTTTAATTATTTTTAATTAATTAAATTAATTAAATATTCAATTTCACTTAAAATTAAATTAAGTTTTATTTTAAAGTCCACTCAAGGGGCTTTTATTTTTTATTGATTAAGGATGCAATTTTGGTCAGTTAGAGTTATTATTTGAATTTTTTGGGTTTAAATTTTATTTATTACGTTTTCTAGAAGGTTTTAAGGCCTAATCAAGGTTTAATTTTGATTAAGTTTAATGAAAGAGCTTAATGACTTCAAAATTCACTAGGGAAATTTCTATAAGCTGAACATGTCACTAAATTTGATTAGTATAAGTCTCAAGTCAATAGGATATGAATCCTAATTACTATAATATTCCTAAGTCCTCTAAATAAATCCTTAATTATTGTCCTTAATGATGTCACTAAATTTAAATGGGTTTGAATCAAGGTTTCAACTAACCCTTGGACATAAGTATATGAATCACACATAAGCACAATCAAATCTTAAATCTAGGAGACCCTAAGCTATGTGCAAGTGTGTGCATCCTAAACATGCCTAATTAAAGATAATTAACACATAAAAGATCTTGATTAGTGAATAGTTTGAAAATAACTATTCACTAGTCCTCCCCCATGAATTCAATTCAAATAGCTCAATCCATGTTTAAAATTTCAAGAGAATCAATCAAAGTGTTAAAGATTTAATATACATATAATTTTAAAGTATATATACATATATATATATATATATAAACCTATATATGAAATGTGAGTTTTAACATAAAATAATTAAAAATATTCTCAAAGTAACTTTGACACATCAATGAGAGATTCTCTAACTTTTAAAGTTTATTTGAAGTTAAATTTTAAAATTTTAAAATATTTAATTAAATATTAAAATATTAAAGTAATTCAATTTATTTAAAATAAATTAAATTTTGAATTTTCAAAATAGTTTTAAATTAAAATAATTAAAATTTTTGAAATTTTGATCTATATTATTTATGATTTTTTGAATTGATATGAATTTAATTTAAATCTTTAAATTTTAAATTAATTAAATGTATATTTAAATAATTTAAAATTAATTAATACTCAAAATTATTCTCAAGTTAAATAAAATTAATTCTCGAATAATCTCTGAAGTTTTAAAATTATTTAAAATATTTTCTTCATTTTAATTAAATCTTGATAAAGTATTTAAATATTTAATTAATTAAAAAATATTAATGAATACAATTTAAAATTAATTCAATATTAAAGCAAAATATTTTTAAATATCTTATGTGAATATTCAAGTTATTTAAAAAGAATGAATTTTAATAAAATATTTTAATTACTCTTTAATTAATTATTAATTAAAAAATAATTAAATATTCAAAATAACTTAAAATATATTAAATATTTTAAAATGAATTTAATTTTCAATTAAAGAAGATCAAAATACACTTAATTTGACATATTATACGTTAAATTTGGATTAAATTTGAATTTTTGGTGATTTAATAAAGTTTCATTAATTAAAATATAATTAAAACTAATTAAAATTAATTTAAATAAAAAAATGGCGGTGGGAGGGCTACATGGCAACTCCTGATTGGTGTAGCCAAACAACGGAGCAATGATTGGCTAGCGGCGCAATTATTGGGCTGCCACCAATCATTATTGAATAATGAATCAGAGACACATTTTTCTTAATCCGAGTCAGCGCGTACCACTGATCGTTGGATAGCCCGTAGTATTGAACGAATGGTCGTCATTGCGTCGAGCGGAGAAATTAACCATTGAGCTGATTGCAAGGAAAGACAAAATCTAGACCATTGATTGAGCAATCAACGGTCTAGAAAACATACACCACTCGTACGTTACGGATGACACCCTAGAAATGATAATTTGCCTTATTCTCTCAGCTCACTCAATCAAATTCTATAAAATTTTAAACATATATCTAGTGATTGAACATAAGTTATGTGGACGTCATTTGATAGCTTAAAATGCGCTTAATTAAATGCTATTTAAAACTAAGTGCTCTAAACTAGGCTTTGAAAATTTACCCAGTTTAACCGATCAATTTGGCTGATCTTGGGCTCTCTGAGCTTGTAGATTGTCCACGCAAATTTTCTTAGTTGAAGTCGTGGCCTGAAACTCACTAGATTTGGAGATCTTGGCCTGAGACGGATTTGAAGCTTAGGTGGCCGGAGGATCATCACCGGCGAGCTTCTAATGGCTGTATTCTAGTCGGGAAGGCTGGAGGGGCTCCTAGAAAGCTCAAATGAAATGAGCTTTGGGTTTGGGAGCCTTTGAGCAATGAGAGAGTACTAGATGAAGAATGAGAGCTCTCATAAGGGTTTTCCCCTATTCAAAACTCTCCAGGTAGTTTGGACGGCCAAGATTATTTTGGCTAGGCTCTAGGATGCTAAGAAATGTCTAGGGAGTAGGTGGGAGCATAGGCAAGGACATGGAGAGGACATCCAAGGTGGAAAGGCTCTTTTGTCCTCATATGAGCATGTGGGAATGATCCAAACCATTGGATCTGAATCTAAGGGCTATGATAGACTTTAGGAAGGTCCTAGAGAAGCCTAAAACTAATGGAGAGAATTAGGGAAGAGTGGATTTGGTTTAAGAGGTCAGTTAACCATCTTTGACTCTTCCAAAGGCCCATGTAGACCATTTGACCAGTCAAAATGCCATAACAGCTGATGAGGTGGCATGAAGAGTATTTTGAGCTGCTATTGGAGTGAATCCAAAGGAGTTTAAAGGGTTTTATTGGCCATATGAGCAAGTTAGTGAATGTAGGATGAGATTTGACCAAGTTTCAATGAGTTGACTTGGTCAAATCAAATTAAATTTGACTCAACACTTATTGGAAAGTATTTAAATCATAAAATTGATTTATTTTGAGGACTTAATGAGGTTTGAAAATAATGATTTGATCATGCAAAATAATTTGACCTAAGTAGGCCAAAATTGACTGGACTTAGGTTTAATTGACTAAATCAACTGATGACTGAGTCAAGGGGTCCAATCAATTTCAAATCAATAGAAAGAGTGATTAAGTTTGAGAAAATTTAGAATTAATTTAGGGCTTGATTGGGTGAAAATAGGCTTAAGGATTTAAAATGGTCAACCTGGGTTGACCTTGTCAACCAGGTTGACCCAAGATCTGGGAATGGGCTCAACAGATTTGAAATGATATTTAGAGGCCAATGGAGATGGTCCCAAGGTCTAGGGAGGTCATTTGGTCAAAATGACATGTTTAGGCTCTTAAGGGTCTTTAGGTCAACCAGGTTGACCCAGGGTCTAGTTTTGGGTCTAATAAGTTTGGTTTGACATTTAAAACTTACTAGAATGGGTTGCATTTGATTTGGAGCTCATTTGATCCGAAGTGACTGTTCATACCCCTGAGGGGTATTTTGGTCATTTTGATCTTTGGTTAACTGGGGGTCAAAGTGAGTCCAATAAAATATAATTTAAAGTTCAATGAGATATAATCAAGGGTCTGGAAGTGATTAGAAGCTTTGGAGAAAGCTCCAAGGTCAAAATCCACTGGGTGACATGTCCAGTGGCATAGGCCGTAAATATTTAGAGGTTTTATAGCTTTTAGAAATCAATTCAATTTCTAGGGTTAGAGACCTTAGAATGGGCTCAAATTTGGAGGGTTGCCTTTAGAGATATGTCACATCAGTATGCAACTGATAGACTCTAAATCCTAGGTCATTTGATTGGGTTTTGAAGTGTTTAAAAAATTCTAGGAAAAGGTTTTCAGAACAGGGCCTTTGAACCTTGGAATTTGAAGTGAATTTCTGGATTTGAACTGGATTTTTGATTTAAATGATTGGATTTAAATTATCCATACCATTTATGATCATTTAGAATGATCATGAGTGATAGGATAGGATTAAAGTTTAATATAAGGTTGAATAGACTAGAGCGTGGGCTAGAGTCTAGTTAGGTTTGAGGCTTGAATTGGTTTGAGGTGTGGACTGATTTGAGATTTGAATTAAATTGAGATCTGGATTAGCTTGAGGTTGATATTGAATTAAGGTCTAGGTTGATCTGGAATTTGAATAGATCTGGGGTTAAGATTTATTTGAATATTGATTAATTTAGAATTTAGATAAGATCCAAGGGTTTGAATCCTAGGGAAATTCTAAAGTCTAGAAGTCCTAGGATCTAGGGTATAGAAGCATCCTAGGATCTAGGTTGATGTAGATATGGATTGATCTAGGATCAAATTGATCCTAGGGTAGATCTTAGAGTCAGGATTGATCTAGAGTCTGGATTGGTTTAGAGTTTGGGTAGATCTAGGAACTGGGTAGATATTAGTGTTTGGAGTGATCTAATACCTAGATTGATCTAGGATCTAGGTTGATTTGGGATCTAAAATAGATCTAAATTCTAGGTAGATCCTAAGGTTTAGAATAGATCTTAAGGTCTGGAATCAAGGAAGAATTCTAGGGTCTAGATAATTCTTAGGGTCTGGATTTGATCTAAGATCAGATTGATCCTGGGTTCAAGATTGACCCTATGGACTAAAATGATCCCAAGGTCTAGATTTGTCCTACTGACCTCATACAAAAATGAGGTCAACAATTCCTTAACTAGGAAAAATTTAAATTATTATTTCATTCCATTAAGGATATCATCACCTCTTGGCCACTAAAAATATTGTAAATGTACTTATTTTGGCCCTTTAGTACAACCAATTTAGGAGGGAAAATATATGGGTATATAATTATTGATAATTTTACTAGATTCACATGGGTTAGATTCTTATCTTATAAGCGTGAATAATTTGAGGAGTTTAGAATGTTCTCCACTTAGATTTAAAGAAAATTAGGATGTGAAATATCAACTATCCATAGTAATCATGGTGGAGAATTTTAGAATAATAAGTTCGGATCATATTATAAGGAGCTAGGAATAGAATATAATGTTTCTACCCCTAAGACCCCTCAGTAGGATGGGATAACTGAAAAAAGAGATAGAACCTTAGTAGAAGTTGCTAGGTCTATGTTAGCCAAATATTTCTTGTTATGTGTTGAATAGATCCAAACTTAATAAGACACTCTATAAGCTACTTAAGGGTAGGACACCCAATCTTTCTTTTGTATGTAGATATTTTGTTCTCATTAATGGAAAATCTCCTCTAGGGAACTTTGATCCAAAATATTTTGAAGGAGTCTTTTTAAGTTACTCTTATGTAGGTAAAGCCTATAGGATATTTAATATAAGGACCTTAGTGGTAGAGGAGTCCACCCATGTTGTATTTAATGAATTTGATAAAACATTTAGCCTAGGATAGAAGAAGAAGAAGAGGTATAGGTTACCCAAGGAGTAGAATCCAATCACATAGGAAATAGAGAAAACCTCAGGAGTAATTGCCTAGAGAATGGAGACATTTATATAGTTATCCTAGAGAACTTATATTAGAGATCCATCTATAATAGTTAGGACTAGACATGGACTTAGAAAGGAGGTTAGTCATTTAACATTCATCTCTATGGTAGAACCCACTAGTATAGATCAAGCCCTATCTAATGAATTCTAGATCTTAGCTATGCAAGAAGAATTAAACCAATTTGCTTGGAATCATGTATGGGAATTTATTTGTAGACCTAAGGACTAGAGTGTTATAGAAACTAAGTGGGTATTCAAGAATAAAATGAATAACTCTAGAGTAGTGATTAGGAATAAGGCTAGTATAGTAGCTAAGGCATACAATCTGATTGAATGCATATATTTTGAGGAAACTTTTGCCCAGTAGCAAGGTTAGAAGTCATTAGAGTTATATTAAAATTTGTATGTTTTAGAGGCTTCAAACTATATCAGATGGATGTTATAAGTGCCTTTCTAAATTGGATAATTAAGATGTTTATGTAGAATAACCCCCTGGATTTTAAAATTCAACTTTTCCCAATCATTATATTGGTTTAACAAAGCTCCAAAAGCTTGGTATAAGAGGCTTAACATATTTCTCCTTGATATATCCTTTGTTAAGTGCACTATTAAAACCACACTATTCCTAAAGAAAATAGTTGTTGATTTACACATTGTTCAAATTTATGTGATTGATATATTATTTGGATCTGCAGAGGAAAATCTTTGGGATGAATTCTCAAAACTTATGAGTAAAGAGTTTAAGATGATTATGATTAAAGAGCTTAAATACTTCCTTGGATTTAGTGTGAAACAAAGAGATGATGAAACATTCCTTAGTCAAAGTAAATACATCAAAGAAATTTGAAAGAAATATGAGAAGAAAGGTACTAAGGCAATAAACACATCTATGAGCTCTAACATTAAATTAGAAATGGATCAAAATGGAAAATTAGCATATCAGAAGAAGCATAGGAGTATTATAGCATCACTTCTATATTTAACTACTAACAAACTTGATATAATATTTAGTGTATGTATTTGTGTTACATTTCAAGCTTATCACAAGGAATCCCATATGAATATATTTAGGAGAATTCTTAGGTACCTTTTGGGCAACCCAAATTAGGTGTCTGGTATCCTAGACATAGCTCTTCCTTTGGCATCATAGGATATTTGGATTTAGACTTTGTAGCATGTAGGATAGATAGAAAAAGCACCTCAAGAACCTGCCAATTCATAAGATAATCATTATTTTCTTGGTCCAGTAAGATGAAAAATTTGGTAGCTCTATCTACCACTGAGGTAGAATATATAGTTGTAGCTAGCTATATTGCCCAAGTCTTATGAATAAAATAATATATCCTAGACCTTGTACTATCTTTAGGCTCCATTCCTATCTTGTGTGATAACACTAGCGGCATTTGTAGTTCTAAAAATCCAATTCAACACTGTCCGCACTAAGTATATGTGTATTAAAGATCATTTCATTAGATATCATGTAGCCATGGGAGTTATAGAGCTGCATCATATAGCCACTGAAAATCAATTGAAATATATTTTTACCAAACCCCTAAACTATGATACCTTTACAACATTAAGGACTAGGCTAGGTATAATTGATATTCATGCTTGATTCTGGGTAGAGTGAAATCAACAATGTGTGTAAAAATTTATTTTTGTGTTCTTTTATTTTTTTAGTTTTATTTACTAATTTTTGTTATTGCTCTTTCATTTTGTGTGTTCAACAAGTCTAGTTAGTAACTTTTCCCTGATCTTCACACCCCAAGCTATTTTTTTAAAATGGAGAAAAATTTACTAACAATGTATTATACGAACCTTATTCATACTATATGCTCTTCATTCGTATTATATGAATCTCATTCATACTATATGATCTTCATATGTCTGCGTATCCTCTCCACTCATGAAATTAGCATCACTGATTTGACCAATAATTGGTGATTGTACTATATGACCACCACTTCGTACTGGATGGTCTACATGACGATAGCTATTGGATGAATTCAAATCAGCCTATATGATAATATTTGTACTATCATATTATATGAACACATATTTGTATAGGATGATCTATTAGTCAAAAAGTTTTCCATATGACTCCTAAGAGTGACCACTTTTTGAATATCATCTAGGATGATCATGATCGTACTGTACGATATGACCACCTTTTTTTGACAGTCATCCAAATGATTTAAATTCACCTGATTATAGTGTATGATCTAAACTATTCAGCATGAAATAATAAAAACTCTATAAATTGGAAAGGATTCTAAGGATTTCATTCACTTAACTTTAACTTCCTTTCATTAACTTACAGTATAATCCTTAATCTTTTAAATGGCTATAGGCAACAAGCAAGCACATATCCTTCAAAGGACTTCCTCTCATTGTCCTATGGATGATAGGTTTCAAACTGTAGAGTATGTGGCTACATATCATTGCTTCAGAACTACTCATATCATACCCTCTCATCTCCTAGACTAGTCTGCCCTCCATTATAAGGTCATGAATCCATTTACTTATACTACCCTACACTTTGCCCTTACCCTATCTGTTCCTTTAATATCTCAACTCCTCTTTAAGTTCTTTGCTAATTTTAGGGTGAATGCAGAATACTCTGTCATGTTCTCATATGTCTATAAAAGACCTATAGAAATCACTAAAGAGGATCTAGTCCATTACCTACACTTCTCTATAGAAGGGCCTAAACCCCACTTGCTCTCATCTAGGCATGACGATGATTGGATTGTTTTCAACCTCACCATTAGGGATTAACCCTTGAATCAACACCAGCCCTCAATTTATTCCTTAGACTACCCAAATCATCCAGTACGTCCTTAGAATGTCAATCCTTCCTTGGCTGAAGATAGGGTCAATATTACTCCACTCTTATATATTTCGTTATGTCAAACACATCTTTTAATAAGGCTCACATAATTATTAGCTATTTTTAGAATCTCACTATTATTCATCGACCATCCACCCGATAAATGCAAAATATTACTCTAGGACATCTGGTAGCCTATATCATTGACAAAAAATATCAACTTATCAATCCTACCAATTTAAATTATTTTCCTACCTTCTATATTGATAGCTCATTTCATGTCTTTTTTTGTTGACATCGGGAAAATGAGCCAGTCGATAAGCTAGATTTTGATAAAGAATGGGGAGATCTTTTAGCTCCACCACTAGCTCCAACACTCACACATGCACTAGCTCTGGCAGTAGCCCAGTACAATTGCTACAACACCATGGTAGAAGGTTTTGCCAACTTGAATAATAGGATCACCTTGCATGTTGATGAGTGCAATCAGCACTAGGAGGAGATATGCCAGTAGAATGAGGCCCTCCTATAGCAGTACCAGTAGTTATAGCAGCAGCATAAAGTTGATAGGGAGTGGTTCACCGAGTAGTTTTCTTATCTAATTCAATTTTTTTGCTACCACCCTCACCACCTGATCAGGGGCCATCCTAGTTTTAAGAATATGTCTTTATTTAAGTTAGTATCTAATTGAAGTAATATTATTTCATGCTTGTAGTTTATTTTTATTTTATCTTTTCCTCCTTTTTGTGTTATTGAAAGGGGGAGTAATGTATAGGTATAGCTCGTTCTTATTCTATTTTATTTTTGTGTTTTTCTATATTTTTTATTTTTATGCTCCATTTTATTTTGATTTAGTTTTTATTTTATTAAAATAATAAAATTAATAATAATAATAATAATAAGTAAACAAATAATAAAAATTGTGTTTTATTCCCCTTTTTTAAATACTTAAGTTAGTGAAGGGGAGCTTGGGAGGAAATATAATTAACTTACTTTTCAACCAAAAATGTTTGCCATCATAAAAAAGAGAGAGATTGTTACATTTCATGATCCTGAGCTTGTCATTTTGATGATCACACACATTATTGATTAAATCTCTATTTCTCTTAGCATTTATATTACATATTTATATTTTATGTGCACTAACATTTTAGGTATGTCATACACCATGTAAGACGTTTCAGGAATCATGATTGTGTAGAATAGAATAATGTTTTGTGAGAGTTTATATTTTTTATTTTTTGAGTCTAAGCGATATAAGGGTGTATGTTGATTTGGCAGCCCTGTACACATACACTAGGAGTGAGATAATAAATTTTGAAAATTTTAAAATAATCGTATCGTATGATCCAGATCATACTATACAATCATTAAATCATAAAATTAGTCAAAATAGCTATTCATGTAATTAATGTTTTTAAACAAATTATATTACACAACACGATCGTACTATATGATTTGTTTATTCTAAAAATCCTACACTCCAATTAAATTTAAATATTTTTAGTTTTTCATTTTGTACTATTAGTACTGTACAATTTTTGAAACATACTTAAATCAATCTCCATGATTAGTCAATAAAATCAAGGTTTAATTAATATAACAAATATTATTGTATAATATTACTAGTAAATATGATAGGCAGAGATGAAATTCAATCATCCTGGAGATCATCCTGGATGAAACTTTATATTTTGAATTGGGCGACTGGCTAGGATAATTTTGATTCTATAGGAGATTATCCTGTATAATCTTAAGACAGGTAAACTAATCATATTGTATGATCTATAGATCACAGAGTATGATTAAAATACAAAACTTGAATAGTTTGACCTATGGCTGTTCTATTGTATTGAACAAGCTTTGGTTTATAAACTAATCATACTCTACGATCTTTGATCGTACCATATAAATAGAGTCAGCATAATTGAATTTTTAAGTTTTTTATGAAGCCCTGTATAAAAACTTTTTTATTAGTCTTTTGAAATGTTCTTTAGTTGTTGAAGGTATTCTGAGAGAGCATTGTGACGTCTTAGAGCATTGGTGAAGGAGAAGGAGTAGTTGTGAGAGAGGAAGAGGTAGTATGAGGGGATTCCACATGGTTGTTCCTAGCAGGCTTGCACCTTGATTCCTCTAGTGGCTTTATTGGTTACTTGGGGTTTCTCTAGGGAGAAAGGCTTTAAGGATGAAGACATAAGTTCTCTTCCTTCACCGGGAGGGTGAAAAAGTATTTCAAGTTCATGCCTTCATCAGGATGGTGAAAAAGCTTCGAGGTACTCTCCCTTCACTAGGAGGGTGAAAAAGCTTCTAGTACTGTATCACACTAGGTTGATGGAAGCTTCCAATACTCTACCACCTTGTTGTGGGAGCTAAAGGAGAGACACTAAATTTTTTTGTATAATACTTGGAGAGAAGGACTCTTGGGAGTGGACATAGGTCAACTTTTAACCGAATCACTATAAAATATGGTGTGCTCATTCTTTTTTGTTTTGTACTTTATTTTTCCTGCATCTTAATTTCTTACTCATTTATTATTCCTAGAAATCTATATTTTGATTATCAAGTTTGGTTGTTTTGATTATTATTGTCACAAAAATTAAAGGAGAAAAAAATTACATTATTTTTATTAAGTACTTTCGCTTGCATTTGTGTTTAACTTACAAAACAAAAAATGGCTTATTTGAGAAGAATTTTAAATAACCAATTCACCCCCCACCCACCCCCCCCCCCCCCCCCCCCCACACACACACACACACACCCACCCTCTTAGTGTGCCTATGGTAGTTCAACGAGGTTTAACCATATCTCTTGAACTTTCAACTTTATTAGGGAAGAGAAATATC
Source organism: Dendrobium chrysotoxum (assembly GCA_019925795.1). Lineage (NCBI taxonomy): Eukaryota > Viridiplantae > Streptophyta > Magnoliopsida > Asparagales > Orchidaceae > Dendrobium > Dendrobium chrysotoxum. The sequence goes on along the minus strand of CM034300.1, from coordinate 25,874,626 downwards.
CATCCTAGTTAGCTAACATTATCCTATCCAAAAGGAATGATCAAATTCGAGTCGGCATTGATTATAGAGATCTAAATAAATCTTATCCTAAAGATTAGTTTTGTCCTCCTACACTGGAACTTATTATTGATATTGCTTCCTCCCATGTGATATTTTTCTTTTTTCATGGCTCATATAGGTACAACCAAATTAATTGGCTCCTCAAGAAGAAAAGTATATAGCTTTCAAAAAACTTATAGAACTTTATTATTATAAAGTCATGTTGTTTGGTATAAAGAATGCTGATGTAACCTATCATGAAGTAATGATAAAATATTTTATGAACTAAACCACCAAAAGGTGGAATGTTATGTTGTTGATCTAGTCATTAAAAGTCTCAAAAGAGATGATTATTTATATTATCTAAGAATCATTTTCAAAAGATAACGTAAACATAACTTGAAAATTAATCCATCGATGTGTACTTTTAGCGCCACTTCAGGGATGTTTTTAAGTTTTGTTATTAAAAATCAAGAAATTAAAATAGATCCAAATAAAATCAAAGATATAATAGAAATGCCTCCATCTAATAGTTTAACTCAATTAAGACCTTTCCTAGGTCAATTGGCATACGTTAAAAGATTTATATCAAATATTTCAGATAGATGTCAATCATTTTCGATTGTGTAAGAAAGATGCTTTCTTCTAGTGGGATAAAAATTGCCTGAAAGCATTCAATAGTATAAAATAATATCTGACAAATCCTCCAGTCTTGGCTGCTCCCATTCCAAGGAAATTGCTAATTCTACATGCAACAATATTAAGTAAATCTCTTGGTACCTTGTTAGCCTTGGTTAATGTGAATGGGAAAGAGAATATAATTTACTATCTGATTGGACTTTTACTTTGAATTGAAATAAATTATCCTGTTATAGGGAAACATTACCTGTCTTTAATCTTCATCGCTCAGAAATTAAGGTATTATATGATCTCTCATCAAGTGAATCTAATATCTTGAGTAAATCTATTATAGTATCTAATAACTCATCCAATGATATCATGAATCTTAGCTCAATGTTCAATAGTTAAATCATAGTTTGAAATTATATTCATTCTTTTATCTGCTATGACAGGGTAGGTTATGCCGGATTTCCTTGCAACTCATCCAATACAGGATGATTATCTAATAAATGGTGAACTACTAAATGAAAAAAAACACAGTAACCTAGAGTTAAATAAAAATTTCACCTAGAAATTATATTTTAATGGTATTATTTCCAATCAATAAGGAGTATTTGAGACCAAGGGAATGTTGGAATTGGTATAATGTTCATTACTCCTAATAAAGGTTTAATATTCTGCTCTCACCATATGTCAGAACCTTGTACAAATAATGAAGTCGAGTATGAAGCACTGTTAATTTATTTAGAATTGGCTATCCTCAATGAAATTCTAGAAATTAAGATTTTTAATGATTCACAGCTATTTGGTACTTACCAAGTATTAAAGAAAAATCTAATTTCTTATCATTAATATATGATGCATCTCCTCAAATAGATTCCAAATGTAACATTATATAGGATTCTCCTTGGATATAATTCTATGGTGGATGCACTAACAAAATTAGCCAAATCCTTAACTTGTCTGAAAGGGGATTCAAATCCTATAGAAGTACAAGGTCATAAAGTCTTATTACCTATAAACTTTGTTCATATAAAAAGAAAGTCCTTAATTATGGTAAAAATACTTTTTAAAGTAGATGATGAAGTGGAATGGAGAAAACCCCTCATCAAATACTTGTAAGAAAATAAGCTTTTTCATGATAGATCGCCAGCTGATCAAATAAAGAGAAGATCTCTGTCTTACACTTTAGTCGATGACACTTTAAATAGAAGAGTATTCAATCAGATGTTATTAAGGTGTTTAAGTAAATTAGAAGCACAAAAAGATATAGAAGAAGTATACATGCTAGATTGTGTGATGCACACCAGTTTGGTCCATAAATAAAATGAAAATCAAAGGAATGGAGTATTATTGGTCATCGATGATTGATGATTACACGAAAGTTGGATGTTGTTGTAATTAATGCCAAGTATATGGTGTGGTTCTTCATCAATAGCCTAATATATCACATCAAATTGCTTCATGGTTGTCTAAAAGCTAGGGCATGAATATTATCGATTCATTTGATCCACCATCCTCTAAAGGTCATAGGTTCACATTAGTTGCTATAGATTATTTATCCAAATGGGTAGAAATAATCCTTTAAGAGAAGTCAAAGCTCATCATGTTCTAAACTTTTTTAAAGACCATGTCATATATAGATTTAGTATTCCTCATTGAATCATATCAAATAATGCTATATCACTCAAAAGTACTAAAATAAATAACTTTGTAAAATGGCATAAAATTGATTTGAGATACTCAACTATCTATTATCGTTTGGAAGATGGATTCGCTGAGGCCTTCAAAAAATATTAGTTCAATTCTTAAGAAGACATTGGATGATAATAAACATCAATGGAATAAAAAGTTAGGAGAAGCTTTGTGGGAATATGGAACCACATATGAAACTCCTACATAGTCTACACCATATACTCCAGCATTTGGAAAAGAGGTATTTTTTCTTTGGAGGTATAACTACCTTCATTATGTATAGTTGTTAGCTAAAAAATCACAAAATAACAAAATGTAAAACTCAGACTATAAGAACTCAATCGTTTAAAAGAGAAACATTTGTAGGCTCAAAAGAACCTCAAGTTGTACAAAGTTAAGATGATCCAAGCTCATGTTAAGTTGGTTTGTCCATGAACTTTTCAAGTAGGAGACTTGTCATAGTTCTGTGAAGATATATCTTAGCCCACCAAAAGATATGCAATAAAATTGAAACATCTTGGGAAGTTTCATTCATGTTGGTGAAGTTATACTAAGGAGAATCTTATCAATTAATTGATTGTAATGGAGATCATCCAATGCAACCAAGAAATGGACGATATCATAAGCAATATTATGGTGGAAAGTGTTAAAGAGGAGTGTTATAAAAAATTAAAAGTTGTTATTTTCCATTATTTATATATACTGCTCAAATGAGTTGGAATCATGGAAGGGATCTAGGTCTAGAGTACAAGATTGAGTCTAAAATTTATATTAAAGTCTACAAGTTTTAAATTCCCCAAGCATTATTAAATTGTATCCTTAAAGAAATAATGTAAAATCCCTGATAGTATCCCTTCACTTTAGATTTTAATGGCTTGAACATTTAAGTCTTCTCAACTGGGTGTTGCTTCTCAATTTGGTTACATCATCATTAAAATTAGAAGTTATGTATAATCCTATTTATGTTGCATACCATATGCTTCATTGAAATCTTCCAATGGTGGAGCATGCCCCTCGTGGCACCGTCCTAGCATCACTGATCTCGCTAGTGTTGGAGAAACCACTCGGGGCACCATTATAGCTTGTATATATCAAAACTCTATGGTTTAGTGTAAGTACACAATATAGGCTTTCATTCCATATGATCATGTATTCCTCTAAGATTAGGTGTAAGTCCCCAATACATGCTTCCTTTTCTTATGATCATTCACTAGTGGTGGAGAAATCTTCTTGTGGCACCATCCTAGTATCATTGAACTTGCTAGTAGTCGAGACAAACCCTCATAGAACCATCCTAGTTTGTTTATCGATCCTTTATGGTTGGATGTAAGTCCCCAATATTGGTTTCCTTCTATATGATCATCCGGTCCTATAAGATTAGGTGTAAGTCCCCAATACAGGCTTCCTTTTCTTATAATCATTTGCTAGTGGTTGAGCATGTCTCTCATGGAATCATCCTAATATAATTGAACCCACTAATGGTGGAGAAAACCCCTCGTAGCATAATCCTAGTTTGTATATCGATCTCATATAGTCTAGTATATGTCCACAATATAAGCTTCCTTTCATATAGTCTTTCGATCCTCTATGGCTAGGTGTGAGTACCCACACATATGCTACCTTTCCTTCTGATTATCTATAAGTGATAGAGCAAGCCCCTCGTGGCACCATCCATACTAAATTTTATATCCAAACCTTTTTCAGTTTAAGTGTGAATTTGCTTATAGATTTTCCCTTACCTAGAAGTTGTCGTATAGTTTGTTGAGATATGTTTGATTCCCACATGTTGTAATCCCTTCTCATGGACAAGAAAGAAGTATTTAAGTATTATCAAACCAAAATCTACTAGTGCTGGAGCTAGCCCCTATGGCACTATTCTAGTTCAAACTAAAATTCTCCCTATTTAGGATTCCTCTCCTTTCCAATCCTGATCATTGAACTTCTTCAGACTCTATTGATTGCTTCAACCATCACCAACTCGTGTGATCTACTTTTAAGTTCATCACACCTATTGAGGATCAATTTGTTAACCTCATTTTTTACTGAGGTTATTTCCTCCCATCACAAATTTTCATACATCAATCATTGAACTTGTCTTCCAAACCTTAAATCAAACTAATTGTTGTGTTTTAGCCTGGTGACCTAATCATTGACACCAAAAATCATCACTTGATAATCACCATTTATTATCAATCAATCACCTAATCAGTCACTTGATAATCACTAAATGATTATTAGTGATATGCTCATTACAAAACCAAAAGTCCTTCAATCATTTACCTTCATTGATCAATTCAATAGTCCAGCAAAAATCAAATATTAAATACGTCAATTAACAATCACCTTTGAGAGCCACTTGAACATCTATTCAAGCATTGAAGTCATCATTAATTATCAATGATCTGAGCATTTCAAACCTAAGACTCCTCTTAGTCATTGACCTAACCAAATCTAAATCTAATCTACTGATAAAACTCATTGATAATTCAAAACTCCAAAATCAGTGTTAAAACCAAACCCAAAATCCCTAGGTCCATAACCTATTTCCAGACAAATTTCAATCACCTTGAAACCTAGCCAAATTACCTTCGATTCATTTCTAGTTAGTGCATATTGAGTAAGCATGTCCTTAGGGTCAACCATACCAATTTGGAGAAATTCCCATACCCATAACCCCAAATTAAACCATTTTCACAAGCTACAAAACCTTTAAATATTTATAGCCTATGTCACTAGACATTACATATGATGTAATTTGACCTTGGAAGCCTCCCCAAACCCATTAATTATGACCATTGCCAATAGAATGATGTACTGAACCAATATTGAGCCCTTGGTGGACCCTAGGTTACTATGGTTAAGCAAGGTGCCACCTACACCCTAAAACCCTAAAACCTTAAAATTTATTTTCCCCTAAACATCAACATGGCTCAATCAAACTAAACTTTGAAACTACTTCTAATACATCCCAAATATGATTTGGAGTACATTGAATCAATACTCAAGCCATGGTCAACACTAGTTGACCAAGTATACCTAGGTTGACCAAATCACCCCTTTAAACTTTAAACCTACATTTTATGCATGGAGACTCCATCAAACCATAAGATCACATCTAATAAACTCGAAAGTAAAATTGGAATGCATTGAACCCAAGTCCAACCTTTAGCCAATCCTAGCTAACCAACTCAACCTGGGTTGACCAAAGTGTCCCTTAGGGCATTCAAATATGCATTTCATAAAAGAGGACCCCTCTATGCCCTGGGACCACTTCCATAAAAAGTAAAGCATCATTTTGAATTTTTTAGATCCAACCTAGCCAATGGTCTAACTTAGTTTACCAAGTCAAACTTGTTTGATCAAACGCATATACACCTAAATCCTCTTCAATTGCATTAACCTAAGCAAGATACATCCAAATTAAATTCATTGGTCTTTCATTGAGGGCCCTAGTAATCAAACCTATATGACCAAACACATGGGCCAACATGGGCTAACCACATGGCTTGACCCAAGTGTTCAAAAAAACTTATCATTGAACCAAACTTCAACCCAACTTATGTTAGCCTAATACAATGCATACACTGGGTGGGTAATGGTCCCTTACAGTCACATTGAGTAGCCCAGCCTTATGTCTTACTTGGATCAGCCAATTGAACTTATCCAAAGCATCCAAGATAATCCATCTTGAACTATATGTCACAATCACACCCTACCTAGCCAAATTGAACCCTACATGGCACTCAAGAACGTTCAAGACTTCTTGCCACCTCACCTTAGTCCATGTGGTGGTAAAAAATTATCAAAATCCAAGAAACCAATCGCATGGCTCCTTGAGCTCCATGTTACCATCATGACCATACATAATGGTCTGAGATGTTATGAATTGAGGCTAATTCCTAGCTAAGTACATTCTCTAAGGCCTATAAATAGCTTATTATTCCCTGAATAAGGTGCTTTTATCATTTCATTTGGCTTGGTAGAAGTGTGAGCTTCCATTCCCCAATTTTCTAGCCCCTTTATTGGTTATTTTTGGTGACTTTGAGTGAGGTTAGGTGATTCTCTTTCATTTAAATACTAAGTTTGGATCCACTACCCCTTTAGCCTTGCTCTCTAAAGCAGAAACACTCCTTGGACCTAAATAAAATATTTTAAATAAGGATTAGGTAAATAGAGCATTCTATATAAGGTAATCTTTCAATATTGAGCTCCTAGTTAGGTAGGTCTAGGTAATGGTGAAAGAAACTTCCATTCCAATGAGATCTGACCACTGGATTGAAGGTTTAGGGTTAGATGATGCTTTCTAAGAAATTTGATACAATTCTGTATACCCGATCTCTTAGATCTTACGAAAATGTGTATATGGGTGAGAAATCTAGTGGGAGGTTGAAGACAAAATAAGAGCCATTTATTTTGATCAATGGCTTGATCTGATCTTGAAAGTTCGATAGGGATGTTAAGCCCTGATGAACTAGTCCCGAGGCTAACCAAGAGGGGGGTGAATTGGTTATTTAAAAATTTGAGAGCAACTGTAAAAATCTTTTTTATGATATGCAGCGGAAATAAGTAAATACTCAAACGAAAAGATTAAACACAAATTTCACCCAAGCAGATAATCACAGAAAAACTAAAGTGCAGAAAGTAATCAGAAAGAACACACCAGATTTTTATAGTGGTTCGATCAACTTGACCTACGTCCACTCCCCGGAGCCTCCCCTCCGGGTATTGCACTAACTCAAAGTGTCTCTCCTTTTTCTCCCACAGCAAGGTGGAGAAGCCTGTACAAAAACCTCCTTTCCACCGACACGGTGAGGCAGAGAACCTAACCTCCGTTTGCTTCCTCCTGAAGCAGGCAGAGAACCTTGGACTCCTTTCTCTTCCTCCTGAAGCAGGCAGAGAACCCCGGACTCCTTTCGCTTCCTCCTGAAGTGGGCCGAAAACCCCGGATCTTCTTACGAATGATCCTCTCACAAAGAACACCAACACGACGAAAGATGACGAGTGGAGAAGATGACTCTGATCCTTGCTTGGAGCAACCTTCGTGAACTCCTCACGAACTCCCCCTCACAAGATCCTCTCTCTCTCTCTCTCCCAAACTCTCTCTCTAGGGTTTCTCTGGAAAGATAAGTGGCAAAAGATCTTTCTTGTTGAAAGAAAAAGATCTTTTATAGGAGGGCTAAAAATTTGCCCTAAATCTCAACTAGTCGGCCTAGATCGTCCTATACGATCAGTTCAAAATCAGCTGTTTCAGCCTAGACGATCTGGCTCTTCTGGATGATCAGTCAAAAAAAGTTATTCATATCGTCCCGTACGATTCTGCGATCGTCTGGGACGATTAGTGTAAATTAAGGAATTTCATCCAGAAGACCGCTCTGGTCGTCCAGAGAAACATGTACTGGATGACCCAAAAATGACTTTATTGTCCAGGACGATAAGGATATCATCCTGTATGATTAGTTCAAATAGTGCCCAAATCATCCTAATCACCGCTCTAGATGTACAGCTAAAACACACTAGACGATCATGATGGTCCAGGATGATATGATTGTATCAATTTAATATTAATTACTTTCCTTAATTACATGACTAATTTAGGCATGATTGTAGTGGATCATCCAGGACGATACACGTATCGTCCGGGATGATCAGACCAAATATCTTAAAATAAAAACTTGCCTAACTTGATCTGGCGGCTGAGAATTCCTGATTTGAGCCTATCATCCCGTACGATGTATGGATCATCCAGGACGATCGGCTTAATCAGATAGACTTAACTTGGTCACCCTAATTAGGGTTTTTATTTTTACTTGATCGTCCAGGACGATGTGAAGATCGTCCAGGATGATCTGAACAAAAATTGAACAGAAACTCTAATTCACTCAAGCTCTCCCCCTAAGTGTGTGTGTGTGTATAAGGTTACTTAGCTAGAGGATCAGTTACATTACAATTGACTCAGAAAAAGGAAAACAGTACATTTAGACACACTTGGACCTGATCTTGAGTTGGCTTGAGTTGCTCTTGATCTTTTGTACCTGAAATGGGTTAGCCAAGCAAAACACAATAGAAACATGTTTGTCATCATCAAAACTAGATTTGTAACAATCTCCCCCTTTTTTATGATGGTAAATATATGTGCAGTAGTTTAAAAAATAAAAGAACTAGGAGATCGAAAAACAAATTTTTTCAAATTTCATTGAACAGGAAACACAACTACACATGAGTAACCAACACAAGACAACAAAAAAACTACTACAACTGAAATCAAGAATAAAAACTACTACAACTGACTCCCCCTTTTGACATCACAAAAAGGTGGAGGGCAAACAGAAAAATAGAAGCAACAGTAAAAATAGAAAAAAAATCTACAAAATATAACACTAAAACGGAGGTGGATCCTGATCAGAAGGAGGAGGTGGCTGTGGTGGTGTAAAGTAACTATGGATGGTGGCGAAGTGTGCTCCAATCCAGGTAATATCCTGGTCGTGCTGTTGTTGCTACTAAGCAGTATAGTCAGTAAAGCGCTGCAGATTCTCAGTGTGTCGTTGCTCCTAGGCAGCAACATAAGAATTGAATCTGGCCTCCCACTGACCGAAGCGCTGCACCAGATGGTCAAAAGGAGAAGCGATGCGAAGGGGAGCAGGTGCATCTGGTGCAGTAGGAATGAAAATAGCTTCTTCCTCTTCCTCCTCAACATCCAGGGTGGGCTCTGGATATAGTCGGGTGCTGTGTAGGACATGGAATGAATTGTTTATGAAGAAGGAATGAGGGACATTTGGAGGGTCTGGATACTACAGGTCATATTTGGTTTCCAAGGTATATGCAATGATATGTCCTAAGGCTAGATAGGGACGATCTCTATGACTCGGATCCCTAATAGTGGTGAGGTGCTCAATATATCTGATAAGAAGGTCAGTGGCATTAAAGTCCCGGTGGGCCAAGATGTAATATGTGGTCAGAGACAGTAATGTGGTGATGTGAATTCGATCCCCAGCCTTTAGGATGACGGAGGAATGAAGGATGTGCTGAATGGTCCATGCATCCTTAAGGAGGGAAGTGCAAGCATTATTGTGGTAGGGTGCATTCATATTTCGAAGAAAGTGATTGGCGACACTCTAATTATAGTTAGGGTCAGTAATAAGAGTGTGGATTTTGTCACCAGTCACAGAGAGTTGAAGGATGTTATGAAAGTCCTGGGCTGTGAGTTCTACTGGACGTTGATTCATATAGGAGCGGAGGGTGGAATAGTCAGCAGAAATACACAGATTGGCGAAGAAGACTTGAAGAAGTTCAAGGCTAAATGAAAAGGCGAGTGTAAGGATGAAAGTGAAGGAGGTGTGCGCAAAAAGATTGAGAATAGAATATGTAAGGGTACGGGGGTTTACTATTTTTAACTATGTAATCCCCACCTCACGTTAGCGCTCGAAGGCAGCCTGATCGGCTGCATTGGGAAAGCGGGGATCAACATTCCCCCACGAGGAGCTCGCACCCTTTTGCCTAGAATGCTTCCTGCCAGCCATTAGAAAGCACAAGTGAGGGAGAGTGGAAGGAGATGTGTGGAAAAAACTGAAGAAATCAGCTGTTTAAATAGAAGTCGGCCAGATCATCCCGTACGATCACGAGATCGTCCAGGATGATATGAGCATTTATGACGGCCAGGACGATTGGTCAAAAAGGTGGTCAGATCGTCCAGGATGATCAGAGATCGTCTATGACGATCAGAGATCATCCAGGATAATTAGACATAGGCGATCATCCCGAGGAGTCAAGTCGGACGACCGTTGATGAAAAGTATCATCCAGGACGATTAGGTGGATCGTCCCAGACGATGTGCAATAGGTGTGTCAGATGGGCCGAATTCGAATCATCCAGCTGCTGACATGTGGATCGTCCGGGATAATGTGGTGGATCATCCAGGATGATGACCAATAATTGGCACATTCTCAACCGTTCGATCAGATCAAGAAGATATGGATCATATCATCCAGGATGATGGAAGGATCATCCAGGATGATCACCAATAATTGGTGTTTCTCAGCAGTATGATCAAAGTGGGGACGATTTGAATTGATCATCCAGGATGATTGTTGGATCGTCCAGGATGATATACGGATCGTCCAGGATGATGTGAAGAAAATAGGAAAAAGATGGAGGATGGAGATGAAAGATCAGGGATCCCTAAAAGACAAATAGTAAAATGAAAAAAAAAAATAAAGTGAATAAAACTCGAAATGAGAACACAGAAAACCAACATTTTTTTTTGAATCAATCTGCTCCAGTAAATCAGAATTTTCCCTTGATTTTAAATACAAAAACCAATAAGAAGACGATTGACAGCGCTGAAATCCAAAAAAAGATAGAAAAATTGATTTTTGTAACTCCCACCACGGGCACCTTATAGATGCAAATCTCTTTCAAAACAAAAATCCAATTCAGAAGAAAAGAAATTAGATTCGAAAAAAGATCCTTTCAAGCCTCATTCCAGAAAAATATCTGATATAATAGTGTTGCAAAGTAATAAACCAGAAATCAGGATTTTCAAACTCAAGCTTTTAAAAATATTAAGTGGTGTGCGGATTTTTCTAAGATATTTAACGATCTAAAAGGAAAGAAAGCTTGGTTTGGGCTCATTTTGTGCCTCTTTTTTAATTTATTTGGCGCTTTATGTATCTTTTGATTTTTGATACACTTTGTGTATCTTTTAGTTTGACGACATTTCGCATCTTTTCAGCTTTGAGCTCATTTTATGCCTCTTTTTTAATTTGTTTGGCGCACTGCGCATCTTTTGTAAGCTTTCTCCCTCTCAAACTCGTTAAAGGATCTCAACTATAAAATTACCTTCCAGAAATAGGAGACACTCTCCACAATAAGGAAGAGTAATTCACAAAACAAAAGTTATACATCATATGATAAGTGCAATTACTTGGTTTAGAAAATCATAATAATGACTCAAGACTTTAAAAACACTATTCATATGTGGTAGATTACTGTAGGAAGATAAAATAAATCTCTATTTCAAAAACTAATATTTTAATTTTGAAGAGGATATTTATCCAAAAGAAACAATACACTAGTAAAGGAGTTAGAGAAAGAGAAATAATCATCAATATTTCTTCCCTTTAACAGATCCAGTGGAATCAATCACTGCTTACCAGCTTCCAAATAAAAATTAAGGTAAAAACTCTCAGTCAGAAATCCCGTTTATCAGAAGTACCGAGCAGTGATCGGATTTTTAAAAGCATAAAATAGTAGATGAAAGAGATGAACCAGTAAATAAAAATAGGTAGAAAATTATATTAACATAAATACTCAAATCAACCTAACACCAAGGCTAACACAGAAATCAACAGAAGAAAAAATAAAATCAACTGAAAGCAAATAATCAAATCAAACAGCTAACTAACAGAAATAGAATAAAAATCAGAAAAATTAGAAATCAGCAGTCATCAGAATCAAGCATTTATATCAATCACTCCTAATCTGATCCTCAAAATGCTGAATAAGTCAGCTGATTTTCAGTTGCTGCATGATATAGCTCAATGTCCCCTTTCGTAACATGGTCCCTAATAAAGTGATACCTTATATAAATGTGTTTGGTTCTAGAATGTTGGATTGGATTCTTAGAGATGCAGATGGCACTAGTATTATCACACAGAATAGAAATTGTGCCCAAAGGTAATCCTAAAACCAAGACTTATTGCTTCAACTAAAGAACTTGGGCCACACAACTCCCTAAGGCAATGTACTCAGCTTCAGCAGTGGAAAGTGCAACTGAGTTTTATTTTCTACTAGACTAGGAGACTAAAGACTGTCCTATGAATTGATAAGTTCTAGAAGTGCTCTTTTTATCCACCCTACACCCTGTAAAGTTAGAATCAGAATATCCAATGATCTCAAAAGAGGTGTTGTCCCTAGGGTACCAGATTCCTAGGTTTGGGTTCCTAAAAGATATCTGAGAATTCTCTTAACAGCAGTCAGGTGGGACTCTTTAGGATCAGCCTGAAACCTAGCATAAAGACAAACACTAAACATGATATTAAGTCGGCTAACAGTTAGATAAAGTAGTGATCCAATTATTCCTCTATATTTCTTCTGATCAATAGATTTTCCACTTGAATCCTTATCTAACTGAACAGAGGAGCTCATGGGAGTGTTGATTGTCTTAGTTTTTTCCATTTCATATTTCTTTAAAATGTCCTTAGTGTATTTAGATTGATTGAGAAAGGTTCCATCATCAATCTGCCTTAAGCTAAACCCCAAAAAGTAGGATAATTCTCCCATCATACTCATCTCAAACTCCTTACTCATTATTTTAGAATACTCGTCACATAAATATTTATCAGAAGATCCAAAGATTATATCATCAACATAGATCTGGACATTGAGTAAGTCATCCCCTATTCTCCTCAAAAAAAGGGTGGTATCTACGCTCTCCTTAACAAACTCTCTTTCTAACAGGAATGCGCTAAGCCTCTCATACCAAGCTCTGGGTGCCTGTTTCAATCCATATAAGGCCTTTTTTAATTTGTAAACATGATTTAGATATTGAGAACTCTCAAAACCTGGGGGTTATTCTACAAAAATATCCTCTTTTATTACCCCATTTAAAAAGGCACTCTTGACATCCATTTGAAATAGCTTAAATTCCTTATAACATGCAAAGGCTAGTAGCACTCTAATGGCTTCCAATCTAGCTACAGCGGCAAAAATCTCCTCAAAATCAATCCCTTTGTTGCAAATCTGGTTTTGATGATGACAAACATGTTTCCAATGTGTTTTGTTTGGCTAATCTGTTTCAGGAACAAAAGACCACGAGCCACTCAAGTCAACTCAAGATCGGGTCCAAGTGTGTCAAATGTATAATTTTTCCTTTTATTGAGTCAATTGTAATGTAACTGATCCGCTAGCTAAGTAACCTTGCAAACACACACTCAAGGGGAGAGCTTGAGTGAATTAGAGTTTCTGTTCAAATTTTGTTCAGATCGTCCTGGACGATTTCCACATCGTCCTGGATGATCCAGCCAAAACAGAAAACCTAATTAGGGCGACTAAGTTAAGAGGGTCTGATTAAGCAGATTGTCCTGATCGATCTCTGGATCGTACGGGACGATATTCCCAAATCAGAAATTCTCAGCCGCCAGATCAAGTTAGGCAAGTTCTTATTTTTAGATACTTGGTCTGATCGTCCCGGACGATACGTGTATCATCCCGGACGATTCAGTACAATCATGCCTAATTTAATCTAGTAATTAAGGAAAGAAATTTATTTTTGGTTGATACGATCATATCGTCCTAGACGATCACAGGATCATCCCGGACGATCATGATCGTTTAGTGCATTTCAGCTGTACGACCCGAACTATGTTCAGGATGATTTGGGGCCTTTTTGAACTAATCGTACAGGACGATGTCCCAATCGTCCTGGACGATCAAGTCATTTTTTGGTCGTCCAGCACAGATTTCTCTGGACGACCCGAGCTGTCCTCTTGACGATTTTCCTTGATTTGCACTAATCGTCCCGGACAATCGCAGGATCGTACGGGATGATATGTATAACTTTTTCTACTGATCGTCCATAAGAGCCTAATCGTCCAGGCTGAAACAGCTGAATTTGAACTGATCATACAGGACGATCTATCGATCATCCTGGATGATCTTGGCCGACCAGTTGAGATTTAGGGCAAATTTTAAGCCCTCCTTTAAAAGAACTTTTACCAAAAATAAGAAAAATCTTTTGCTGCCTTCCTTCCCTGAGAAACCCTAGAGAGAGAGAGAGAGTTGGGAGAGAGAGAGAAGATCTTGTGAGGGGGAGTTAGTGAGGGATTCACTAAGGTTGCTCCAAGCACGGATCGGAGTCATCTTCTCCGCTCGTCGTCTTTCGTCTAGTCGGTGTTCGTCATGGGAGGATCGTTCGCAAGAAGATCCGGGGTTCTCTGCCCGCTTCAGGTGGAAGCAAAAGGAGTTCGAAGGTTCTCTGCCCGCTTCAGGTGAAAGCAAAAGGAGTTCGAAGGTTCTCTGCCTGCTTCAGGAGGAAGCGAAAGGAGGTCGGGTTCTCTGCCTCACCGTGTGGTGAAAAGGAGGTGTTTGTACAGGCTTCTTCGCCTTGCTGTGGGAGCAAAAGGAGAGACACTTTTTGTTTAGTGCAATACCCGGAGGGGAGGCTCCGGGGAGTGGACGTAGGTCAAGTAGACCGAACCACTATAAAATCCGGTTTGCTTTTCTGATTCAGTTTTACACTTTACTTTTCTGATATTAACTGCTTGGGTGAATATCTGTGGTTGATCTTTTCATTCTTGTTTATGTGTTTCTGCTGCTACGTATCGAAAAGATTTTCATTATTATCGTGAAATTTTTAAATAACTAATTCACCCCTCCTCTTGGTTAGCCTCGGGACTAGTTCACTAGGGCTTAACATCCCTATCGAACTTTCAAGTGGTATTAGAGAGGGATTCAAAATTTAGGTTTAAAAACTTTTGAATTTGATCCATGGCTAACTGTAACAATCGTAATACTGCTGAAGGATATTCTATTACAAGATCACCGTTGTTTGATAATATTCCTTTTGATTTTTGGAAAACACGCATGCCTACTTTTCTGCAATCTATTGATTATCGCATGTGGATGTTAGTTAAGGACGGATACGAACCACCTTTTAGACTAATTAACAATGTGAAAACTGAATTGCTTTTTACTGATTGGACGTTTGATGATCGTGATTTAACATAGTTAAATGCAAAATGCTTGAACTATTTCTTTTGTGCTTTAAAATCTGAAGACTATATGCGTGTTTCTACTTGTACAACGGGAAAGGAAATTTGGGATAGATTATGCATAACATACGAAGGTACAACTGAAGTCAAACAGTCTAGGTTAAACATCTTGTTACATGATTACAAACTTTTTCACATGAAACCTAGTGAGACTATTTCAGAAATGTACACAAGGTTCACTCAGATTGTTACCTCTTTGCATGCTCTAGGTAGAGAACTTACTAACTACGAAAGAGTGAACAAAATTCTTAGATGTTTGTCTGCTTCTTATGATGCTAAGATTACTGCTATTACTGAATCTAAAGATTTAAATACTTACTCTATTGACAGCTTACTTGGATCACTCATTGCTTACGAGTAAGGGGTGAACCAAAGGTAACTTGATGCAGGTGAACGCAAGAAAGAGAAGACAGTGGCACTAAAGGCCAAAGATTCGGATGCTAGCACTTCCGGGTCTGATAGTGATGATGTTGCCTTAATCACAAGACAATTCAAAAGCTTTCTAAGGAAGAAACATAAGAACTATCAGAAGTGGAACAAGGGTAAGTTTAATAAAAATTTTAAGGGTTCATCTGAATCTGTTTGTTTTGAATGCAGGAAGCCTGGACACATTAAGGTTGATTGTCCTACACTAAAAGCTCACCCAAGAAAGGAGAAGGGTGAGGAGAAACCAAAGTTCAGAAAGGACAAGAAGCGGATTCAGAAGGTGTTCTGGGCAGACTCTGTATCCGACTCTTCTGAGACTGAAGCTGAAGAGGAGGAAACAAACTTGTGTCTTATGGTTGATGATCACCCTGGTCAGTCAGATCAGGAAGAGGTATGTGAGCTGACTTATGATCAATTATTTAAAGTTTCTGAAAGATTTCATATATCTAATAAGAAGCTTAAGAAAACTCATGCTAGTTTGAAATTAGATTACTTAACTTTACAAAAAGAGCATGATTCTGTAGTTAAAGATCATTCCACACTTGATTTAAATCACATGTCTTTGCTTGATGAATTCAATGAGTTGAATAAAAAATATTCTGATTTAGTTTCTGAGCATGATTCATTGAAAACTACGCATGTGGACTTAGAAAGAGCTTTTAAAGAGTTAGATACAATGGCATGTGAAGTAGAAAGTAGCAATGGAACCTTAAAATTTGAAATTGCAAGTTTAAAGAAAGAAAATGAGTTTTTAAAAGTGAAAATTAGTGCTTTTGAAAAGAACAAAATACCGCCTACTTTTGAACAGTTTTATGCACCGCCATCTTTTGAAAAATCTGTTGCAAGTTCTTCAAAGCATGTTTCATATATATCTAAGAAGAGGCATTATCATCCACGTAGATTAGTTAACCCTTTTCCTGGTGTTAGATGTTTTTCATGTGGCATGTTAGGACATATTTCCCACACCTGCACTGTTCACCGTAGTACACATTGGGTGTGGAAACCAAAACTGCCTGTTTCACAGCACAGCACACATGCATTGCATTCTTCTTTTCATAAGAAGGAACCCAAACCTGTTTGGGTTCCTAAGACTGACGTTTGATACTTTTGTAGGTGTGCTCTCACATAAGACCTCGTGAGAGCATGTGGTACCTGGACAGCGGATGTTCTAGACATATGATTGGAGATGCAAATCAGTTCATTTCGCTGGAGGCCATAGCTGGAGGCAAGGTTACACTTGGAGATAACACCACCAGGAAGGTGGTAGGCACAGGTATAATTGGTGAATCAAAGAACTTTATAATTGATAATGTTTTGCTTGTAGATGGACTGAAACACAACCTGCTGAGCATCAGTCAACTCTATGACAAGGGATACAGCATCAAATTCCTGCCCACTGGCTGCATTTTAAGCTTAAATGATAAAGTTGTTTTGCAGGGGCAAATGATCAACAACGTCTACAAGCTGGATGTAAGTAGCATTAAATCTGATAATTCAATTTGCTTAAAAACTAATGCTGATGAGTCTTGTCTATGGCATAGGAGATTGTGTCATGCCAGTATGAAAACCCTTAGGAGAGTCACCCAAAAGGACTTAGTTAGAGGTGTGCCCAAGTTTAAGTTCACTAAGGATCACCTGTGTGATGCCTATCAGTTGGGGAAGCAAGTCTAGTCCTCTTTTCACTCTGTTAAGGATATTAGCACCTCTAGACCTTTAGAAGTTCTTCACATGGACCTCTTTGGACCCATTAGCACTGCCAGCTTAGGGGGGAGAGTCTATGGTTTTGTGATTGTAGATGATTATTCGAGGTTCACTTGGGTTAAGTTTTTGTCACATAAATCTGAGTCATTTGATGAGTTTAGATCCTTCTCTACTTGGATTCAGAAGAAGTTAGGATGTGAGATTATTACCATCCATAGTGATCACGGAGGGGAGTTTGAAAATGAAAGATTTGGAAGTTTTTGTGAGAATCATGGGATTAGTCACAATTTTTCAGCTCCTAGGACCCCTCAGTAGAGCGGGGTAGCTGAAAGAATGAACAGGACTTTAGTGGAAGCCGCTAGAGCCATGCTTGTCGAGTATTCACTTCCAAAATACTTTTGGGCTGAAGCGGTGAACACTGCCTGTTATGTGCTGAATAGGGTGAATGTGAGAGTCAAACTGAACAAGACACCTTATGAGATCATTAAGGGTAGAACTCCAAATCTGTCCCACCTCCATGTCTTTGGTTGTAAGGTTTTCATTCTGAACAACGGGAAGTCACCCTTAGGAAAATTTGACCCCAAATCTGATGAAGGAGTGTTCTTAGGATATTCAAGTGTGGGGAAATCCTTTAGGGTGTTCAATAGGAGGACTTTGGTGGTGGAAGAAATAAACTATGTAGTGTTTGATGAATCTGATCCTAAGGAGTCTAGATCTGAAGTAGAAGATGAAGAGATTATTGAGGTTACCCAAGGAGTTGGAAATACAAATTTGGAGGAAAGGGTAGAACCTCAAACCGCGTTGCCAAGAGATTGGAGATATTCTTTGAGTCATCCTAAAGAATTGATCTTAGGAGACCCTTCTGAAGGTGTTAGGACTAGGCATGGACTTAGGAAGGAAGTAAACCATTCTGCCTTTATCTCAATGACTGAACCCACCAACATCAATCAAGCCTTGTCAGATGAATTTTGGATTTTAGCTATGCAGGAAGAATTGAATTAATTTGTAAGGAATGATGTATGGGAGTTAGTAGAAAGACCTAAAAATCATAGTATTATGGGAACCAAGTGGGTCTTTAAGAATAAGATGAATGATTCTGGTGTGGTGGTGAGAAATAAGGCAATATTGGTGGCTAAGGGATATAATCAGATAGAAGGGATTGATTTTGAGGAGACTTTTGCCCCTGTAGCTAGATTGGAAGCCATTAGAGTGCTACTAGCCTTTGCCTGTTATAAGGGATTTAAGCTGTTTCAAATGGATGTCAAGAGTGCCTTTTTAAATGGGGTAATCAAAGAAGATGTTTTTGTAAAACAACCCCCAGGTTTTGAGAGTTCCCAATATCCAAGTCATGTCTATAAATTAAAAAAGGCCTTATATGGATTGAAACAGGCACCCAGAGCTTGGTATGAGAGGCTTAGCACATTCCTGTTAGACAGAGAGTTTGTTAAGGGGAGCGTAGACACCACCCTTTTTCTGAGGAGATTAGGAGATGACTTACTCATTGTCCAGATCTATGTTGATGATATAATTTTTGGATCTTCTGATAAATATTTATGTGAGGAGTTTTCTAAAACAATGAGTAAGGAGTTTGAGATGAGTATGATGGGAGAATTATCCTACTTTTTGGGGTTTAGCATAAGGCAAACAGATGATGGAACCTTTCTCAATCAATCAAAATACACTAAGGATATTTTGAAGAAATATGAAATGGACAAAGCCAAGCCAATCAATACTCCCATGCCCTCCTCAGTTCAGTTAGATAAGGATTCAAATGGAAAATCTATTGATCAGAAGAAGTATAGAGGGATAATAGGTTCACTGCTTTACCTGACTGCTAGCCGACCTGATATCATGTTTAGTGTTTATCTTTGTGCTAGGTTTCAGGCTGATCCTAAAGAGTCCCACCTGACTGCTGTTAAGAGAATTCTTAGATATCTTTTAGGAACCCCAAACCTAGGAATTTGGTACCCTAGGCACAGCACCTCTTTTGAGATTATTGGATATTCTGATTCTGATTTTGCGGGGTGCAGGGTGGATAGGAAGAGTACTTCTGGGACTTGTCAATTCATAGGACAGTCGTTAGTCTCCTGGTCCAGTAGAAAATAGAACTCAGTTGCACTTTCCACTGCTGAAGCTGAGTACATTGCCTTAGGGAGTTGTATGGCCCAAGTTCTTTGGTTGAAGCAACAAGTCTTGGATTTAGGAGTACCTGTTGGCATAATTTCTATTCTGTGTGATAATACTAGTGCCATCTGTATCTCTGAGAATCCAATCCAACATTCTAGGACCAAACACATTGATATTAGGCATCACTTCATTAGGGACCATGTTACAAAAGGGGACATTGAGCTACATCACGTAGCAACTGAAAATCAGCTGGCTGACATATTCACTAAACCACTGGCCTTTGACTCATTCAGCATTTTGAGAACCAGATTAGGAGTGATTGATATAAATGCTTGATTCTGATGACTGCTGATTTATGACTGTTCTGATTGGTATTCTGACTTCTGTTAGTTAGTTTTTTGGTATTCTGACTTCTGTTAGTTAGTTTTTTGGTATTCTGACTTCTGTTAGTTAGTTTTTGGTATTCTGATTTCTGATTTCTGTTAGTTAGTTTTTGTATTCTGATTTTTGATTTCTATTAGTTAGTTTTGGTATTCTGATTTCTGATTTCTGTTAGTTAGTTTTGGTTTAATTAATTACTTTCAGTTGATTTTATTTCTTCTGCTGATTTCTGTGTTAGCCTTACTGTTAGTTTGATTTGAGTATTTACTTTGCTGTGATTTTCTACCTATTTTTATTTCTTCACTGGTTCATATCTTGCACTTACTATTTTATGCTTTTCAAGATCTAATCACCGCTCACTACTTCTGATGATCTGAATTTTTGACTGGGAGTTTTTACCTTGTTTTGGTTTGGAAGCTGGTAAGCAGTGATTGACTTCGCTGAATCTGTTAAAGGGAAGAAACATTGATAATTGTTTCTCTTCCTCTAACTCCTCTTCTGGTGTATACTTTCTTTTGAATAAAAATCCTCTTCAAAATTAAAATGTTAGTTTTTGAAATAGAGATTATTTTATCTTCCTATAGTAATTTTCCTCATATCAATAGTGTTTTTCAAAGTCTTGAGTCATTAGTTTGATTTTCTAAACCAAGTGATTGCATTTATCATATGTTGTATGGCTTTTATTTTGTGAATCATTCTTCCTTACTGTGGAGAGTCATCTCCTATGTCTGGAAGATAATCTCACAGCTGAGACTCTTTAATGATTATGAAAAGGAGAAAGCTTAAAAAAGATGCGCAGTGCACCAGATAATTTGAAAAAGAGGCATAAAATGAGCCCAAAACTGAAAAGATGCGAAATTACCAAATTGGATACACAAAGTGTATCAAAAATTAAAAGATGCGCAAAGCGCCAACCAATTTGAAAAAGAGGCACAAAATGAGCCCAAACCAAGCTTTCTTCCCTTTCAGATTGTTAAATGTCTTAGAGAAATCTGTGCGCCACTTAATATTTTCAAAAGCTTGAGTTTTGAAAATCCCGATTTCTAATTTTTTATTTTGTAACACTGTTATATCAGATATTTTTCTGGAACGAGGCTTGAAAGGATCTCTTTTCAAATCTAATGTCTTTTCTTCTGAATCGGATTTTTGTTTTGAAAGAGGTTTCCATCGATAAGGTGCCCGGGGTCGGAGTTACGAAAGTTGATTATTTCCAACCTTTTCTGGATTTCAGCGCTGTAAGTTTTAGTTTTCTATTGTGTAGTTGTTCTATTTATGTCTTATTTCCGTGTTCTATTTTTCCTACTCCTTTTTGTGATGTCAAAAGGGGGAGTCAGTTGTAGTCATGTCTGTTTCTGTTTTATGAGTCATATTTCCTGTATTGTTTTAGTTGTTAAATGAAAATTTGAAAAAATATTTATGTTTTGATCTCCTAGTTTACTTTTATTTTCAAACAACTTTACTAATGTTTGCCATCATCAAAAAGGGGGAGATTGTTGCAAATCTAGTTTTGATGATGACAAACATGTTTCTAGTGTGTTTTGTTTGGCTAATCTGTTTCAGGCACAAAAGACCACGAGCCACTCAAGTCAACTCAAGATCGGGTCCAAGTGTGTCAAATGTATGATTTTTTCCTTTTATTGAGTCAATTGTAATGTAACTGATCCCCTAGCTAAGTAACCTTGCACACACACACTCAGGGGGAGAGCTTGAGTGAATTAGAGTTTCTGTTCAAATTTTGTTCAGATCGTCCTAGACGATTTCAACATCGTCCTGGACGATCCAGCCAAAATAGAAACCCTAATTAGGGCGACTAAGTTAAGAGGGTCTGATTAAGCAGATCATCCTGGACAATCTCTGGATCGTATGGGATGATATTCCCAAATCAAAAATTTTTAGCCGCCAGATCAAGTTAGGCAAGTTCTTATTTTTAGATACTTGGTCTGATCGTCCCGGACGATACGTGTATTGTCCCGGAAGATTCAGTACAATCATGCCTAATTTAATCTGGTAATTAAGGAAAGCAATTTATTTTTGGTTGATACAATCATATCGTCCTAGACGATCGCAGGATCGTCCCGGAAGATCGCAGGATCGTCCCGGACGATCATGATCGTTTAGTGCATTTCAGCTGTACGACCCAAACTGTGTTCAGGATGATTTGGGGCCTTTTTGAACTAATCGTACAGGACGATGTCCCAATCGTCCTGGACGATCAAGTCATTTTTTGGTCGTCCAGCACAGATTTCTCTGGACGACCCGAGCTGTCCTCTTGACGATTTTCCTTGATTTGCACTAATCGTCCCGGACGATCGCAGGATCGTACGGGATGATATGAACAACTTTTTCTACTGATCGTCCAGAAGAGCCTAATCATCCAGGTTGAAATAGCTGAATTTGAACTGATCGTACAGGACGATCTATCGATCGTCCTGGACGATCTTGGCCGACCAATTCAGATTTAGGGTAAATTTTAAGCCCTCCTTTAAAAGAACTTTTTCCAAAAATAAGAAAAATCATTTGCTGCCTTCCTTCCTTGAGAAACCCTAGAGAGAGAGAGAGTTGGGAGAGAGAGAGAAGATCTTGTGAGGGGGAGTTAGTGAGGGATTCACTAAGGTTGCTCCAAGCACGGATCGGAGTCGTCTTCTCCGCTCGTCGTCTTTTGTCTAGTCGGTGTTCGTCGTGGGAGGATCGTTCGCAAGAAGATCTGGGGTTCTCTGCCCGCTTCAGGTGGAAGCAAAAGGAGTTCGAAGGTTCTCTGCCCGCTTCAGGTGGAAGCAAAAGGAGTTCGAAGGTTCTCTGCCTGCTTCAGGAGGAAGCGAAAGGAGGTCGGGTTCTCTGCCTCATCGTATGGTGAAAAGGAGGTGTTTGTACAGGCTTCTCCGCCTTGCTGTGGGAGCAAAAGGAGAGACACTTTTTGTTTAGTGCAATACCCGGAGGGGAGGCTCCGGGGAGTGGACGTAGGTCAAGTTGACCGAACCACTATAAAATCTGGTTTGCTTTTCTGATTCAGTTTTGCACTTTACTTTTCTGATATTAACTGCTTGGGTGAATATCTGTGGTTGATCTTTTCGTTCTTGTTTATGTGTTTCTACTGCTACGTATCGAAAAGATTTTCATTGTTATCGTGAAATTTTTAAATAACCAATTCACCCCCCCCTCTTGGTTAGCCTCGGGACTAGTTCACTAGGGCTTAACATCCCTATCGAACTTTCACCCTTCAATTTGATTATACCCCTTAGCCACCAATCTTGTCTTATTCCTAACCACCACACCAGAATCATTCATCTTATTCTTAAAGACCCACTTGGTTCCCACTATACTTTGATTTTTAGGTCTTTCTACTAACTCCCAAACATCATTCCTTATAAATTGATTCAATTCTTCTTGCATAGCTAAGATCCAAAACTCATCTCGAAGGGCTTGATTAATGTTAGTGGGTTCAGTCATTGAGATAAAGGCAGAGTGGTTTACTTCCTTCCTAAGTCCATGCCTAGTCCTAACACCTTCAGAAGGGTCTCCTAAGATCAGTTCTTTAGGATGACTCAAAGAATATCTCCAATCTCTAGGCAGTGTGATTTGAGGTTCTACCCTCTCCTCCAGATTTGGATTTCCAACCCCTTGGGTAATCTCCTCTACCTCTTCTTCTTCCTCAACTCTAGTCACCTTAGGATCAGATTCATCAAACACCACATAAGTTGTCTCTTCCACCGCTAAAGTCCTCTTATTGAACGCCCTAAAGGATTTTCCCACACTAGAATAGCCTAAGAAAACTCCTTCATCAGATTTGGGGTCAAATTTTCCTAAGGATGATTTCCTGTTGTTCAGAATGAAAACCTTACAGCCAAAGACATGAAGGTGGGACAGGTTTGGAGTTCTACCCTTAATGATCTCATAAGGTGTCTTGTTCAGATTTGATCTCACATTCACCCTATTCAACACATAACAGGCATTGTTCACCACTTTAGCCCAAAAGTATTTTGGAAGTGAATACTCAGCAAGCATGGCTCTAGCGGCTTCCACTAAGGTCCTATTCTTCCTTTCAGCTACCCCGTTCTGCTCAGGGGTCCTAGGAGCTAAAAAATTGTGACTAATCCCTTGCTCCTCATAGAAACTTCTAAACTTTATATTTTCAAATTCTCCACCATGATCACTATGAATAGTCAAGATCTCACAACCTAACTTCCTCTGAATCCAAGTGGAGAAGGACTTAAATTCATCGAATGACTCAGATTTATGTGACAGAAATTTAATCCAAGTGAACCTCGAGTAGTCATCAATAATCACAAAACCATAGACTTTTCCCCCTAAGCTGACAGTGCTAATGGGTCCAAAGAGATCCATGTGAAGGACTTCTAAAGGTCTAGAGGTGCTAATATCCTTAATAGAGTGAAAAGAGGACTAAACTTGCTTCCCTAACTGGCAGGCATCACACAGGTGGTCCTTAGTGAACTTAAGCTTGGGTACACCTCTAACTAAGTCCTTTTTGGTGACTCTCCTAAGGGTTTTCATACTTACATGACACAATCTCCTATGCCACAACCAAGACTCATCAGCAGCAATTTTTAAGCAAATTGAATTTTCAGCTTTAATGCAAGTTACATCGAGCTTATAGACATTGTTGATCCTTTGTCCGTGCAAAATAACTTTGTCATTTAAGCTTAAAATATAGCATGTGGGCAGGAATTTGATGTTGTATCCTTTGCCACAGAGTTGACTGATGCACAGAAGGTTGTGTTTCAGTCCATCTACAAGCAAAATATTATCAATCATAAAACTCTTTGAATCACCAATTATATCTGAACCTACCACCCTCCTGGTGGTGTTATCTCTAAGTGTAACCTTGCCTCCAGCCCTGGCCTCCAATGAAATGAACTGATTTGCATCCCCAGTCATGTGTCTAGAATATCCGCTGTCCAGGTACCACATGCTCTCATGAGGTCTTGTGTGAGAGCACACCTACAAAATCATCAAATGCCAGTTTTAGGAACCCAAACAGGTTTGGGTTCCTTCTTATGAAAAGAAGAATGTAATACATGTGTGCTGTGCTGTGAAACAGGAAATTTGGGCCTCCACACCCAATGTGTACTATGGTGAATAGTGCAGGTGTGGGAAACGTGTCCTAACATGCCACAGGAAAAATATCTAACACCAGGAAAAGGGTTAACTAATCTACGTGGGTGATAGTGCCTCTTCCTAGGTTTGTATGAAACATGCTTTGATGATTTTGAACTAGATTCTACAAAAGGTAGAGGTGTATAAAACTGTGCAAACATAGGAGGTGTTTCATGTTTCTCAAAAGCATTGATCTTAACTTTCAAAAATTCATTTTCATTCTTTAAACTTACAATTTCAAATTTCAAAGCACCATTGCTACTCTCCACTTCACATGCCAGATTGTCTAATTCTTTGAAAGCTTTTTCTAAATCAACATGCGTGGTTTTCAGTAAATCATGCTCAGTAGTGAGATCAGAATATTTTTTTTTTAATTCATCAAACTCATCAAGTAAAGACATGTGATTGCAATCAATAGTAGAGTGATCTTTAATCAAAATTTCATGCTGTTTTTGTAATTTCAGAAATTCTAGTTTCAGGCTAGCATGAGTTTTCTTAAGCTTCCTATACGATGCATGAATTTTTTCATATATTTCAAATAATTAATCGTAAGTAAGCTCACATACCTCTTCCTGGTCAGACTGACCAGGATGATCATCAGCCATCAGACACAAATTTATTTCCTCCTCTTTAGCTTCAGTCTCAGAGGAGTCGGATGCAGAGACTACACAGAACGCCTTCTCAATCTGCTTCTTGTTCTTCCTGAACTTGTGTTTCTCCTCACCCTTCTCCGTGCTTGGGTGAGCTTTAAGTGTAGGAAAATCAACATTAATGTGTGCAGGCTTCCTGCATTCAAAACAGACAGTATCAGATGAACCCTTAAAATTTTTATTAGACTTACCCTTATTCCACTTCTGAAATTTCTTGTATTTCTTCCTTTGAAAGCTTTTGAATTGCCTAGTGATCAAGGAAACGTCATCTCTATCAAACCCGAAAGCACTAGTATCACTCTCATTGGCCTTCAGTGCTATTATTTTCTCCTTCTTCTTCTCACCTGCATCAGGCTGTCTTTGGTTCACCCCTTGCTCGTAAGCAATGATTGATCCAAGTAAGCTATCAATAGAGTAAGTATTTAAATCTTTAGATTCAGTGATTGCAGTTATCTTAGCATCATACGAAGAAGGTAAACATCTAAGAATTTTGTTCACTCTTTCATAGTATATAAGTTCTCTACCTAAGGCATGCAAAGAGGTGACAATTTGAGTAAACCTTGTATAGATTTTAGAAATGGATTCAGTAGGTTTCATGCGAAAAACTTCATAGTTATGAAGCAAAATGTTTAACCTAGACTGTTTGACTTCAGTTGTACCTTCATAAGTGATACACAGTCTATCCCAAATCTCTTTTCTAATTGTACAAGTTGAAACACGCATGTAATCCTCAGATTTTAAAGCACAGAAAAAATAGTTCAAGCATTTGGCATTCAATTGTGCTAAATCACGATCATCAAAAGTCCAATAAGTAAAGGGCAGTTCATTTTTAATATTATTAATCATTCTAAAAGGTGGTTCATATCCATCCTTAACAAGCATCCACATACGATAATCAATTGATTGAAGAAAAGTGGACATGCGAGCTTTCCAAAAATCAAAAGGTATGTTATCAAATAATGGCAGACATACAGTTGAATAACCTTCAGCAGTATTATGATTATCAAAGTTAGCCATGGATCAAATTCAAAAGTTTTTCAAAACTAGATTTTATGAATCCCGCTCTGATACCACTTGAAAGTTTGATAGGGATGTTAAGCCCTGATGAACTAGTCCCGAGGCTAACCAAGAGGGGGGGTGAATTGGTTATTTAAAAATTTAAGAGCAACAGTAAAAATCTTTCCTATGATATGCAGCAGAAATAAGTAAATACTCAAACGAAAAGATTAAACATAAATTTCACCCGAGCAGATATTCATAAAAAAACTAAAGTGTAGAAAGTAATCAGAAAAAACACACCAGATTTTTATAGTGATTCGGTCAACTTGACCCACGTCCACTCCTCGGAGCCTCCCCTCCGGGTATTGCACTAACTCAAAGTGTCTCTCCTTTTGCTACCACAGCAAGGCGGAGAAGCCTGTACAAAAACCTCCTTTCCACAGACACGGTGAGGCAGAGAACCTAACCTCCTTTTGCTTCCTCCTGAAGCAGGAAGAGAACCTCGGACTCCTTTCGCTTCCTCCTGAAGCGAGCAGAGAACCCCGGACTCCTTTCGCTTCTTGCTGAAGTGGGCAGAGAACACTGGATGTTCTTGCGAATGATCCTCTCACAAAGAACACCAACACGACGAAAGATGACGAGCGAAGAAGACGACTCTGATCCTTGCTTAGAGCAACCTTCGTGAACTCCTCACGAACTCCCCTTCACAAGATCCTCTCTCTCTCTCCCAAACTCTCTCTCTCTAGGGTTTCTCTGGAAAGGAAAGTGGCAAAAGATCTTTCTTGTTGAAAGAAAAAGATCTTTTATAGGAGGGCTCAAAATTTGCCCTAAATCTTAATTGGTCTGCCAAGATCGTCCAGGATGATCAATAGATCATCCTGTACGATCAGTTCAAAATTGGCTGTTTCAGCCTAGATGATCTGGCTCTTCTGGACGATCAGTGGAAAAAAGTTGTTCATATCGTCCCGTACAATTTTTCGATCGTCCGGGACAATTAGTGTAAATTGAGGAATTTCATCCAGAAGACCACTCTGGTTGTCCAGAGAAACTTGTGCTAGACGACCTAAAAATGACTTTATCATCCAGGACTATAAGGATATCGTCGTGTACGATTAGTTCAAATAGTGTCCAAATCATCCTGATCACCGCTCTGGACGTACAGCTGAAACACACTAGATGAACATGATCATCCAGGACGATCCTGCGATCGTCCAGGATGATATGATTGTATCAATTTAATATTAATTTCTTTCCTTAATTACCAGACTAATTTAGGCAAGATTGTACTAGATCGTCCAGGATGATAAACGTATCGTCCGGGACGATCAGACCAAATATCTTAAAATAAAAACTTGCCTAACTTGATCTGGCGGCTGAGAATTTTTTATTTGAGCCTATCATTTCGTATGATGTATGGATCATCCAGGACGATAGGCTTAATCAGACAGACTTAACTTGGTCTTCCTAATTAGGGTTTCTATTTTTACTTGATCGTCTAGGACGATGTGAAGATCCTCCAGGACGATCTGAAAAAAATTGAACAGAAACTCTAGTTCACTCAAGCTCTCCCCTGAGTGTGTGTGTGCAAGGTTACTTAGCTAGGGGATTAGTTACATTATAATTGACTCAAGAAAAGGAAAACAGTACATTTAGACACACTTGGACCCGATCTTGCATTGGCTTGAGTTGCTCTTTATCTTTGTACCTAAAATGGGTTAGCCAAGCAAAATACAATAGAAAAATGTTTGTCATCATCAAAACTAGATTTGTAATAGATCTCATTATTTTGATCCACCTTAAATAGCATCCATCTGATCTCAGATTAGAGAGAAAATTACTAAAATTATTAGTGAGGTATTCAGTGCCTAGCCAATTGGATGGCGCCATGCATAATGTCCCTACTGATAGGATAATTCCTTAACTTATTCTCAAAAAATACCATCTAACATAAAAAATGCATAACTCCTTACACAATTGTCCAAATTAAGTGATCATAAACTCTATGGAATCAGTTTGAGGAGTAGAATAAAAACCCTATTATTTTACACCTTAATTTCTTATGCATGAAAAGTAATTCTGGAAACATTCTCAAGGGTATTTTTGAAATTAGTCTTCAAATATATCTCAAAATGGGTTGAAATTGATATGAGTGATTCATGGGCATGTATTTTACATATCCAAAAATTTCTTCAGTTTAATTGAATACCCCTAAGGGCTTCAATTAGAAATTTCAAGATCATGGCTTGATTTTAACATTCAATTAACATGAATTCATATAGAATTAGGTTATATGCTTTGGTGTATTTATTATATTCTATCCAAGGGTTGGAGCACGCCATTGATTGTCAACTAATTTCTTTAATAGATTTCCTAAATTAAATCCTTTATTGTATAGTTACATTTACCATAAGGGATTCATTTTGAAACCTCAGTAGGGTTTTTTTTTTTTGAAGAAACACAGAAAATTCTATTAATAATAGAGAAAAGCTATTACAAACTACGAAGCAAAAGTTCCAGCTCCTCCTTTAACAAACTAGTAAATAAAGGAGGAACCTTATTATCACTAATATCATCCCAAAAAAAATCTCCAAACAAAGCAAAGTTAGCACATAAATCTACAAACTTATTACATTTCCTATGTACACAATTGAAAATAACATGATTAAAATCCTTTAAAAATGCAAGCTCCTCCATCCACTAACCTCCCTTATTTGTCTAATTTGCAAGGAATTTATTAATATTATGATTATCACCTTCGATGATAATTCCTTTATATATGAACATCCAATCCTTGATGAAATCTTTAAAAATTTGGATTAAAAAAATTCCATCAGAGCAACATCCCAGTGAACACACTTCCTTCCAAAAGCCAAATGAAATCTTCCCTTGCTATCCTAGAGTGCACCACAAACACCAGCTTTATACGATTGTAAAAGAGTTACATCAACATTTAATTTGATCCATTCGGGTGAAGGAGGATGCTAATAATTCAGTAACAGTCTAGAGGATTAATTAACACCCCAGTTGCTCGAGTTGAAGCCAAAGGCCAAAGAAGAAAATGAAACCAAGCTCACCAATTGAGCGGCAATCAGAGAAGGGCTATCCCTAATACCTTCATGAACATATTTGTTCCTAGCTTTCCATGAATAATAAACGGTATTGCAATACAATTTGAGTAAGAAAATATTATTTGAACTTAGCCGAATCAAGCATTGACAGCATTCACCCAATGTTTCAAAATTAGGAAAGGAAAATCCCCAGCTATTCAAAACTTGCAAAACCTCCTTCAGCTTCGCACATTTCACAATAACGTGGTCTATATCTTCCATCTCGTTACAACCTCTAGGACATGAGAAATTGTTCTGCAATCTTCTATATGACAGAAAATGAAATGTTGGGATAGCCTTTTTAAAAACACGCCACCAATAGAACTCAACACGAGGGAGAAGCTTAGCCTTCTTTACCCATTTCCAATAAATAACTTAGGATTGATCTTGCTTTAACACGTCAAAAATCAAAGAAGAAATTATTTTACCTGACTTTTGAAATATCAGATTCAATCTATCCTCTTCTAATTCTGGACTAATTCAAATTTGACATATGCATTCCACAATCTCCAATCCGAAAAACTTACACAGTAGCTCTACATCCTAAGTGCCATCCACCATGAGCTTATCTACCGTCAAGCCATCTGATTCTGGACAGCAACAAACATAGGCCATTTGTCAATGCACTCATCCAAGATCCAGACATCCTTATACACATCTAGGGACTTGCCACTTAAAATGTCTCACCTTACAACTAAATTTAAGAATTTTCCACCGTTATTGATAATTTTCCAAGATGATGAGCCACCTTTTAGTCTTCCAATATCATTAAATCGGGCACCATATTTAGGAGTAAGAATACTATGTAACAATGAACCTTTATCTTGAATTAATTTCTATGCCAATTTTGCTCTCAAGGGACCAACCTTATTTGTATAAGAGTGAAGTCCACGGCCACCTGATTTGAAAGGCTTGCACAAAACACTCCAACTAACATAATGGAGGCCTAGCCTACCTCCTTGCTTATTCTAAATAAAACTCGTACACATCTTGTCAAGATCATCAACAACTCCTTCAGGCACCATAGAATGAGTATCATGAAAAGTAAGATAAGATAACATAACAGATTTCACCAGCATAAATTTCCCTGCCAAAGAAATGAACTTACTCCCCCAAATATTTATCATTCTCCAAGCTTTATCAATGGTGAATTGGAAATCAGCCCTTAGAAGTCTCCTTAGAGCAATTTTAACACCAAGATATCTGAATTCTTTTAACTGTTTAATACCCATGATACGAGTAATGACTTTTTTCCTCCTCCTCTTGACAAATTTACCAAAGAGAATGGCCGACTTATCAAAATTAACTCTTTGACCTGTATAATCATAGAAATTCAGCAAAACACTTTTGACCTCCTTCACAGCTTAATGGTGGCTTCCGAAAAAATAATGGTGTCATTTGCATACAACAAGTGAGAAATCTTAGGACCATTCAGACTAATCTGAATTCCAATAGAGTCTCCTTTCTGAAGAAGAGCATTGGAGAGAAGCTGTGAGCAAAGAATAAATAAGAAAGGCGAGAGAGGACAACCTTGATGGAATCCTCTTTTAGCATTTATCCATTCAGAAGTAGCTCCATTAATCATCAACAAGAACCTAGGATTTTCCACACATTCTAAGGAGAACTTAATGGGGAACCCGAAATATTCCAAAATTTTCCTCAAAGTGTCCCAACACATTGAGTCATACGCATGTTCCATATCAACTTTGAAAGAGACCAATACTTTAGAATTTTTAGAGAATCTAAACTTGTGGAATACTTCCTGAGCAACAAGTACATGATTTGACAATGATCTTCCCTTGATTAAAGCAGCTTGCTCCACCAAAATTAGTTTTGACATTAAGGGGATTAATATATTCACAAGAACCTTAGAAACCAATTTACAGATCATCTTACAAAGATTGATCGGCCTGTAGTTGGAAGGAGTCAGAGGATTTTCCACTTTTAGGATCAGAACTACTAAAGTATCTTTCCATTCCGCATGCATATTACTAGAATTAAAAAATTGGACAATAGCTTTCCAAAATCTTCTTTAATTTTACTCCAATAAGCTTTGAGAAATGAATAGGAAATACCATCTTCACCAGGAGCAATGTAAGAATCGGCATGTTTAATAATCTATTCCACCACTTCCAAAGTAGCAACCCTTTCCAGCAAGTCTCTGTCGTCATCATCAAGCAAACTGTAAGTAGGTGGCCAACCTTCCAAAACACTTGATTTTTTCTTCCATTTGTTCTTCACAAACCAGATAAACACTTCCTCAATCAGATTTTGATCTTCAACCAGATTACAGTTAACATCTTTGACCTTGAAGATCCAATTAGAGTTTCTTCTAGCACTAGCAAATGATTAAAAAAACTTATAATTCATGTCTCCTTCCTTCAGCCACTTTGATATAGCCCGTTGCTTCCACAAGGTGTTCAAATGGCCTAACGTGGAGTTCAGCTCAGACACTTTCACCTTGAGATTCCAACTTTCATCTTTCGTTTGGTGGCCTAATTCTGCTTCTTTCAATTGCAACTCATATATTTCTTTCAAAAGATAATCATTCACTTGAATAAAGCTTTTAAACTTAGCTCTGCTCCAAAAAAAGAGCTTTCAAGGATCTGTTACCCTTGATATTCAATGTGTATGAAGGATCACTAGTAACCCTCCAAACTTTCTTAACCACACCTAACGAAGCCAGAAAAGAAGCCCAAACATTTTCAAATCTGATGATTCTTCTTATTACCAAAAAATTCTCCAATAAATTTAAAACAATAGGGCAATGATCTGAAGCCACTCTAGCAAGGTGCCTCACCACCATACGATGAGATGAATTGAAAGCAACAACATTCATGAAACATCTGTCTAACCTCTCCAAGATTTCGAGCCTCTCTGACCTTATTATTACACCAAGTGAATTTAGGGCCTATAAACCCAACCTCATGAAAATCATTATTAGCAAAAAAGGCATTCATCTCCTTGGGACCTAGGGAGTAAGCAAATTTCTTCCCTCCCCTTTTATCCTCTTTTGATAAAAGACAATTAAAATCTCTGCCACTATCATGGGTAGATTTTTGGAGTTATAAGCTTCTAGTCTACTCCATGATTCCCTTCTCTTATAGACATCTTTACTTCCATACATAGAAGAAACTATCCAATCACCTTTATTGAACATCTTCAACTAACAAACAATAAATTGGAAAGATGATTCCAAAATGGAAAACACAGCAACAATAGATTTCCAAAGCACTAAGCTTCCTCCTAATAAACCATATGAATGAACATGATAGAAATCCTAATCAGAACCAATCAAAACATCAACTTCCCTTCTATCAATGTTAGAAATTTTGGTTTCTAACAAGCTAACAAAAAAACCCCATGCTCCCTAAAAAACTCTCTAAGATATAGAGAAGCTTGCCTCTTCCAAGCTCCTCTATAATTCCAGAAAGTAATGATGTGATGTGATTGAAAAATATATGTTTTGAAAAAGTGTTTTAATTTTCTTTAGGAAATGTTCAATTTCTGGAATTTAAATTTTATAATCGAACACTTATTATGAATGATATGTCACCTCAAAAGGTGAATATATCGTTCCCTAATAGGTTCAGATTATAAATCTTGATTTAACCTGATTATCATAGTCAAACTCAAGGAGAAACAACATATGATCTCAAAAGATCAAAATGATGTTAAATCCAATGTTTAACTATAATAATCTAGTAAAGAGATCATTAATTTCATAATCAAGATCACGATAACAGTACGATATATCTTTCTAACGAAAGAGGATATCGTCTGTTATCGATTATTTGAAAATGACGATAATGATCGTTGACTTTTGAATTTCCCAAAGATAATTAATTAAAATTTTGAAAAACTTGATTTTAAAAATCAGGTCTGGGTTTCTAAATCTCCTACGAGCGCAAGGCCTCGTAGTTAATTACATCGTAGGAAACCAGAAATTTCCTACGAATACTCTCGATTAAAATAGCGATACAAATTTTATTTAAGATTTCAACGTTTGATATCAAAGGAGGTAGGGACTGGAATTTTTAAATGGGATTGGTTCAAAATTGAACACTTATTTCTGGAGTCAAAGGGATAAGAGTAGGAGGTGTTTTAAGATTCTGAATCACTTTAGAAACACCTCAAATTATCCTAAGTGTTGGGCTTGAATTAGATTGAAAGAGATTTAATGTTTGAGTGGTCAATTTTATTAGAAAGTGGGAATTAGATTCCCAGAAGTTGAGGTCTTAAGATTGAACATTTGCCTCATAACCTAAGTCTAAAATTGGGTACTAAGAATCAATGACCCGGATCCTAGCTAATGCAATGCAGTCCTGGACTTATCCCGGCCTGGATTATGGAGCCAGCTAAACCACCTAAATGCTTCAAAATCATGAGTCAATGTCTTTATGAAAGAGTGGTTAAAGATGTTATTTAAGATTGAGTTTGAGGAGTTGGGGTCGATATCTAGAGCAGATTCTTAATTGACCCCTTAACTTATGTTGGGTGAAATGCTTAGGCTAAAAATGTAATTAAAGAATTAGACTAATGCTTCAGGAGGAAGCGAAAGGATTCCAGGTTCTCTGCCTTCTTCAGGTGGAAGCGAAAGGAGTCTAGGTTCTCTATCTGCTTCAGAAGGAAGAGAAAGGAGTTCAGGTTCTCTGTCTCACCGAGTTGGTGGAAAGGAGTTTTTGTACAGGCTTCTCCACCTTACTATGGGAGTAGAAGGAGACTCACTTAGTGTTGGTGTAATACTCGGAGGGGAGGCTCCAAGGAGTGGACGTAGGTAAAGTTGACCGAACCACTATAAAATCTGGTGTGTTCTTTGTGATTATTTTTCGCACTTATTTTTTTGTTGATGATTGTGTGATTGTGATTATTATTTGGTCATCATTGAACATCTGCAAACCATCGCAAAACTGAAATTATTTTAAAACATTCAGAAAGATTTTTTCTAAATCATTGTTTGCTAAGGAATTTTTAAAATAACCAATTCACCCCCCCTCTTGGTTAGCCTCGGGACTAGTTCATAAGGGATTAACATCCCTAATGAACTTTCATCTAATTCCATACTGCTAACTTGCCACCTAAACTTGTAACTTTTAAGGGAGACATATTATTTCTCAAGTGCACTGGATTCAGATTTTTAAGGCAAGTTGATTAATCTTTTTAATGAAAATTAACCTTTATATTAAATCTAAAGCAGTACAGAGTTATAGTTGACTCCACCAGATGTTTAGATGCCCCTCCCTCTCACCACTTCTGTGGGTTATTTTAACTGTTGAATTAAAATCAATATCAAACTTAAGTTGATTTTTGATATGAAAATCTTTTCAATCTTTTAATAATTTTCTATCTTAATAGGCATCTCTTAACTTGTTCAATGACTTTCCAAGTCAAGTTAATATTCCTATAAAAAAATGAGTTTGCCTTGAAGATTATACTTCCTTGCATAAGAGAAGGACTTTACTTCCCTTGCACTTGAGAGATAATTTGGGCATTTAAATAAAAAGAGTAATCCTTTTAATGTTTTTAAGAAAATTAAGCCTATTATCAAGATCAAAAGAAATCAAAATAAGTTAAAGGATGCGTAAAGCATGCCAAAATGAAAAGAGGCATAAAGTGAGCCATAAGTCAAGAAATGTGTGGAGTGCACTAAAAATGAGAAGATCCGTAATATGCATCATAAGACAAAAAAGAGTCTTCTTCCTTCTTTAATTCCTTAAATTTCAAAACAAAATCCAATCGTCTTTAATTACTTGACTTTGCAAAATTTTGAATCCAGATTCTTCATTATGCTGAATTATCTATTAGATAGAAAGTTGTCAGGCAAGAGAATTAAAAAGATTAAATTTCTACCTTCAACTTAAATCTTTTGAAATTGGTTTTAATTTAAAGTTTGTGTAAGGGAGACCCCAATTCAGTTTCTAGAAAACTTGGTCTGGGTCAACAAAACCTAAATTCACAAAGCTTTTCAGATCTGTTGGAGTCGATCCACTTCTCACTGTACTTGTAAATTTGTTCCCGTTTGTCATTTTGATACGGTCCAAATGGTTAAGAGGAAAATTTTCAAATAAAATGAATGAATATTCTATTCCTCTTAAAAATGCAAATCTTATCCTTGAGGAATATATGTGAGTCTTTGCACATATGCATCTTTTCCTTCAAGGACTTCTTTACAAAATCACACTCTATGCTGGGTCCAAGATCAACCCCACTAGAGGAGTATTTTATAATGCTGGGAATTTTCATTCAAAATCAAATCACAGCTGAGCAGTGTACCCGACTCTTATTGGAGTAGTTTAAGGCCTTACAGAGCGTCATCTTTAAGGCTCAGAGTAGTACAAAGCCCGAGTGGTTCAAGCTCATGATAAGATAATGCGACTTAGAACCTTCCAAGTAGGAGACTTCGTCAAGGTTCTTCGGATGCCTATCTTATC
Organism: Dendrobium chrysotoxum; assembly: GCA_019925795.1. NCBI lineage: Eukaryota > Viridiplantae > Streptophyta > Magnoliopsida > Asparagales > Orchidaceae > Dendrobium > Dendrobium chrysotoxum. The sequence goes on along the minus strand of CM034300.1, from coordinate 25,838,570 downwards.
CTACTGAGAGACTGGTGGGGGAGTTTGAACCAATTTAAGAATGACCATTTGTCATTGAGACGATCTTTGAGAAAATTTCAAACATCAACTGATCACTCTTGAAGGGTGCTACCCGATATTTTTAAATGTTAGGGCAGCTCTTCAGGAAGTATAAAGCCAGATGAGTATCAATTAAAAAAAAAACTTTTCAAAAATTAAAATTCTAAATCAAATTCAAGATCAATAAAAATCAAATCAAATTTCAAATCCAAAATTCTTTAAATTCAAAACTGAATCAAATTAAATTCAAAACTCTCCATAAATTCAAATAATTCAAAATTAAATTAAATCAAATTAAAATATCAAATTCTAGAATCTAGACCAAATCCTCTGTTTGGAGCAAGCTTCCTCCCCACGTGATCTTCCAGACTCGATCTTTGGTGTAGAGAAAATTTCCTCTCCACAAGATCATCTACTAGTGATGGAGCATGCCCTCTATGGCACCATCCTAGTTTCAAATTATAAACACAATCATCTGTGGGAAGTAATGCTTTCTTCCCATATGATCTTTCTATTTTCTTTTCCTTAAGGTTAGATGTGAGTCATCATGCTTTATTTCCTTAGGATTAGATCTACTAGTGATGGAGTATACCCGTTGTGGCACCATCCTAGTTTTAAAATCTAGATTTGATTTTATGTGGCGCAAGCTTCCTCCTCATATGATCATCTCATAGTGATGGAGCACGCCCTCTGTGGCACCATCCTAGATTCAAAATCCATATTTGATCTCTTATGGAGAGCAAGTTTCCTATCCACAAGATCATCCACTACTGATGGAGCACACCCTCTGTGGCACCATCCTAAATTCAAAATCTAAATTTGATCTCTTATGTAGAGTAAGATTCCTCTCCATAAGATCATCAACTAGTGATGGAGCATGCCATATGTGGCCCCATCTTAGTTTCAAACTCCATATATGGTCCTCTGTGGGAAGCAATGCCTCTTTTCCGTAGGGTCCTCCAGTTTTCTTTTCCTTTAGGATAAATGTGAATCATTGTACTTTCTCTCCTTAGGGTTAAACATTTTAATGATGGAGCATGCCCTCAGTGGCACCATCCTAATTTCAAACTTTAAATTTGATCCTCTGTGGGAAGCAATGCTTCCTTCCCACATAATTATCTTATTTTCTTTTCCCCAAGGTTAGATGCATTCTTTCCTTAGGATTAGACATGTTAGTGATGGAGCACGCCCTTTGTGGCACCATCTTAATTTTAAATGTAGTCTCGATCCTCTGTAGTTAGGAGTTCTTCTTTCCTATACGATCTTTCAATCTTCTTCTTCTTAAGGTCAGGTATCCCCTTCCTTAGGATTAGATCTACTAGTGGTGTAGAACGCCCTCTGTGGCACCATCCTTATTTCAACTTCAAACTCCATAATTCGAGCTTCTTTTTCCTTTAGGTTAGGTTTTTCCTTCATTTAGGATTAGACCCACTAGTAGTAGAGCATGCCCTCTGTGACACTACCCTAGTATATTTTCAAAACTCAATCCTTTAGGGGTAAGTTTTTCCTTCCCTTAGAATCAAATTCCAAACTCAATCCTCTGTAGTTAGGAATCCTTCCTTCCTATACGATCACCCAGGCTTTCTTTTCCTCTAGGGATAGACTTTTCCTTCCCTTAGGATTAGACCCGCTAGTGGTAGAGTACGCCCTCCATGGCACTGCCCTAATATAAATTCAAACACCAATTTCCCAGGGATAAACTTTTTATCCCTTAGGATCAAAATTTTATATTTGATATTTTATTCGGTCAACACCAATATATGTAATAGAACTTCATTCTATTATACATATTGAGGGTCCATTTGTTCACTTTATTTTTGTATGAGTTCACTAGGACTTTTCTAGATTCCATATCAATCTTGACTCCAAATCAATCTAGCATGCAAACCAATCCAGACCTTGGGATCTATCTAACCCTAAGATTTTTTTAGACCAATCTAGACCTTACGATATATTTTGACCCTAGGATACTTCTAGGCTCCAGATCCTAGGATCTTCCCAAACCTAGGATTCTTTTAAACTCCATATCCTAGGATTCTTATAGACCCCAGACCCTAGGAATTCTAAACTCTAAGATTCTCCTAGATATTAAACCCTAAGATTAATTTAGATCTTAGATCAATCCAAATTCAAATAAATCCAGAACCCAAGCTTTAATCCAAACCTCAATCAAGACATTAATCCAGAACTTCAATTCAAACCTCAATCTATTTAAACTTCAAATCAAACCATATTTTAAATCAATTCAATCTAGATTTAAATCAAACCCAGACTCTAGATTAATCCAGACCCAAGTCAATCAAGATCTCCAATCAATCTAGATCTCAAACTAGTCCAGACTCTAAGATGATCCCAACTTTCAATCAATCTCCAGCTTAATCCAGATTATAATACTTGATCCAACCTTATATAAAATTTTTACCTTATCCAATCATTAATGATCACTCAAATGATCATGAATGATTTGGATAATTCAATTCTAATCATTCAAACTCAAAATCTAGCTCAAATCTAGAAATTCAAATCAAAATCCAAAGTTCAAAGGCCCTATCCTAAAAGCCTTTTCCAGGAATTTTTCAAACAATTTAAACCTCAATCAAAAGACCTCTGATTTTAAGTCTATCAATTACATATTGATAGGATATGTCTCTAGAGGCAACTCTCCAAATTTAAGCTCAATCTGAGACCTCTAATCCTAAAAACTGGAATTAAATCCAAAGGCTATAAAAACCTTCAAATATTTACTATTTATGCCATTGGACCTGCCACCGAGTGGATCATGACCTTAGAGCTTTCTCCAAAGCCTCTAGTCACTTCTGGACCCTTGATTATATCATCTTGAGTAGTAGTCTATATTTTGGTGGACCCATTTTGACCCCTAGTTGACCAGGATTCAAAATGACCAAAATGTACCTTAAGGCCAATTTTGGAGTTTTTTTTCTAAACTTCAACTTGACTTTTCAAATCAAACCCCAGAACCATTTCCAGTGCATCCTAATCACCATTAGGAGTGTAATGAACTCAACCCTAGACCCTGGTCAAGCCTGTTTGACCAGATCGACCCTTTCGACCAAAATACCCCTTAGGGGTGTGAACATTCATTTCAAACCAAATGATCTCCAAATTATATAAGACCATTTCCAATAGATTTCAATTATCAAACCAAACCTGTTGGACCCAAACCTAGGGCCTGCATCAACTTGGTTGACCAAATAGGTCCATTAGGGCCTAAATAGATGATTTGATTAAGATGATCTCTCCAAACCTTGGGACCACCCCCATTGGTCTTTAATAGTCATTTCAAATCTATTGAACCCATTCCCAGACCCTAGGTTAACCTGGTTGAACAAGTCAACCAGGGTTGACCCAGATGACCCATTAAGGGCCCAAATAGGTGATTTGACCTAGATGACCTCCCTGGTCTCTAAAACCACCTCCCAAAGATTCAAAATATCATTTCAAATCCATTAAGCCCAAACCCAGACCCTAGGTCAACTTGGTTGACCAAGTCAACCTAGGTTGATCGGATCAACCCTTTAGCTCTCCCACTTTGAATTAGATCCCAAATCAATATCAATCTCACTCAAACTCCTCTGGGGACATCCCTCAAAGATTTAAACTTAAGTGGACCCCTAATCCAATCAGTAGTTGACTTGGTCAACTAAGCTTGAACTTGGTCAACTTTGACCCATATAGGTCATTTCACTACATTCATTCAAGACAACCTATTTTAATCCTTCTACATTATTCAAACATATATTTTGAACATCCCCAAACTTTCATGAGTCAAAACATATCTGATTTGACTTAGTCAACGCATAAGACTTAGTCAAATCTCCCTTCACTCATGAGTTCATACTCAAGCTTCAACCCCCAAGCCTCAAATCTCTTCCATGTTCATTCAAATAGCACATATATACTTTTTAAAGCCCACCTCATCAGCCATGTAGGCTGGTTGACTGGTCAACCTAGCTAACAAGTCTCCAAATGGCTTTAAATGGTAAAATCTTCCACTTTAAGCTCATCCATTCATTATTAAACCATTCCAGCTAATTTAGCATTCTCCAGAAGTTTCTAAACCTACATTTGATCTTGGCTTAACCCATAGATTAGGTCTAACTAATCCTAATGGTCCCAAAAGTTCATGTGAGGCCAAGGACACCTTTCCACCTAAGTTGTCCTTCTTCCTGCCCTCAAAACCATTTTGGACACTTGGAAGCCATCCTAAAAAGCCTCTAAATAGATCCCAGCCCTCCAAATCAACGTTGGCATTTGAATTGAGACATAGGTAGGAAAAGGGTCAGATACACAAAAAAAACCCTATCTTTTTACCCAAGCTCTCTCAGGACCTGGAGTCTTTTCATTTGAGCATAAAACTTCTCCCTTTACATTCCTCCAGTTCAACTCCACCACTAAAACCCCATCAACAGCGAGATCTCTGATGAAACGGAGCTAAATCTGTTTAAGCTCTATATCTCCAGATTCAGGGCAATTCAGAACGTGCTCCCAATTAGGGAAATATACGTGGATAGTCTACAAGCTCAGAAGTTCCAATATTTCCAAAATCCAATGGTAAAATTTCTCATAACTCTTGACCTAAGTCACAGTACTTAAGATTAATTATCTTTTTGTAAAGCACTTTTCTGACCATCAAACAACCTCCACATGATTTCTATTCGCTCACTTAATCTAGGTTTAAAATTTCATTCATTTTCATTGATTATTTAAGGAGAACAAGCTATTTTTCATTTTCAGGGTTTGATTCATGATTTATTTAAGCTACATGGCATATCCACCATTGATTTCAAGATCAGTGGCTGCGATCTTGTTGTCCCGTAGTTAATCTAAGCTGTGGATCCGATCCCACGGTTGCTTTCTTTGTGCCACAAAATCCCTGCTGTTGAATCAAGACAACACACGATCCAACGGTGCTTGCTTCGTGTTGAAGCGGATTAGTAAAGCACGCGAACCCAGTGCATTAAATGCTAATGATTGCTTGCAGGGCAATCATTAACATTTAATAGCATCGCCGACTAATCATTAGTGCGGTCTGTTTCCTCCAATCTGGTTGCACCACGCATCCCCCAGCCACTGCCAGCGTCACAAGGGGTGTAATTAATTAAAGTTTAATTTAAAATTAGTTTTAAAACTAGAAAAATTCTAAAAATTATACAAAATTAAGTATTTTTGAGAAAAAATTATATTTTATATCAAAATTCATAGAATCTTAAGCCCTTTAATTTAAAATTAAACTTAATTTAAAATATTAAACATATTTTAAGTTATTTTAAACATTAAATATTTAATATCTTAATTAATCTTTAAATCAAAATAATTAAGATACTTTCAATATTTAATCAATATACTTTGAAATATTTTTTGATTTTCCTAAAACATTTTGAAACTTATAATAATTCAATCAAAAAATAATATTTAATATTGATTATGGTTAATTACATTAAGCATATATATTTAATTGTTAAAATATTCTAAAGATGATTAAAAATTCAAGTTTAAATAAAAAAATGTTAATATTTTACATTAAAGCCTTCAAAATTCAAAACATCTTAATTTGAAATTGAAAGTTATTTTAAAATACTAAATATGTTTTAATGATTATTAATTATTAAATATTTAAACACTCCATTAATGCTTAATTAAATTTAGAAACAAATTTTGGTTTTAAAATATTATTTAATCTTAAATTATTTCAAATTCTAGAAACTAATCAAAGTATTTGAATAGTATATTTATTTGAAAATTATTTTAATTATTAGGTATTCTTAAAATTTTCAAGTAAATGAATCATTATAAATTTTAAATACTTTAAACAAAATTCAAATTAAATCTATAGAATTATTTTTTTATTTAATATTTTAAATATTTTAATTTGAAATTTAAATCAATTTAAAATACTTTAAATATGTTAAATAAAGTCTTAATATTTATATATTAAAATACTTAATTAATAGTTAATTAAGATTAAATTTAAATATTTTTTAAAAAAATTTCAAGAAAATTATTTTAAATTACTTTAAATTTCAGAGAACATTTAAAACTTAATTTAATTAAATTTCAAAGCTATTTTGGCTATTAATCTTTTTTTAATTATTTCAAATTTATTTAATTGCCATAAAATTTTAAAAATTCAATAGAAATTCAAATTATATAAAAAAATTTAATGTAATATATCAAAACTTTTGAAATTTTAAGTATTTTAATTTAAAAATTATTTTCAAAATTAAAATTTATTTTAAATATTTATAATTATGTAATTATTCTAATTATTTAATAATTTTTAATTAAATAATTAAATCAAAAAATTTTCGAGTATCTTAGAGTTAGAAGATCTCTCAAAAATATTTTAAAATTTTTCTAATGCTATTTTAAAATTTCAATCTTAATACTTATATTTTCATATATAAGCATATATATATATATATATATATATATATATATATATATATATATTAAAATCTTATTTTAAAATTATATATATATTAAATTTTGAACATTGAGAGATTCCATGGAATTTTAAATGTAGATTGAGCCCATATGAATATTTAATATCTTAATTAATATTTAAATCAAAATAATTAAGATACTTTCAATATTTAATCAATATACTTTGAAATATTTTTTTATTTTCCTAAAACATTTTGAAACTTATAATAATTCAATCAAAAAATAATATTTAATATTGATTATGGTTAATTACATTAAGCATATATATTTAATTGTTAAAATATTCTAAAGATGATTAAAAATTCAAGTTTAAATAAAAAAATGTTAATATTTTACATTAAAGCCTTCAAAATTCAAAACATCTTAATTTGAAATTGAAAGTTATTTTAAAATACTAAATATGTTTTAATGATTATTAATTATTAAATATTTAAATACTCCATTAATGCTTAATTAAATTTAGAATCAAATTTTGGTTTTAAAATATTATTTAATCTTAAATTACTTCAAATTCTAGAAACTAATCAAAGTATTTGAATAATATATTTATTTGAAAATTATTTTAATTATTAGGCATTCTTAAAATTTTCAAGTAAATTAATCATTATAAATTTTAAATACTTTAAACAAAATTCAAATTAAATCTATAGAATTATTTTTTTATTTAATATTTTAAATATTTTAATTTGAAATTTAAATCAATTTAAAATACTTAATTAATAGTTAATTAAGATTAAATTTAAATATTTTTTAAAAAAATTTTAAGAAAATCATTTTAAATTACTTTAAAATTTCAGAGAACATTTAAAAATTAATTTAATTAAATTTCAAAGCTATTTTCGTTATTAATCTTTTTTTAATTATTTCAAATTTATTTAATTGCCATAAAATTTTAAAAATTCAATAGAAATTCAAATTATATAAAAAATTTAATGTAATATATCAAAATTTTTGAAATTTTAAGTATTTTAATTTAAAAATTATTTTCAAAATTAAAAACTTAATTTATTTTAAATATTTATAATTATGTAATTATTCTAATTATTTAATTAATTTTTCATTAAATAATTAAATCAAAATATTTTCGAATATCTTAGAGTTAGAGGATCTCTCAAAAATATTTTAAAATTTTTCTAATGCTATTTTAAAATTTCAATCTTAATACTTATATTTTCATATATAAGCATATATGAACACTGAGAGATTCCATGGAATTTTAAATGTAGATTGAGCCCATATGAATAGAATTGATGGGTGATGATTAGTGAACAATCATATCTTGATTGTTCACTAATTTAGTCTTTAATTATATGTGTTATAATGAATCCTTGCATGTTTAGGTTGCACATACTTTCACCTAGCCTAGGCTGTAGTTCTAAGGGTATGATTGTGCTTATATGTGTGCTTATCATGTATGTTATCAAGGGTTAGTTGAGACATTGATTTAAGCTTATAAAATCTAGTAACATTATTAAGGACAATAATTAAGGATATGTTTGGAGAACTTAGAAAATTTCTAAAAATTAGGATATGCTTCCTATTGACATAAGATTTAAGAAACTTAAACCTAGTGATGTTCTCTGCCCTAGAGAAAATTTCTAGCAACTTTAAAAATTTTTAAGCCCCTTAATTAATTTATTTAAGTTAATACCTTAATTAAGCCTCAAAACATCTAAAAAATTACAATAAATCAAAATAAAATCCAATATATATATCTAATACCTCAAACTGACCAGAATTCAATTCCAAACTTAAGAAAAATAAAAACCTTTTGACTAGACTTTAATTTCAAGCTTAATTTAATTTTAATTAAAAATTAATATTTAATTAATTTAATTAATTAAAAATTCCAAAAATTTCTAAACACTTGGGAATCTCTCCTTAGGTCATTCCTAACCTTTGGAGTTGATTTCAATGAGTTTAGAGTTCATTTGAAGCAAATTCATTAAAACTCCTTAATTAAAATAATTTTAATGATTCAAATAATTAGTCAAATTTTAAAAAATTATAACTAATTTTAAAAAATTCCAAACTGAGCAAACTCAAAGGCATTCAACTCTAATTAAGATCTAATATTTATTTAAAATATCAAACAATCAAAAATCAATCAAAATAAAAAAGTCAACTGTTTGGTCAAACCTTAAGTCAAAATCAAGTCAAAACTTTAAAGATTCATAATTAATGTAGAAAAATCCAAATCTAGCAAATTTAGTGTCTAATTACTCATATTAAGGTCTAATATTTAATAAAAATATCAAAACTCCAGAAATTAATCTTAATCTAAAAGTCAAAATTTGACCCATTTAATTAATATATTTAAATAATTCAAATAATTTGAGAAAATTTAATAAATAATTTAAAAATTCAGAAAAGCCTAATTCAACTTTAAAAACTAGCAATCAATCAACCTTAATCAAAATCCATCAACTTTCAGACCTTAATCAAATTTAATTCACATAATTATATTGGGTACCACTAGGTAACCAAGGCCTATAAGGCTCTTAACTTAACTCCAAGGTGAAATGAACTTTACGGCCTCGATGAGCAACAAAGGTGGTATCCATTTAATACTTTAAAATACATCTTAAGATTAATTTTAAATAAGTAATATTTAAATTTTAATTAAAAATTTCCTTTAAACCTTTCAACTAACAAGAACATAGAAACAACTTTAACTAACTATCCTATATAAGACATATCCAATCCACACAGCCTACCTCACACACTTTAGATGGTTTACAAGGACAACCAACTTTAGTCTTAGGTTAGGCCGGTGCTTACTTTTCTACAGTTGTGTGCCAAATTTTTTCTGGTTTTTATTACATGCTCGATATTAGTGTAGATTAATGTGTTTATTTATTTGATTTATACACTCTGTGATGTGATTAATTGTGCGATAGATCACCCTTAGATTAGGGGCAATTTATATTAATTCAATCTTATGCAGGTGGCCATGCTTGTACAGGGCAATTAAAATTAAAGGGGGCAAATAAAAATTAATCTTTAATTAATGATGTTTTCTGTAGGTGCTTTAAAATTATTAAGTTCCCCTCTAAAATCAAAAGAGTATGGCCAAGTGTGGCTGTGATTTGAGTATTTAAATTTTTAACTAATATTAACTACTTGGGATTATTTGAATTTAATTACTTAAGATAACCTTGTAGGTTTTACTTAAGTCTAGATTTTTAATTTTAATTGATGTAAATTAATTTTAATTGAGTTGTGAGTTCAAAGTGACTTGAGATGGGATATTAAATAACCAATCTGGAATCCAAAGAGAAGGGTGGCATCCACTAGTGGAGAGTTCCTCTTCATTTGGATATCCAGATTAGGAAACTTTCAAGTATCCAAAGAGAAAAGATAACACCTCTTTCGAGGGAGAGTTTCTTTTTATTTGGATATCTAGACCCGACGATTTAGGGAGACTGCAGAAGGATGAAGAAGTGGAGAATGAGAAAATTCATAATTCTCAAAGTCACTTGAGTCTTAGGAGTGAAATCCGGGTTGTTGTCAGTGGTACCCATCTACTTTTAATTTCATGAAATTCTAGATTGTATTATTAAAGGCACTTATCTATGGACATTTTTATTTACTTAATTGATTTAATTATTCAATTGACTGTTTAATGTTGCTTACGATATAAGATCGCTTTCTTTTAGTAATTTTTGGCGATCTTGCATGTCAACTTTGTTTTAGCCTGGAATGATCGGAGGCTCGTGAGGGTACGAACAAACTATTTCTACTTTAATTAAAATTAAAATATTTTAAGATAATATAGTAACTCTAACATTTTAAGAAGTAAGCCCGGGACCGTCGGGAATTCTCATATCATATTTACTGCACCTTCTCTCCTTTTGTTAGGCACCTCCATGCCTGTGGGTTTTAGCAAATCACCTGACTTATGAGGGTGCAGATTTATCAAGAGGAATCTGTGACATCTCTAGGATAAATTATTTTTAACCCTTTTTAAAACTCTTTCATCTCAAATTTAAGCATGCAAGTTAATTTACATGAATCGCATTAGAAATAAATTAAAAATAATTAAAACTTAATTGCATTTTACTTTAAGAATCAATTACTTAACATATGTTAAGGGGGCCAAATTAAGGATTGCTCTAGATTTCAGCCCTATTCTCAAAAACTTATCTTAAATAATATCCCTACCACTCTTACATAAAAGACCGAACTCATTTTTTTAAAGTGCCTAGGTGGTTTAGCTGGCCTTCCAATCCAGGCCGGGATAAGTTCAGATCCTGTATTGTATTAGCTAGGTTTGGGTCACTAATTTTTAGTACCCAATTTAGACTTAGGTTTTGAGACAAGCTTAGGCTATAATACCTCAACCTTCGAGAATCTAATCCCAATTTTCTAATAAAATTAACCATTCAAACTTAAATCTCTTTTAAACAAATTCAAGCCCAACACTTAGGATAGGCTGGGGTGTTTCTGAAGTGATTTAGAATATCAAGACACCTCCTACCATTTCTCCTTTGACCTCTAAAAATAAGTGTTCAACCTTGATCCAATCTCAATCAAACTTCTAATCCTCACTTTCTTTGACATCAAGCTTTAAAATCTCAAAAATAAAGTTTCTATTATTATTTTAATCGAGAGTATTCATAGGAAACTCTAATTTTCCCTATGATGTAATTAACTACGAGGGCTTGTGCTCATAGGAGATTTAAAAACCCAGATTTAATTTTTAAAATTAAGTTTTCAAAACCTCAATTAATTATCTTTGAGAAAATGAAATGATCATTATCATCATTTTTAAATAATTAATAATAAGTGATATCTTCTTTCTCTGGAAAGATATGTCATTCTATTATCATGATTTTAATTATAAAATTAATGATCTCTTATCTAGATTATTGCAGTCAAACATTTGATCAAATATTATTTTGATCCTTCGAGAACATATGTTGTCTTTCCTTGAGTTTAACTTTGATAATGGGGTTAATTCAAAGTTTTGTAATCTGAACCCATTAGGGAATTATATATTCGCCTCCTGAGGCAATATATTATTCATAATAAAGTGTTCGATTTTAAAACTAAAATTCTAAAAAATTAATTGTTCTCGAAGAAAATTAAACTTTTCAAACAATAACTTTTTAATCAAACAGACAGCTTTAGTCAGTTCTTCCAACCACCTCCACAACCACCTTCTGATCAGGATCCATCTCTATTCTAGTTTGTTCGTGTTGTACTTTTCTTTTTATGTATGTGTTTTCCTTTTGTGTTTTGTTATTTTGTTTATATATCACATTTTTCTTTCAGCACCTCTTATATTATTATTTTTTTATGAAAAAAATACTTTATTTTGTGTTTATTTTTCCTTTCAAGTGATCATACTATACGAATTAACTTGGACTATATAGTGCACTTTTTGGTTTGTAGTAAACATACTTTTATTCTTACTTAAAAATTTAAATAAGTAATTGCTGACATTTTTAAAACTAAAAGGATAGAAATTCATGAATTTACATATCCCTTCTTACTTTCATTGCATGATCATCCCTTTTGTATACTTAAAAATCTAAATTGAATTGAAATTAAGATGGTTGAAATGAAAACATATTCACTCTACTACATGTTTTTATATTATGGACATATTCTGCAATTTGACAAATAAAATTCATTATTTTTCTAAATCAGGCTATTTATTCCTATTAGAAAAATTGGGTTTACTTTGTAGATTATTCCTCCCTATATAAGAGAGTGAGATATTCTTCTCTTATATTTGAAAGATAATTTTTATAACTGAGATTCTTAAAGATTTAAAAAGGAAAAAATTTGCAAAAATCAAAAGAGGTATAAAATGAGTCCAAAATCAAAAGATGACAATGACGCCAAAAATAAAAGATAAATAAAGTGTATCAAAAATAAAAAGATTTGCAAGCACCAAAATTCAGAAAAAGGCATAAAATGAGCCCAACTTAAATTAGCTTTTTTTTGGTAAATCTTTAAATCTTAGAAAATTCTTGAGTTTCATGATATATTTAATACTTGATTTTGGAAAATCTTGATTCTTCATTCATTATTTTTACATTAATATTCTATTTGATATATTTCATGCTAGTAGTCCAAAAAGTTTAAGTTTCCCTATCTAATTGTAATTCATGAATTAGATTTTTATTTAAACAAAGGACTTTAGCCTGTGAAGATGTTAAGCTGGGTGTGCAAACTCTATAATCAAAATCCCTTGGTTGTAATAAAGCCAACACTTAGCTTATTTAATCTTTTTGGGTTTTAGAGTAAGGTTATTACATTCTAAAAATGCCTATAAGGCTTCAAGAGTCAAAACACAAGAAGTGCCTCAGCACTGGATTAAAATCAACATCATAGTGCTATCAAAGTACCACAACACCAATTCACCATAGCATTATGATAGGGAAGTTGGAGTAGTTTAATTATGAATCATTGTGTCTATTAAGCCTAAGGTTGTGGTAGGGATAAGCTATCATTGTTACAGTGCTAGTTCATTTAGGTACACCGTGATGCTTAATTTTCTAACGCTATGGCATCTGTGTTATTGCAAATCTATTTCAAGCACTGTGATTTTGATGATAACAAATATTATTATGTTTGTTACTGCTCTCACCTATATCTATGATATTTTATTTTATTTTATGTGTACTAATATTTTAGGAGTTCAGTCCACCGTTCACTTGCAATTCTGATCAACTAAAGACCGGGTAGACTAGGGTTACAGTATGTATTTTTCAATTTATTCTATATTTTTTCCTTTCTTGAGTAGTCGTATCATATAATTGGGTGGATATCATTGCTGAGTAACCTTGCACACATAAGGGGAGAGTGAAATGTTTTGAGAGAGTTTTATTTTTATGTAAATCATACTATATGACTTCCTTTTGTACTATACGACTTTGTTTCATAATGTATGGCTTTAATTCGTACTGTAAGATTTGTTGTGCTCTATAAAAACCTAAGCCGCTAGAGGTTAAGGAAGATTCTAATTTTATTCTGATCATACGGTACGCCTTAATTAAAATCTTTTTTAATTAATCCATTGATATCAAGCAATGAAATCATGGATAATCATTATCACCGATCATATAGTATGATACTATTCATATAATATGATTGTCAGAGTATGACTTTGGTCATCCTAGAGATCATTCCAAATGAAATTCATAATTTTTGTACTTATCATATGGTACGATGTCCACAGTGCTGGATGATCAACCGTGTATAAGTTTGGTCATCCCAAAAGTCGTCCCAAATGAATAGAAGAAATTTGGACATTTCATATCGAACGATCTTAAGATCGTACTGTACGATATGTTATAAAGTTTAAACAACTCGTCTGAACGACCACTGGACAAACCTAGTTTTGTACTGATCGTACGGTACGATACGTGTATCGTACGGTACGAACAGAAGATGGATCTCTTAAAAATTAGGGTTTTTTGAAGCCAACTACTTAAGGTTTTCTAATACTCTTATTAGAATATCTTTTGCTATTGAGTTGATCTAAGAGAGAGCTTAGAGAAGGAAGAGAGAGAGCTTGGGGGAGAGAGAAATCCAAGTGAGGGGGAGTTGTGAGGAATTCACTAAGGTTTCTCTAAGTAAGGTTTCCACCATCTTCTTCAAGCTGCTTTTCTAGTTCCTTGGTGGCTCTGGGGGAGACTCTCATCAGCATCAGATCTAGGTTCTCTGCCTTCACCAGGAGGGTGAAAAAGGATTCCAAGGTTCTCTTCCTACTCCAGGAGGGAGTAAAAGGATTCCAAGGTTCTGTGTCGACTCTAGAAGAAAGGTAAAGGATTTTCAGGTTCTCTTCTTACTCCAAGAGGGAGTAAAAGGATTTTCAGGTTCTCTGCCTACTCCAGGAGAGAGGGAAATGATTCAAGGTACTCTACCTCACCGGGTCGGTGGAAAGTTTTTTTAAGGGATTCTTCGCCTTGCTATGGGGGAAAAAGGAGAGACACTACTTTTAGTGCAATACCTGGAAAGGAGGTTTCCGGGGAGTGGACGTAGGTCAAGTTAATCGAACCACTATAATTTTGGTGTATTCTTTCTATTTACTTTTTTGCCTTTAATTTTTGTATTTTTCTGTAATTTATTCTATGCTTGAAATCTCTGATTTTTGTTATTATGAAACTGATCTGCTTCTGCATCAAGGGGTTTTGATTTTTCATTTGTTAAAATTTTTTTTAAAATAACCAATTTACCCCCCCCCCTGGTTAGCCTTGGGCTAGTTCTTAGAGGTTTAACAACTTTCATGAACTTTCATGTGTCAATTTGTGTATTAAGAATATATAGCTTTTTTTTTCAAATTTATAAGAGCAGGCCATTTACTTTGCAAACCAAACATGAGTGAGCATCAGTAAAGTGGGAGGAGAGTATGTGCATCAAGGAAACCATTCCAAAAGATCTTCAGTGTTTGTTTGTGCTTATAAAAGTGATTCCTCGTGATATGTTGAACCACATATTCTAGTATTTTATTGTTAGTGATTAAATGAAATATGTTCTGTTTGAATCTCATTCCATCGCTGGCTAAATGTATTTGTTTGGACTTACGGTGTGAGATAATATACATTTTACTTAAGTTAACTCTTGAATGTTGTTTACAATTACTCTCGTACATAATGAGGTTATTGCAATGGACATGCTCTAATTTAAAATATAGTATGATTTATTATCTCAATAGAGAAATGATGGAACAATTAGGAGAATTGAAATAGAAAACTTTCATGCCTTGACATAGGATGGTTAGTATTTATGGATCTATGGAGATATAACAACTATAGGAGGGTGAAATATTTCCTTTAAACTCCTATATGCTTGATATAGATCTAATAGTGAATATGCTTTGATTCATAAAAATATCAAAAGAGTTAACTTAGGAAAACATTACATTTGTCACTATTATAAGTTCAAAACACTTTCAATTTACTGAATAATTTCTTTTAACATATATAGTAGTTAAATTTTAGGAAACCACATTCAATTGGATTTAGTAGGATAAATTTTGCAACTCATTTAAGAAGTAGTACAATGAACATATGATAGTCTTGTTTCCTCGTGGAATTAACACTCTACTCTAAACTTTATTACTTGAATGACATGTACACTTGTGTTTAATACAGACTGAGCCTCCTTATTACTTACTAATCTTTATATTGCATCACAAGCAAACATCTTTATGCTTCTATGCTATTATGTGTATGTGTGTTGTTATCAAACCAACCCATAATTATGGTGCCATGGTGCTCCTTTACTTATGGAGTATTTTACATTTTTATATATAAAAAAATAGATTTAGATAAAAATAACAATGAAAATAACCATAATTTGGATTATATATTTTTTCCCTATCACTAGGATGTATTATGCAAGGTATATTCTTCTCTATTTGGGGTTCACACGGATATTGTGATGGTCAAGGGGGTAGATTGTGATTCCCTTGCTTTTTTTCATTGTAATGTTGGATAATCCATCCCTGGTGCATTTTTATACTCTCTAGTGCACTATTCAAACCACTCATCATGTGCATTAATGGCCTCATTTTCTAATATATATATATATATATATATATATACGATCACATGGTGGATTTGGTTAGCATATAAAAAATTTGTGTCTAACATTAGTGATGAGTAAAAAGGCCCAGGATAAAGGCCTCAAGGATCCACCTCTAAAATTTGATGAGCTTTAATGTAAATTCTTTTGAAGTACTCTCTCTAAGTGATTCTACCTCATTATGATAAATTATAAAGAGATGAAAGGAGTTATTGACAATTCTTTGATGAGTAATAAATTATTTAACAAAAAGTCTGTAAAGCTTGAAAAAATGGAAATAACTCTACCTTAAAGAGTAAAACTTTGTGTATGATTTTCCTTTAAAGGGTAGCTGGAATGACTTGACAAAGGAGTGCATCCGAGGCTTATTGAATATGGATAATGGTTATGTAGTAATCGATATATTTGTAAGGGTAAGATGACCCATCATAATAATTTATGTTAGATAGTTTGAAACCCTTTGGAATAAAGTGTTGAAGGATGGCTTTTATTAAGGGTGATACTTCTAGAAGTCACGGTGATGAGTGAGTTATCTCCCACACCTTAAGGAGAATTCCTCTTAGACTTGTAATCATAGATCACCCCTTAAGGGATTATGAGAGGTTTCACCAATGTAAGGTTGTGTTAATTACTCAATGATGGCGAGTGGAATGCAAATAGGTAGACTTGTGCGAGAGGGATATGTAGGACTAACCAAGTGATTGAGCTAGATATATTGTTATGACAGGTGCTTATCATTCTCAGTTCATTGATTTATTCCCAAATTGTTGTATGTTGGAGTAGGATGCTCCATTAATGTTGTTATTACACCAATTAGCCATTGAATGGGTGTTCATTATGCTCATGATATAGGGATATTTTTCATGCTAAATTATTATAGACTTAATAATTTGTGATGGTAGAGTGCGAGAGTTTTGCTACCTAGCATTGTATTAAGATTCAACACACAAACAAAAATAAAAACACTATACCTTTTTTGCGTGGAAAACTTAGAAAGGGAAAAATTATGAGGCCTTACTTTTTTGAAGAGTTTTCACTATATATATATGTGTGTGTGTGTGTGTGTGTGTGTGTGTGTGTGTGTGTGTGTGTGTGTGTGTGTGAGTTGCATTTATTTTCCATCCCCTATCTTACAAACTATGAGATTCAAGAGTTCAAGGAATGGGTGGAAATAATGGCAGAGGCCCATTTGAATGTCATGAGATTGACGATAGTTATCAATTAACAAAAGGTCTACCATTGGTGAATAAGTAGCAAGCCATTGGTGAAAGTCTGATAGTAGTGATTAGAAGGAGGATAGGTGGAGATCTGGCACCAATCCCAATTTGGCAGAGGTCTACTGGTGATAAAGCAAAAGTGTTGTGGTGTTTTGTTGGGCAAATGGCCTAGTGGTGGTTCATCGGCGATTGGCCAGAGATCTGCTAAGTATAAATTATGTAATGTGTGTTACATTTGAATCTCAATAAAAAAAAAGTTCTATTTTAGTTATTATTATACTGGAAATACTTAAATAAGATGAAAAATATAAAGCATTACCTAGTGTCACGGTGCTTAATGAAATAACATGCCTACGTTATAATCAACTCCATTGAAGCGCCATTTTTGGACATTATAGCTCCTTCCTCTATATTTGAGAGCATTGTTGAGGTATCACATGTAGCACCACTGCATTAAGAGCACCGTTACATTAAACATTCAGCTTGGCAGCACTCGTTCTCAAGAAAATGAATGTTTCAGTGCTACAGTCTGGAATGCCCTAGCATCAAAAACTACACACGGGAGCCGCAATGCTTAGATTTTTGTAGTACCACAACATAGAAGTTACAAATTCCTAGAGTTATGACCGACATAGCAAAAAGATGCTCCTATTCAATTAGTAACCATTCTATGTTATCAAGCGCCGTAGCAGAGCAAACCTGTCAGCGCCAAGGCACTAGTCAACTTTGAGTGTCGTGGTGCCACCTGGTTAAGAACCATGGCTCTTGAGGTCATTTTTGTGTTTTCCTATAAATAGATGTTCAGTTCTGTTTATAAAGGAGTTCAGTCACTTGAGTAAAATTTAGTACATTATAATTCTTTAGTGCCCTTTTAGAGTAAAATCTAAGAGAGGCTAGGGAAGTGAAAGATAAAATCTCTGGGAGTGTTTATCCTGTGCTTGTATAAGCAACTCTGTAAGTGGAGGAAAAAGGAGTGTAGAGAGGATACTTTAATCCTTCTAGGTGAAAATAATTTTGCTTGTTATTTCTTCTATGTCTGGCTAGATCTCTTATTTTGGATTGATGATGTAAAGAGCATATTAAGTACCAATGTATGCTCTTGTACTCTAAAGAATTTATGGATAATATATCCCGTTCTTCATTTAATGCATATAATGACCATGTGTATTGTTAAAACTTAGTGTGATGTATAGCCTCGACGGAGAAATACAAGAACAATTCAGAGTATTGAGATAAAATAATGGCGTGCCTAGACTTAAGATGTTTGAATATTCTAAATTTTATTGAGATATTAAAATTATAGGAGGTTAGCAGATATCATTTTCACCCCTATAAGCTTGACAGAGATCTAGAGATGCAAATACTCTGATTCACATCTAAAATTAATAGTATCATTAGAAAAAATATGATATTTACATCTATCAATAAAAATGTATTATTAAAATTGTTTCAACTATTTTACTTATTTTTATTCAGTGGAAGGAACTCAAAAATATCATTTTTATTTCAGTAGGATAACTTATGCAATTAGAGTAAATAGTAGTAGTTTTATGCCAAGTAAGCATAACTCTTCCTCGTGGGTTCGGCACTCTACTTCATTACTTTTTTATTTGATTTAGCACGTATACTTGTATATGTTTAAGTGGGCTTTAATTTTTGACATATCAAAGAAAAACTGATCATATTTAAATCTTGCATCTTATATCTAGCTAAGCTCAGATAAAATCAATCTCGATAATCTACACAAGCATCACCACATCAAGATCCAGTTGTGGTCAACTTGGTGGAGGTTCGGTGGTGGAGGTTGGGCAGAGATACGGTGATGGTTGCTCGATCAAAGTGCAGCATCAATGGTCAACCAACACAGGTTCGACGACAAAAGCCTACCGAAATGACTCACTAGTGGTGTGCTTAGGTGGAGCTCTGGGATTTTTTAAGCCTCAGAGCTCTTTTCAATCTCTAGCTCAAGGTCCTCTTCATATAAAAAGTGGGGACCTATTTATAAATTTTTAGGAGTGGCATGTACTATAAAAATGAAAAAAAATCCACAATACTCTATTGAATAGCCCATATCGATTCCCTTAATCATTGATCATTTCTTCAAAATTTGGGTGCCTAAATAATATCAGAATTATGCAATCTTGTGCTCATTGGATTCATCTCAAGCCACTCGATTTGACTATAAACACAACATATTCAACTATCACTTTGCCATCCAATTAATACTTCCAAATTTCCAACTCTACATTAAATCATTGATTTTAGCTCAATTTGGCTCATATTGAATTGCTTTTAGTTTCATTGTGCCCTTCTCGTTGAGTCGTTTAGTTCGCCTATTAATATGCCGGAGCCCAAACAATACGAAATTCAATTTTGAAATTTTTAATTCAAATATGCCTTAAGATTCGTGGCTCATTGAGACAATTTGTTATGACATTATATGACAACCCACCATCATATGTTTCGTTGTCACACTTTTAGTCCATTCTTTCATGCTTTTGCTCTAAAGTCTTTGATCCTTTGGAATTCTGCACATCAACTCATCTTCCCTTTATTATGACATTCACCTCAGCGGTTCAAAAAGCTTTCATATTCATAGAAGTTGGGTTTACCTAACATGAGAAAAAAATCTAGGGATCAGGGCTCTTTTTTTTTTCGTTTAAGAGGGGGAGGGGCTTCTAAAATAAGTAACGCAAACAGCAAATAACAATATCTTTCCTTGTGGAATTCTTCAAAGTTCAAACAATATGATATAAGATGTTCATTTAGTATGTCTTAGGGATCCGTTGAACATTGATAACAGCATTATCTTTTAAATGCAACGCATATATGCAAAGCTAGATCTTTTGAAAATATGACAATTTTTTTAGAGAAATTAAAGGATTTAGTATTTTAGATTTTCTAAATCAATGATATTAGCTAGTGTTTATAGCAAACCTATTAACCAATAAATTCCACTGCCAAATGGATCTTACAAGTTCTCATGCCAAGAAAGAGTAAGTAAATGCTTGTTCTTGTATATGGATCATAAGTAGGAACTAAGAACAATAACGACAGAATATAGTTCTCTTCAAAAAAAAAATGTATGACTCAAAATTATTTTATGGATGTTAAAAGTGATTATTTTTTTTGTACATCACTAATTCGAGCAACACATTTTGCAATTTATAATTTTGGACAAGTTCTTTTGACTTGTTCTTTGTAAATGATCAAATAGTATTGACCAATTAGATTAACGATTTTATTAGAGGATAAAACATTAGTCAAATGACTTACAATTTGTAACAAATTTCAGCTTTAGAGGGGATTTGTCAAGTAACATAGAATAAAAATAAAGAAAAATTCAAAATAGGTGGCCAGCAAAAATGGACAATGGCTCAGATTAATTTGGATCATATATGAGGTACACTGCTCGAGAGCAACTTCGGATATAAAAGTAACAAGAGAACAAAATAATTGTTGAATTGTGCATCGCGTAAAAAGCATCTTCCGACAAGAAGATATAAAAGGAGAGAAGGTGTAAGAGATGGGGTTAAGAATAAAAAATATATCATTGTTCCAGGGAACAATCATCAGCCAAGAATAATAAATGATTACCTCATTGTTAGGGGCCCAATAATGAATCAAAATCGACTTCATCCCGTTAATAAAGGACCCAAAAATAAATGTGCCAACAAAATCGGCCATAAAAAATGGTAAGGTACCCAAAGCTTCAAGTAAAGCAGAGAATATCAGACAGCAATAAGGCCTCATGTGTGTGTGTGTGTGTGTGTGTGTGTGTCATCAAAAAATTATCTTGATTGGGCACAAATCTCGAGACAAAATCAAGTTGGAAACTTACAAAATTAAATCTGGGACCATCCAAACTCTGATTTCGACAAACTTATAGTCAAACTAAATGTCTCAAAAATATGAACCCAATGACACCAAATTCGACTCAATCTGAGCCTAAATGGGTTCAAATCAAAGGCCCAAAGCGCATTTAGATAGTTAAAACCATAAATTTAATGACCAAACGATTTCCAAACATGGCATGCTTATAGTCGAATCGAGCGGCTCGACGAGAAAAATCCAATGAGCCCAAGATCGCCAAATTATAATATCATTATGACATTTAAATGACCAGTAAACAATCCACGATCAAGGGGATCAATATCGGCCGTCTATTGAAACCACTCCTAACTTACCCTTGATCTCCCTCCTATTTACTAGCCTTGCCACTCTCAGAAAACTATAAATAGACCCCTCATTCCTTATGGAGGGGTCCGGAGAAAGGAAGAGAGAGAAACTAGAGTTCTCTTGCCACTAGACTCCTCCTTGACCGCCGTCGGACTTCTGCCCGACCATCGACTATCGTCAGACTTCTACCCGGCCACCAACTGATGGTAGACTTCAGCCCATCCACCGACTTATGTCAGACTTCTGTCCAACCAACGACTAACGCTGGACATATGCTCGACCATCTACGAATGCCAGACTCTTAGCCTGCCACCAATTGACATCGGACTTCTGCCAGGCCACCGACTAATGCCGGTTTTCCTTTCGGCCACCGATTATTGTCAGACTTCTACCTAGCCACCAACTAACACAGGACTTCTGCTCGACCATCGACCGACGTCAGCCTTCTACTCGACCACCAATTGATGTTAGATTTTTACCCGAACATATAATGTTGTTGGATTTTTGTCTGAACTCTATTTATTACTCGATTTCAAGGATATATCAGTCACTTGTGATCTATTCAAAAACTAGTGGAATGATTTCAACTGGGCGTCACCCCATTATTTTTCCCTTTAGGGTTTTCCACATAAAAATTTTGGTATTTTTTTCCTCTGTTTGTGTAATGGATACTCATGTAATGCTACGATGTAAGGTTATTCGTACTCTATTGCCAAGAATACTCTAGCATGCAACAATTTGGCACCATCTATGGGAAATCAATCTCATTATCATAAGCGCTGCTTCAATGGCCAACAGGCATAGCAATCGTAGCTTGAGAGCCTTCTACTCTAATACACATCAATAATGGAATCAGTCTATGAATCATGGATGCCAAGAATCTACCTCTTTTTATCCTTGTGGGTGAAATCTTGCTAGAGAACAAACTTCAGGACCTTCCCTAGAAGATCGTATCAGAAAGATAGAAGAATCTCAAAATGAGATCCTTCAACTTCTACCAAACACTTGGCAACCAGCACTAGCACAATAAAGGAGGTTCTTCTCTGAAATAATAAGAAAGAATTTGTCAGGGACATATCTTTACAAAAGTATAAAAAGAAAAATAAAAAAGAAATGAAAACTCACAAGTTTATCTGCTCTTCGACATCCAACACATTAATGTTTTGAAACATCTTTTGGAATGTGTAACTTGGATGGAGAAGATTTGTGACCTTTTCCAGTAACTAATAAAATCTCCTCCATCCTTTTCTTCTTGATGATGCATGTGGATCACCATCATTCCCTAATTGTTTAGGGGGAACCTTTGAAATGTGGACAGCTGCCTTCGGGACTTTGTTTGACTTCTTTAACATATGTGTATGAGATCTCCCTACTTGAGTAGATAGTACCACATTGAACAAATACTCCTCATCTACATATTTGTTCAAATAATATACTTCATAATGAAGAGTGTCTACATCAGGAAGGTTGAGTATTTTTTAGTAGATCTTCTGCTCTAACATGAAGGGGAATGGGTAAATCATTCAATTTTCCCCATTTTCCAGCCAATTCAAATCATTCTGCATAAAGAAGAATCTAGTAGCCTAGCTCTTTGATGAGTCTCGAGTGTGAAGATTCATCTACTTATATCTGAAAGTGATATGACCCTACGTATCATAAGTAAGTCGACCCATCCAAGAAAGGCACTCTAGAGATAACACCGCACCATGATTTTTAAAAAATATGATCAATCCCATTATGATCGATTTGGCTCTACAAGAAAACTATGACAAACTCACTCCATATGTCACTGAAATATCAATTAACTTTGGGGGAGGTGGAAATCATAACCCTTCTCGTATACTGAACTCATAGACAATTAAAAATCTTAGAGGAGGAGAATAGGCACGATTTAACTTTTCTGGAAACTTCATCACAAGATCCTTGGGGAAATGAAACTTCTTTCTAAAAATGATCAAGGTGTCGCTGGTTATGATGGAGGAAATATCATCATCATTGGCCACCTCGTGAGGTTTCTTCAGACCTTCATTATGGGCAATAAGATGATCTCCTTTAACTAGGAGAATTTTGGTAAAGATATGGTCACCCATTTAAGCTTTTACACTAAGAGGGGAACTGAATTTGTATAAGGGATGCTAGCTATCAAAAATAATGGAAAGCCTCTATAGTAAGAAGAAAAGTGGGGGAGGCTGAAACTATAACTTCTACACAATAGAGGGGTGCTTCTACTTGATAGCGGATGCCACTTATTCAAGACAGTGGAAGGTGTCAACTATAAGAAAGTTAATTGGAGAAGGAGAAGGAATAATTTCCCCGTGTCGCATGGGGGCATTTATAAGAGAAAATTGGGGTGGGGGGTGAGGCTTTTAAAAGAATTTTAAAATTTTTTGAAATATTTAAAAAAAATTTCAAAATTTTTTTAAATTTTTAAAATTTTGTGAACATTTTGGAATTTTTAATTATTTTTCAATATATATATATATATATATATATATATATATATATATATATATATATATATATGAATTAAATAAAAAAACATTTTAGCCATAACTGTAGCTGCAGCAGGCGCGTGACATCCAAGTGGTTAGCACGGGCAGGCAGCTCCGAGCTGGTAGGGGCGCTAGCGTGCAGATATATGGGCAACAGCACACAAGTAGCCAAGCAGGCACGCAGCAGAGAGCCGACTGAGGGTTATGGATGCTAGCTATTCCATCCCAACCCATTTTCAAACCCAAATTTTGGCCCGGACAAGCTAATCCAGACATCTTTGGGATCTTCGGGATCATTTTTCTACATTCTCGACTCAATTTTGGTACTTTTAAAGCCAATTGGGACCTCTAAGCCCAATGTTGAATTATTTTGGAGTTTTAAATAGCATAAAAAATTCTTCAAAAACTATAACATATATTTTTAAACTCTACAGGCATCGACGTCCGAAAATACATCCAAAAATAGGGGACAACTAATATATCATCAAAAAATTATCTTGATCGGGCATGAATCTTGAGGCAAAATCAAGTCAAAAACTTCCAAAATTAAATCTGGGATCATCCAAACTCTGATTTCAACAAACTTATAGTCGAATGGAACATCTAAAAAATACGAACCAACCATACCAAATTTAACTCAATCGAGCCCAAATGGGTTCAAATCGAAGAGCCAAAGTTCTTTTAGAAAGTTCAAACCATAAATTGAATGACCAAACAATTTCAAAATATTTATAGTTGAATTAAGCGGCTTGATAAGATGAATCCAATGAGCCCAAGATTGCTAAATTATGATATCATTAAGACCTTTGAGTGCCCAGTAAACTATCCATGATTAAGGGGATCAATATCTGCCGTCCATTCCAACCACTCCCAACTTACCCTTAATTTTCCTTCTATTTGCTTACCATGCCACTCTTAGAAAACTATAAATAGCTGCTTCATTCCTCATAGAGGGGGACTGTTCTAGAGTTCTCTTGCCACCAGACTCTCCTCAACCAACGTTGAACTTCTACTTGGCCACCGACTACAGCTGGACTTTGGACCGGCCACCAACTGACGACAGACTTTTACCTAGCCATCACCTGACATCAGACTTCTGCCCTCCCACCAACTAATGTTGGGTTTCTACCCGCCCACCAACTGATGTCGTACTTCTACCCGGCTACCAACTAACATCATACTTCTGCTTAGCCACCAACTGACACCGATCTTTTGCCCGGCCACTGACTAACGCCTGATTTTCTTCTAGCCACCAACTATCATCGGACCTCTACTCGGTCACCAACTAAAGCCGAACTTTTGCCCGGCGATCGACTAACGTCAGACTTCTGCCCAGCTACCGACTGACACCGTACTTCTACCCGACCCCCAACTAAAGCCGGATATTCGTCGGACCACTGAACGTCACCTGATTTTCATTTGATCTCTATTCGTCACTAGATTTCAACCTGACGGTTAGCTATTGTAATATGATTATTCTCATTTTTAAGGATGGATTAGTCTCTTGTAATATATTCAAACACACATTTTAACTAGGCGTGGACCTGTGGTTTTTCCCTTAAAGGTTTTCCATGTAAAATTTCTGGTCTTTCTTTTTTCTCTTTTTGTGTGTTGGACACTCATGTAATGCTAAGATGTAAGTAAGGTTTTTCGTACTTTACCGCCGCGAATACTCTAGCCCACAAGAATACTAGTTTTATTGGCCGTGCATTAAATGCACGTGAATACAATTTTAAAATTAAAATTTATATTTTAAAATTTATAATGTTTATTTTTTATAAAAAGAAAATTTATTAAGTTTATCACTATAAATAATTTTAATTATTAATTATATTCAGCCAGGATTGAAATAAACCTATCCACATTCCTAGGTAAGCATATTTAGAAAGATGGATGGAAACCAAAGTCCAGTAATCTATATAGTCAATAACAAAAGGAGGTATTTAATATATATAACTATAGAAAATGTGTGGTTAAATACCTCATTTTGGAAATCTCACAAACTATATTTTCAAAAACAAGTGGATTCACATAAAGCAAAAGGTTATCAAAATGAATATTCAAGATAATTTTGGAGAAAACTAAACAAACTGTTGATCGTATAAATTGAACCACAACAACAGCAAGAAAAGAACATTTCTAAGAAATATATATATAAATAAAATGCAATATGACTCACCACTAATATATGCAAGCAATAGGAGAATAACCTGAGATTCAATCATTTCCTCACAGTAGCATCCTTCAAAATAAAGTCATCCATTGTTCCAAGTAATGTCCTGATGAATAGCATAAGCATATATATAATAAAACTCTATACCTAGTTAGGTTTCTCTAAAAGACAAAAACAAACCAACATGGTCAATAATTCCACTCTAATTGCATCATAAGTATTCTTCAATAAATCACCAACGATTTTGGTTGGGTATTTGAGGCCTAACATAATGCATCTTCTACAATTATCAACAAGAGTAAGAAGCCAGTAAGGAAATTAACGTCCAATAGTAGAACTTAGTTAAATAAAAAAACAAAATTAGTATTTTCAGTAACTTTTAGCAAATATAAACATAAAATATTACATCATAATACCATAAGGTAATAAACTAAAATAAAACACCTGTGAAGATTCAATATAAATGATCATTAATATAAGCAAAAAACCAATTCTCTCAATTTAGCAACTGTTTATAAACTGCTTTAGAATTTAATTACTAATAGTTGTTTAGTGTCCCTTTTTATTTTATTTTTAAAGCTGATATTAGAACTTTCAGATTCCAAAATTCATCAGGAATAAAGTATCAAACATCTATTAACTTTATATTTAAGATCAAAACAACAAAAAAAAAACTTTCTTAAGCTATAGATGTTACAATAATAATAAAACGGTGAACTTAAACACTTAAAAAGAGAAGGAAAGGTTTCTAGTAGCCTTCAGCTTAATTCCTAGTAATAGGTATCTGAGATTCAAACTTTCAATTTCCCGTTAGATTCAAACTTTCAATTTCTCGGTAGTCTTTTGTTTTTGTCGCCGCGTTCGGCGATGGCAGCAGATAGCCGCCGGCCATCTGCAACACCAGCTTCGTTTGCATTCCGTCAACTTGTTGGATCGACCGGACGTTCTAGGAAAGACGATCACCAACGCCCTGGGAACCTGGGGTTTGAAGCAGATGATGCGCATTTGAAGATGATGAATCGCCCTTTAGTTATTAAGGATGTTTCGGATTCTGGTCTTAAGAAGGTGGACATTGTAGAAGGAAAAGGCAAAGGTATTTTGGCTGCACCTGTTGAAAGTTTGATAGGGATGTTAAGCCCTGATGAACTAGTCCCGAGGCTAACCAAGAGGGGGGTGAGTTGGTTATTTAAAAAATTCATGAGCAACAGGAAATTTTTTTTATAATTTACAGTGGAAAAGAATTAAAACAATGATAAAAAGATTTAACACAGATTTCACCTAACCAGATAATAACAGAAAAATAAAGTACAGAAAATAATCAGAAAGAGCACACCAGATTTTATAGTAGTTCGGTCAACATGACCTACGTCCACTCCCCGGAGCCTCCCCTCCGGGTATTGCACTAACACAAAAGTGACTCTCCTTCTGCTCTCACAGCAAGGCGGAGAAGCCTGTACAAAAACTCCTTTCCATCAACCCGGTGAGGTAGAGAACCTGAACTCCTTTCGCTTCCTCCTGAAGCAGGCAGAGAACCAAACTCCTTTCACTTCCTCCTAAAGCAAGCAGAGAACCCGAACTCCTTTCGCTTCCTTCTGAAGAGGGCAGAGAACCCGGATCTTCTTGCGAACGATCCTCCCACAGAAATCACTAACAAGATAAGGGATGATAAACAGAGAAGACGACTCTAATATTTGCTTGGAGCAACCTTTGTGAATCCCTCACAAACTCCCCCTCACAAGATCCTCTCTCTCTCCCAAGCTCTCTCTCTCTCTCAAGGTTTCTCTTGAAAGGAAAGTGGCAAAAGATTTTTCTTATTGGAAGAAAAAGATCTTTTATAGGAGGGCTCAAAATTTGCCCTAAATCTCAACTAGTCGGCCAATATCATCCAGGATGATCGATAGATCATCCTATATGATCAGTTCAAAATTACCTATTTCAGCCTCCACGATTAGTAGAAAAAGTTGTTCAGATCGTCCTGTACGATTCTGCGATTGTCCGAGATGATTAGTGTAAATTCAAGAATTTCGTCCAGAAGACTGCTCTGATCGTCCAGAGGAACTTGTGCTGGACGATCCAAAAATGACTTGATCGTCCAGGATGATATGTCTATCATCCTGTACGATTAGTTCAAAAAGTGCCAAAATCATCCTGAGTACCGCTCTGGACGTACAGGTGAAACACACTGGATGATCATGATCGTCCCGGACGATATGATCGCATCAATTAACTATTAATTACTTCCCTTAATCACCAGACTAATTTAGGCATGATTGTATTGGATCGTCCAGGATGATACATGTATCATCCGGGATGATTAAATCAAATCTCAAAAAATAAAACTTGCCTAACTTGATCTGGCGGCTGAGAATTTTTTATTTGAGCCTATCATCCTGTATAATGGATGGATCATCCAGGATGATCGGCTTAATCAGACAGACTTAACTTGGTCGCCCTAATTAGGGTTTCTTTTTTCACTTGATCGTCCAAGACGATGTGAATATCGTCCAGGATGATCTGAATAAAAATTGAACAGAAATTCTAATTCACTCAAACTCTCCCCCTGAGTGTGTGTGTGTAAGGTTACTTAGCTAGGGGATCAATTACATTACATTTGACTTAAGAAAAGGAAAATATTACATTTATACACACTTGGACCCGATCTTGAGTTGGCTTGAGTTGCTTTTGATCTTTGTTCCTGAAATGGGTTAGCCAAGAAAAATAGAATACAAACATGTTTGTCATCATTAAAACTGTATTTTTTGAAACCAGATTTGCAACACCTGTGTGTTCTACTCCTCGGCTTTTAAAGTCTGCTAATGTTTCACCTTTAAAATCCAATGATTGCGAAGCTTCTTCATCGAAAATGAAAATCTATGTTAACAAATTTGAAATTTCAAATGCAATCTCTGACCACCGACCAGGGATAAATGTGAAGCTCTTGAATGAAGTTAACAATAGTTTTCATGATTCTATGAATAAGCTATCTGGTTGTGAAAATCTAGACTCACTAGCTAAGGTTATTCCTAGTTCTGCTCCAATTTTTGGTAATGTAACGATTGATGATAGAATTGTGGAAAATGTGGTTCCTAAAGTAAGTCTAAAACCTCCTGTTGTACCGAAGGGTGACTTGAAGATTGGCAATGATCTTCCTGTAAATGTTACTAGTAATGGTCTAAAAGGAAATTTTATGAATGCCTGGCAGAAGACTCAACACATTAAGCTAAACTTTGATATGAATTCTACTTTGATGACTGATGATGGGATTGCAGTGATTATGAATTCTAAAATTGAAAGTACAAATTCAAATGTTTTGAAAAACTCACTTGTGATTAAGGTCCTTGGTGGAAACATCCCTTTTCCAACTTGTAGCATGGAACTCAGGAGGAAATGGAATAAGTTTGGGAATTTCCACCTAACAACATTGGAATTCAATTGGATTCTTTGTTCCTTTAAAAATCCTGATGCTTTGGAAGAAGTTTTAAGTGGCGGTCCTTAGTTCATTGGGGGTCACATTATTGGATTGGACAAATGGTCCCCTTCCTTCTCTCCTGAGTCACTTAAAGGCCTCACATCACCGGTTTGGATTCGTTTACCTTTCCTACCACTAAATTAATGGGATGAACATAACATAGCAAGAATTGCATCTATGATATGAGTGCCTTTGTATCTTGATGGAAATTCATTAAGATGGGGTAAGAGGGAGTATGCCCATGTTTGTGTTCGAATTGATTTAGACAAGAAACTCCCAAATGGTGTTTGGATTGAAGGACTACATGGAAGATCTTTCCAAAAGGTGGAGTATGAAAAACTTCCGTCTCTTTGTTATCAATGTGGTAAAATTGGACATTTGAAGTCCATGTGTCCTACCAACAAAAGTTTACCTTTCAAAGATGTTGAAATTTTTCCATCTAAAGTAATCAAGTCAGGGAATATCCAAGATAATGCTAATTCTAATGAACTTGATGAATATGGACCTTGGTGACATGTTAAGTTTAGAAATAATTGAATTAGGAATTTCAAAAAGAAGGAAGGACCTGCGGTTCAACCAAAGCAAAATTTTGTTATTCAGCATTCCAATATTGAAGATGGGGAAATTGTGGAAACTTTAACAAAGGAGATCAATGATGAAGTCCTTAATCTAAGAACTAGTCCTTTTGTTGATAAGAGTTTGAAGAGCCCAAAAAGTTTGCTGCAATCTTCCAACATCTCTGGCATTTGTTTGAACAACAAATTCAGCGTTTTGGAAGATGATAACAGAGAACCTGGACTGAATGAAGTTACAGAGGCTGATTGCTCTCAATTGCCGATGGAAGGTAACTTACTTTCTTCGAATGGTAAAGTAGATACAGGGAATTGTGTTTCACCAATTGAATCTACTAAACGTGCTTTTGTTCAATCAAGAGAATCAGGGACAAGCGGTAGGGTTAGTGTTACTTCAACTTCTGCTAAAATCAAGCTGGCCAAAGAAGTTCAATCTTTAGGTCCTGTGGATGTTACTTGCAAGAATAGAAGAGGTGAAAGTAAGGGTAGAAAGAGAGGCGGGACCTCTTCCCTTCTTACACTTAATGTCTTCCTTTTTATTTTGGAATTGTAGGGGGGCCAAGAAAAAGGAGGCCTCCCTATATCTTAGAGAGATAGTTAAAGATTATGGAGGTTATTTTGTTGGTCTCACCAAGACTAAGCTTTCTATTATTAAAAGGACTGATATTGATAAGGCTTTTGGGAGTGAGTGGGATTTCTTTCATCATCCTACCGAAGGTACCTCTGGTGGTATCTTGGTACTCTGAGATAGAAACAAGGTATCTTTTGATGTTATTGAGCATTCTCCTCAAGTTGTCATTGGAGTTCTTGAAGCTCCTCTGATAGGATATTGGAATGTGACCACGGTATATGCTAACAAGGACTTTCGGGTGAGGAGAGGTTTATGGGAGATGCTTGAGAAATATGTTGTGGGTAATGAACCATCAGTTATTGGTGGAGATTTTAATTGTATCTTATCCAAAGATGATAAGAAAGGTGGCGAGAGGTTCCTTTTCTCCAAAGGACCTCAAGAGATGAAGAAGTTTATGACTAACAATGATTTTCATGATGTAGGTATTATCGGGCCCAGATTTACTTGGTGCAATAACAAAGAAGGTTCTAGCAGAATTTGGGAAAGGCTTGATAGGTGTTTGTTGAATGCAACTGCTCTTCAAAAGGTTCCCTTGGCATGTGTTCGACATTTAGCAAGGGTGGCATCTGATCATAGTCCGATTGCTTTCAAGGTGTTGGAGGATCAAAATATGTATAGATTTATCAGATTTGAGGAGACTTGGAAATCCTATCCTATGGCCTGCAGTATTGTCTTAAATTCCTGGAGGAAATTGGATCATGGAAATGACATGGATGTTTTACAAAGGAAGCTTAGAAGATCTTTGAGAGCCTTATATTTCTGGAGCAAAAACAAATGTAGAAGTTTGAATCTACTTAAAGAAGATTTAAAAAAAGACATTTTGGAGCTACAGTTGGAGGAAGCGTCTGAAGGTGGACTGATGGTGGATAAACTAAACTTACTTAGAAGTAAAGTTCATGAATTTAACATTACTTTGCCTCGTTTATCAACTTGGTGGAACCAAAGAACCAAGGTGAAATGGCATGAAGAAGGAGACATTAACTCAAATTTCTTCCACAAGTATGCTTCGGCTAAGAAGAACGGGAACCTCATAAGGCAAATTAGGAATGAGGATAATGCCTTAGTGGAACATTTTGTGCAGATTTCAGCTATCTTTCTCATATTCTTCTCAAATAAATGGAGGTCAAGATCATCCATCTTGACTGGTTGGCCTTTTTTTCCTGTGAAGCAGAAGCTGAATTCAGATGATTTGAAATTCTTAAGTGGGAATTTTACTCAGGATGAATTGGAAGTTGTGGTTTTCTAGCAAAGCAGGAATAAGTCTCCCGGGTTGGATGAAATTTCACCTTCTTTTTTTCAAATCTATTGGAGCAATGTGCGAGAATCTACTTGGAAAGCTATTGACATGTTCTTCAAGACCGATTCCATGAAAGAGGAATGGAAAGATACATTGCTTGTATTAATTCCAAAGGTCAAGAATCCTACGGTGCCATCAAATTTCAGGCCTATTAGCCTTTGTCAAACTACCTATAAGTTAATCACAACCATGTTGGTTAATAGGATTAAAGTTTGTATCTCAAAGATCATTTCGGAAGAGCAAGCTGCTTTTATCCTGGGTAGATCAATATTTGATCATTGTTTACTTGCTCAAGAGATCTTTAACAAATTCAGGATCTCAAAGAATAAGAAAGGGATGATGGCGGTTAAATTAGATATGGAGCAAGCTTTTGATTGCATAAGTTGGGAAACCTTGTATCAAGTGCTTCAAATGATTGGATTCCCAATATCATTTTGTAAGCTCATTATGAATGCGTCAAGAATGTTAAGTTCTCTTTCATTCTAAATGGGAGACTCTCTAGTTGGATTGAAGCTAGAAGCAGTCCTTGCCAAGGCTGCCCGTTATCACCTTATTTATTCATCATGTGTTCTCAACTTTTGTCACATGCTATTAATCAAAGAGGGCTGCATTTGGGTGTTCAGATTTCTCCAAAGACTCAGAAAATTACACATCTTCTATATGCTGATGATGTGTTGATCTTTGCTCATGCTTCTACAAGATCGGCTCAAGAGGTGAAGACCATTGTGACAGATTTTTGTAAGTGGACTGGACTTAATGTTAAAGCTTACAAATCTCTAATTCTTTTTGGCAAAACTGTTAATCATCCAACAAAGAATCTGATAAGAAAGAAATTGGGCTTTATTGTTATTAAGGAGCTGTTTTATTTGGGTGTTAAAATAGCTTTAAGAAGATTAAAAAGGCAAGATTTTCAAAGCATGATTGACCACATTTTTGAGAGGCTTAATGCTTGGGGAATTAAGCGTTTATCTTTGGTTGGTAAGTTTACTTAAGCTAGATCCTCTCTCTTGACGCTTCCAAGATTCTTATCAACACATTCCCTTGTTGCAAAGAAAGTATTGTATCAAGTAGATCAATTTTGTAAAGAATTTATTTGGCACAAGAGTTATGGTAAAAAGGGGTTGCATTATGTTGCTTGGGAAGTTCTTTGGAAACCGAAAGATGTTGGGGGCTTGGGTTTGCATTCAGCTGTTCATCGTATAGGACCTCTTAGATCGAGGCTAGCTTGGAGATGTATTCAGCAACCAAGAAATCTATTGCACAAGAAAACTATTACTAAATATGGTGATAATGAAAGTTTGATAGGGATATTAAGCTCTGATGAAATAGTCCTAAGGCTAACCAAGAAGGGGGTGAATTGGTTATTTTAAAAATTCATGAGTAACAGGAAAGATCTTTTCGATAATTTGCAGCTGAAACAAGTAAACACAGAAGTGAAAAGATCAACCACAGATTTCACCCAAGCAGATAATAACAGAAAAGTAAAGTGCAAAAAATAATCAGAAAGAGCACACCATATTTTATAGTGGTTTGATCAACTTGACCTACGTCCACTCCCCGGAACCTCCCCTCGGGTATTGCACTAACACAAAAGTGACTCTTCTTCTCCTCCCACAACAAGACGAAGAAGCCTGTACAAAACCCCTTTCCACCAACCTGGTGAGGTAGAGAACCTGAACTCCTTTCGCTTCCTCCTGAAGCAGGCAGAGAACTCGAACTCCTTTCGCTTCCTCCTGAAGCAAGCAGAGAACCTGAACTCCTTTAGCTTCCTTCTGAAGCAGGAAGAGAACCCGGATCTTCTTGTGAATAATCCTCCCACAGAAAACACCGACAAGATGAGAGACGACGAACGGATAAGATGACTCTGATCCTTTCTTGGAGCAACCTTTGTGAATCCCTCACAAACTCTCCCTCATAAGATCGTCTCTCTCTCTCCCAAGCTCTCTCTTTATCTCTCTTAAGGTTTCTCTGGAAAGGAAAGTGGCAAAATATTTTTCTTGTTGGAAGAAAAAGATCTTTTAAAGGAGGGCTAAAAAATTACCCTAAATCTCAACTGGTCGGCACATAATGTCCAGGACGATCGACGGATCGTCCTATACGATCAGTTCAAAATCACATGTATCAGCCTGGACAATCTGGTTCCTATAGACGATTAGTAGATAAGAGTTGTTCAGATCATCCCGTACGATTCTGCGATCGTCTAGGACGATTAGTGTAAATCAGGAATTTAATCCAGAAGACTTCTCTGGTCATCTAGGGGAACTTGTGCTGGACGATCTCAAAATGACTTGATCGTCCAGGATGTAATGCCTATCGTCCGGTACGATTAGTTCAAAAAGTGCCAAAATTGTCTGATTCACAGCTTTGGACGTACAGGTGATAGACACTAGACGATTAGGATTTTTAACACATCATCCCGTACGATCCTGCGATCGTCTAGGATGATATGATCGAATCAATCAGACCTTAATTACTTTCCTTAATTACTAGACTAATTTAGGTATGATTATAATGGATCATCCAGGATGATACACGTATCGTCCGGGACGATCAGATCAAATCTCTTAAAATAAAACTTGCCTAACTTGATCTAGTAGTTGAGAATTTCTGATTTAAACCTATCATCCTGTACGATATTGTGATCGTATAGGATGATCAACTTAATCAAACTGACTTAACATGATCTCTTAATTATTTTTCCTATTTTTATTGGATCATCTAGGACGATGTGAATATCGTCCGGGACGATCAGAATAAAAATTGAATAGAAACTGTAATTCACTAAAACTCTCCCCCTGAGTGTGTGTGTGTAAGGTTACTTAGCTAGGGGATCAGTTACATGGAATTTGACTCAATAAAGATGAAAATAGTACATTAGACATAAATTTCAAAACAAATTGACTCGATCTTGAACTTGCTTTAACTTGCAATTAATCCTGCGTACTTAAAAGATTAAACAGGCAACGAGAAATAGAAATATTTATTATCATCAAAATCTTAACCCTTAAAACTAGATTCACAACAATCTCCCCCTTTTTTATGATGGAAAATATTGATGCAGTAATTTTAAATAAAATATACAGGAGTACTCAACACACACATAAAAGAAAAATATCATTTCAAATTTTACTAAACACAAAATACAATAAGGAAAACAACTATAAATAAGAGTAATACAAGAAACAACTAGAACAGTACAAGAAACTTCTAGTCACTCAAAATACTAACTCCCTCTTTTGACATCACAACATGGAGGAAGAATAGACAACACAATACGAACAAAAAACATCACAACAACACAAAAAGCTAAAAAGGAGGCGGATCCTGATCAGAAGGAGGAGGAGGTGGTGGCTGAAAGTAGCTGTGAATGGCAGCGCAATGGGCTCCAAACTAGGCCATGTCCTGGTCGTGCTGCTATTACTGCTGAGCAGCATAGTCATTGAAGCGTTGTAGATCCGTAGTATGCTGCTGCTCCTGGGAAGCCACATAAGAATCAAATCGGGCCTCCCACTGGTCGAACCACTGCACTAGATAATCAAAGGGAGATGCAATGCGAAGAGGAGCAGGGGTATTAGGTGCAGCAGAAATAGGAACATCTTCTTCCGCTTCCTCCTCAACATCTGTTGCGGGCTCCGGATAAAGTCAGGTGCTGTGGAGGACATGGAAGGAGTTGTTTGTGAAGAAGAAAGGAGGGACATCGGCAGGGACTAGATATTACAGATTATATTTTGTCTCAAGGGCATAGACAATGAGGTGGCCTAGGGCTAGATTTGGGCATCTCCTGTGGCCCGGATCCTTAATGCTAGTAAGATGTTCAATGTATCGAAAGAGAAGATCAGTAGCATTGAAATCTCGATGGGCCATGATATAGTAGGTGGTCATGAAAAGTAAAGGTGTGATGTGGATGCGGACCCCAGTGTTGGGGATGATTAAGCAGCGAGGGACATGTTGAATAGTGTGAGCATCCTTAAGGAGGGAGGAACAGGCATTATCATAGTAGTTAACATTGGTGTTTCGAAGGAAATGATTGACGGCACTCCAATCAAAATTTGGATTAGTAACGAGGGTGTGGATCTTATCATCAGTGATGGAGAGTTTAAGGATATAGTGAAAGTCCTGGGTGGTGAGTTCTACAGGACGCTGATTAACGAAGGAGTGATGGGCAGAGTAGTCAGCAGCGATGCGAAGATTTGCGAAAAAGACCCTAAGGAGTTCAGAACTAAAAGGGAAGGCTAAAGTGAGAATGAAGGTCAGGGAGGTATGGGAAAATAGATCCAGGATTGGGTAGGTAAGAGTGCGGGGGTTAACAATCCTGGAGTGAGTGATTCCAACCTCACGGTAGCGTTGGAAGGCAGCCCGATCGGCTATGTCAGGGAAGCGGGGATCGACATTTCCTTGGGAGAAGCTTGCACCTTGATGCCTAGATCTCTTTCTACCAGCCATTAGAATACCAAGAGAGCAAGGAGTGAAGGAAGAAGTGTGAAGAAATCAGAAGAAATGGCTGTTTAAGTTGAAGTCGGCCAGATCATCCCGTACGATCGCAGGATGGTCTGAGATGATATGAGTAATAATGACGGCCAGGATGATTGGTCAAAAAGGAGGTCGTATAGTCTAGGATGATTAGATATCATCCAGGATGATTAGATACAGGTGATCGTCCTGAGGAGTCCATGCGGACGAACGTTGATGAAAAGTATCATCCAGGATGATGAGGTGGATCATTCGGGATGATATGCAATAAATGCATAGGACAAGCCGAATTTAAAACGTCCAGCTGCTGACACGTGCATAGACCAGGATGATCAGGTGTATCGTCCAAGATGATGAACAATAATTGGAGCATTCTTAGCCTTTTGATCAGGATCAAGAAAACTGGATCATATCATCCAGGATGATTGATGGATCATCCAGGATGATCACTAATAATTGGTGCATCTCAGCCGTGTGATTAGGGTGGGAATGATTTGAATAAATCATCCAGGACGATATATGGATCGTCTAGGACGAAGGGAATCATCCGGGATGATGGAGGGATCGTCCAGGATGATATGACAAAAAATAAAAAAGATGAAGGATGGAGAGGAAAGATCAGAGATCCAAAAAATACATAAAATAAAAGAAAAGAAAAATAGAGTAGCTAAAGCATATCAAAAGAAAGCAAGGACTAAAAATAATAATTTTTTTTGAATCAATCTGCTCTAGTAAATCAGAATTTTCTCTTTATTTTGAATCTAAAAACCAATAAGAAGACGATCGACAGTGCTGAAATCCAGAAAAGTTGGAAAATTGACTTTCGTTACACCCACCTCGGATACCTTATAGGTGCAAATTCCTTTCAAAACAAAAATCCAATTCAGAAGAAAAGAAATTAGATTCGAAAAGAGATCCTTTCAAGCCTCGTTCCAGAAAAAAAATCTGATATAATAGTATTACAAAGTAAGAAATCAGAAATCATAATTTTCCATCTTAAGCATTTGAAAATATTAAGGGTGCATGGATTTTTCTAGGAGATTTAAAGATCTGAAAGGGAAGAAAGCTTATTTCTTTGTGAGCTCATTTTGTGCCTCTTTTTTAATTTGTTTGGCGCTTTGCACATCTTTTGATTTTTTTGATACACTTTGTATATCCTTTCAATTTTTTGGCGACATTGCGTATCTTTTAGTTTGGGTTAATTTTGTGCCTCTTTTTATTGTGGCGCTCTTAGCACATCTTTTGTAAGCTTTCTCCCTTTCAAAATCGTTAAAGAATTTCAGTTATGAAATTACCTTCCAGACATAAGAGACAATAAAACTCACTCTCTACAATAAGAAAGAGTAATTCACAAAATAAAAACCATATATCATATGATAAGTGCAATCACTTGGTTCAGAAAATCATAATAATGACTCAAAACTTTAAAAATACTATTCATATGAGGTAGATTACTGTAGGAAGATAAAATAGATCTCTATTTCAAAAACCAACTTTTTAATTTTGAAGAAGATTTTTATCTAAAAGAAATAATACACCATTAAAGGAGTTAGAGGAAGAGAAATAATCTTCAATTTTTCTTCCCTTTAACAAATCCAGTGGAATCAGTAACTGCTTACAACTTCCAAACCAAAATAAGATAATATTTTCAGTCAGAAATTCAGTTTATCAGCAGTAGTGAGCAGTGATCTAATTTTTTGAAAGAATAAAATAGTGAATCAAAAATAAGTAGGAAATCTCATCAAAATAAATGCTCAAATCAGAAAAACAACAAACGATTACAAGAAAATCAATACTGAATAAAAATAAAATAGGAAACAGATAATCAAATCAAAAGACTAACAGAAATAAAATAAGAATAAAAAAAGAAAAAAACTCAAAAATCATCAGTCATCAGAATCAAGCATTTATGCCAATCACACCTAATATGGTCCTCAAAATGCTGAATGAGTCAAAGGCCAGTGGTTTAGTAAGTATGTCAGCCAACTGATTTTCAGTTGCTACATGATATATCTCAATGTCCCCTTTATAATATGGTCCCTAATGAAGTGATACCTTATATCAAAGTGTTTGGTTCTAGAATATTGGATTGGATTCTTAGAAATGGAGATAGCACTAGTATTATCACACATAACAGAAATTGTGCCCACAAGTAATCCTAAATCCAAAACTTGTTGCTTCAACCAAAGGACTTGGGCCACATAACTTTCTATGGTAATATACTCAGCTTCAATAGTGGAAAGTACAACTGAGTTCTATTTTCTACTGGACCAGGAGACTAAAGACTATCCTATGAATTAGTAAGTCTCAAAAGTGCTCTTTCTATCCACCCTACACCCTGCAAAGTCAGAATCAGAATATCCAATAATCTCAAAAGAAGTGCTAAGCATAGGGTACTAGATTCCTAGGTTTGGGGTCCCTAAAAGATATCTAAGAATTCTCTTAACAGCAATCAGGTGGGACTCTTTAGGATCAGCTTGAAATCTAACACAAAGACAAACACTAAACATAATATCAGGTCAGCTAGCAGTCAGGTAAAGTAGTGATCCAATTATTCCTCTATACTTCTTCTGATCAACAGATTTTCCACTTGAATCCTTATCTAACTAAATAGAGGAGCTTATGGGAGTGTTGATTGGCTTGGCTTTGTCCATTTCATATTTTTTCAAAATATCCTTAGTGTATTTAGATTGATTGAGAAAGATTCCATCATCCAGTTGCCTTATGCTAAATCTCAAAAAGTAGGATAATTCTTTCATCATACTCATCTCAAACTCTTTACTCATTATTTTAGAAAAATTATCATATAAAATTTTATCAGAAGATCTAAAAAATATATCATCAATATAGATCTAGACAATGAGTAAATCATCCCCTATTCTCCTCAGAAAAAAGGTGGTATCTACGCACCCCTTAACAAACTCTCTTTCTAACAGGAATGTGTTAAGCCTCTCATACCAAGCTCTGGGTGCCTGTTTTAATCCATACAAGGCCTTTTTTAATTTGTAAACATGATTTGGATATTTGAAACTCTCAAAACCTGGGGGTTGCTCTACGTAGATATCCTCTTTTATTACCCCATTTAAAAAGGCACTCTTGACATCCATTTGAAATAACTTAAATCCTTTATAAAAGGCAAAGGCTAGTAGCACTCTAATGACTTCCAATCTAACTACAGGGGCAAAGGTCTTCTCAAAATTAATCCCTTCAATCTAATTGTACCCCTTAGCCACTAATCTTGCCTTA
The DNA here is from genome assembly GCA_019925795.1 of Dendrobium chrysotoxum. Lineage (NCBI taxonomy): Eukaryota > Viridiplantae > Streptophyta > Magnoliopsida > Asparagales > Orchidaceae > Dendrobium > Dendrobium chrysotoxum. Next base: position 25,798,777 of record CM034300.1, on the reverse strand, counting down.
TTCCTAACCACCACACAAGAATCATTCATCTTATTCTTAAAGACTCACTTGGTTCCTACTATACTTTGATTTCTAGGTATTTCTACTAACTCCCAAACATTGTTCCTTATAATTTGATTCAGTTCCTCTTGCATAGCTAAGATCCAAAATTCATCAGAAAGGGCTTGATTGATGTTGGTGGGTTCAGTTATTGAGATAAAGGCAGAGTGGTTTACTTTCTTCCTAAGTCCATGCCTAGTCATAACACCTTCAGAAGGGTCTCCTAAGATCAATTCTTTAGGATGACTCGAAGAATATCTCTAATCTCTAGGCAAAGTGTTTTGAGGTTCTACCCTTTCCTCCAGATTTGCATTTTTAACCCCTTGAGTAATCTCTCCTACCTCTTCTTCTTCCTCAACTCTAGTCTCCTTAGGATCAGATTCATCAAACATCATATGAGTTGTCTCTTCCACCACCAAAGTCCTCTTATTAAACACCCTAAAGAATTTTCCCACACTAGAATAGCCTAAGAACACTCCTTCATCAGATTTGGGATCAAACTTTTCTAAGGATGATTTCCCGTTGTTCGGAATGAAAACCTTACAGCCAAAGATATGGAGGTGGGACAGGTTTGATGTTCTACCCTTAATGATCTCATAAGGTGTCTGGTTCAGATTGGATCTAACATTCACCCTATTCAGCACATAATAGGCAGTGTTCACCGCTTCAGCCCAAAAGTATTTTGGAAGTGAATACTCAGCAAGCATGGCTCTAGCGGCTTCCACTAAGGTCCTGTTCTTCCTTTCAGCTATCCCGTTCTGCTGAGGGGTCCTAGGAGCTGAAAAATTATGGCTAATCCCTTGCTCCTCACAGAAAGTTCCAAACTTCACATTTTCAAACTCTCTACCATGATCACTATGAATAGTCAAGATCTCATAACTTAACTTTCTATGAATCCAAGTGGAGAAAGACTTAAATTCCTCAAATGACTCAAATTTATGTGATAAAAATTTAATCCAAGTGAACCTTGAGTAATGATCAACAATCACAAAACTATAGACTTTCCCCCCTAAGCTGGCAGTGCTAATGGGTCCAAAGAGATCCATGTGAAGGACTTCTAAAGATTTAGAGGTGCTGATGTCCTTAATGGAGTGAAAGGAGGACTAGAGTTGCTTCCCTAATTGACAAGCATCACACAGGTGGACCTTAGTGAACTTAAGCTTGGTGACACCTCTAACTAAGTCCTTTTGGGTGACTCTTCTAAGGGTTTTCATACTGGCATGACATAATCTCTATGCCACAACCAAGACTTATCAGCAGTAGTTTTTAAGCAAATTGAATTATCAGCTTTAAAGTAACTTACATCCAGTATGTAGACATTATTGATCCTTTATCCCTGTAAAATAATTTTATCATTTAAGCTTAAAATGTAGCAAGTGGGCAGGAATTTGATGTTGTATCCTTTGTCACAGAGTTGACTAATGCTCAGTAGGTTGTGTTTCAATTTATTTACAAGTAAAATATTATCAATCATGAAATTCTTTAAATCACCAATTATACATGATCCTACGACCCTCCTGGTGGTGTTGTCTCTAAGTGTAACCTTGCCTCTAGCCCTGGCCTCCAGTGAAATGAACTGATTTGCATCTCCAGTCATGTGTCTTGAACATCCGCTGTCCAGGTACCACATGCTCTCACAAGGTCTTGTGTGAGAGCACACCTATAAAATCATCAAATATTAGATTTAGGAACCCAAATAGATTTGGGTTCCTTCTTATGAAAAGAAGAATGCAATGCATGTGTGCTGTACTGTGAAATAGGCAATTTGGGTCTTCACACCTAATGTGTATTACGGTGAACAGTGCAGATGTGGGAGATGTGTCCTAACATACCATAAAAAAAATATCTAACACCAGAAAAAGGGTTAACTAATCTACATGGGTGATAGTGCCTCTTCTTAGGTTTGTATGAAATATGCTTTGATGATTTTGAAACAGATTCTTCAAAAGGTGGAGGTACATAAAATTATGTAAAAGTAGGAGGTGTTTCATTTTTCTCAAAATTACTAATTTTTACTTTTAGAAATTCATTCTCCTTCTTAAGACTTGTAATTTCAAACTTCAATGCTCCCTTACTACTCTCCACGGCATATGCCATATTGTCTAATTCTTTAAAAGCTCTTTCTAAATCAACATGCAAGATTTTCAATGAATCATGCTCAGTAATCAGATCAGAATACTTTTTATTCAACTGATCAAATTCATCATGTAGTGACATGAGATTGCAATCAATAGTATAATGATCTTTAATCAAAATATCATGCTCTTTTTGTAAATTCAAAAATTCTAGTTTCAGGCTAGCATGAGTTTTCTTAAGCTTCCTATACGGTGAATGGATTTTTTCAGAAACTTCAAGTAATTGATCGTAAGTAAGCTCACATATCTCTTCTTGATCAGACTGACCAGGATGATCATCAGCCATTAGACACAAATTTATAATCTCCTCCTCAGTTTCAGTCTTAGAGGAGTCGGATGCAGAATCTGCCCAGAACGCCTTTTGAATCCGCTTCTTGTCCTTTATGAACTTGGGTTTCTCCTCACCCTTCTCCTTGCTTGGGTGAGCCTTAAGTATAGGACAATCAGCCTTTATATGTCCAGGCTTCCTGTATTCAAAATAAACAGTATCAGAAGAACCTTTAAATTTTTACTGGACTTACTCTTGTTCCACTTTTGAAAGTTCCTATATTTTTTTTTTTAAAAACTTTTGAATTACCTAGTGATTAAGGCAACATCATCACTATCAGACCCAAAAGAGTCAGTGTCGGTATCGTTGGCCTTCAGCACCATAGTTTTCTCCTTCTTCTTCTCACCTGCATCAAGCTGTCTTTGGTTCACCCCTTGCTCGTAAGCAATGAGTGATCCAAGTAAGTTATCAATAGAATAATTATTCAAATCTTTCGATTCAGTAATTACAGTTATCTTAGTATCAAACGAAGAAGGCAAACATCTCAAAAATCTTGTTCACTTTTTCATAGTTTATAAGTTCTCTTCTTAAAGCATACAAAGAAGTGATAATTTGAGTGAACCTCGTATACATTTCAGAAATAGATTCAGTAAGTTTCATAGGAAAAAGTTCTCAGTCATGAAGTAATATATTTAACCTAGACTGTTTGACTTCAGTTGTACCTTCATAAGTGATGCACAATCTATCCCAAATTTCTTTACCAGTTGTACAAGTAGAAACACGCATGTAATCCTCAGATTTTAATGCACTGAAAAAATAGTTTAAATATTTTTCATTCAGTTGGGCTAAGTCACGATCATCAAAAGTCCATTCATTGAAAGGCAGTTCAGTTTTAAAATTGTTAACCATTCTAAAAGGTGGTTAATAGTCATCTTTAACAAGCATCCATATGCGATAATCCATAGACTGAAGAAAAGTGGACATGCGAGTTTTTCAAAAATCAAAAGGTATGTTATCAAATAATGATGGTCGTGTAATTAAATAACCTTCAGCAGTATTACGATTTCTAAAGTTAGCCATGGATCAAATTCAAAAGTTTTTAAACTTAATTTTTGAATCCCGCTCTGATACCACTTGAAAGTCCGATAGGGATGTTGAGCCCTGATGAACTAGTCCCGAGGATAACTAAGAGGGGGGTGAATTAGTTATTTTAAAAATTCATGAGCAATAGGAAAGATCTTTTTGATAATTTGCAGCTGAAACAAGTAAACACAGAAGTGAAAAGAACAACCACAGATTTTACCCAAGCAGATAATAACAGAAAAGTACAGTGCAGAAAATAATCAAAAATAGCACACCATATTTTATAATGGTTTGGTCAACTTGACCTACGTCCACTCCCTAGAGCCTCCCCTTCGGGTATTGCACTAACACAAAAGTGACTCTCCTTCTGCTCCCATAGCAAGGTGGAGAAGCCTGTACAAAACTTCTTTCCACCAACCTGGTGAGGCAGAGAACCTGAACTCCTTTCACCTCCTCCTGAAGCAGGTAGAGAACCTGAACTCCTTTCGCTTCCTCCCAAAGCAAGTAGAGAACCTGAACTCTTTTTGCTTCCTCCTGAAGCGGGCAGAGAACCCGGATCTTCTTGAGAACGATCCTCCCACAGAAAACACCGACAAGATGAGAGACGACGAACGGAGAAGACGACTCTAACCTTGCTTAAAGCAACCTTTGTGAATCCCTCACAAACTCCCCCTCACAAGTTCCTCTCTCTCTCTCTCTCTCTCAAGGTTTCTCTGGAAAGGAAAGTGGCAAAGAATTTTTCTTGTTGGAAGAAAAAGATCTTTTAAATGAGGGCTTAAAAATTACCCTAAATCTCAACTGGTCAGCACATATCATCCAGGATGATCGACAAATCATCCTATACGATCAGTTCAAAATCACATGTATCAGCCTGGACGATCTGATTCCTCTGGACGATTAGTAGACAAGAGTTGTTTAGATCATCTCGTATAATTCTGTGATTGTCTGGGATGATTAGTGTAAATCAGGAGTTTTATCCAGAAGACCGCTCTGGTCATCTTGGGGAACTTGTGCTGGACAATCTCAAAATGACTTGATCATCCAGGATGATATGTCTATCGTCCGGTATGATTAGTTCAAAAAGTGCCAAAATTATCCGGTTCACAGCTCTGGACGTACAGGTGATAGCACTGGATGGTCAGAATTTTTAACACATCATCCCGTACGATCCTGCAATCGTCCAGGATGATATGAGCGAATCAATCAGACCTTAATTACTTTATTTAATCTCCAGACTAATTTAGACATGATTGTAATGGATCATCCAGGATGATACATGTATCGTCCGGGACGATCAGATCAAATCTCTTAAAATAAAACTTGCGTAACTTGATCTGGCGGCTGAGAATTTTTGATTTAAATCTATCATCTTGTACGATATTGTGATCATCCAGGATGATTAGCTTAATGAAATCGACTTAACACGATCTCCTAAGTAGGGTTTCTATTTTCACTGGATCGTCCAGGACGATGTGAATATCGTCCGGGACGATCAGAACAAAAATTGAACATAAACTCTAATTCACTAAAACTCTCCACCTGAGTGTGTGTGTGCAAGGTTACCTAGCTAAGGGATCAGTTACATGGCATTTGACTCAATAAAAATGAAAATAGTACAATGGACCTAAATTTCAAAACAGACTGACTCGATCTTGAACTGGCTTAAACTTGCAATTGATTCTGCGTACCTGAAAGATTAAACATGCAACTAGAAATAGAAATATTTGCTATCATCAAAATCATAACCCTTAAAACCAGATTTGCAACAGATAATATCTTAAATGGAGAAAAGAAAGCTGGAGCTTATATTGCTTGGCGGATTCTATTAGATGGTGGGATGTCCCTCAAACCGATTGTGAGATGGCGAGTTACTGATGGAAGGAAAATCAATGTTATGAATGATATCTGGTTATTGGATAGATGCTTTAGCACATGGCCTACTGTGTCAGATTGTGTGGGACTGGAAGATTTGAGCTTAAATCAGTTCATGCTGCCAAATCAAAATTGGAATATGCAGCTGCTACAGCAGTTTTTCAATGAAGATCTTATTTTTTTGATTTAGCAGATCCCTATTGATCATGAGGCTGATATGGATCATTTAGAAACATTGTATCATCACAGTGGGAAGACTATCACGTCCATGGCTTATGAGGAATCAATGAAGTAGTGGTCTAAGGAGGATAATTATGAATTTGCAAATTGGTTAAGAAGTCTAAAGTTAAACCCAAGAGTGGAGCTATTTTGGTGGAGAATGAGTAAGTTTGCTATTCCTACTTTTGAATTCCTAAAGTATAGAAGATTGGTCCTTAATGACGAATGTCCTAGAGGTTGCAAAGAAGTAGAGAGCTATGCTCATATTGTGGTACATTGCAAATTCATCAAGGAGATTATTCTTCGGTTAAGAGCATGGGGAATCTACATTCCAATTTTTCAGTCATTGGAGCATTGTTTGGAAGAGGTTAAAAGACACTCTTCTCGGTTTCCTAACATGGTTAGAATCTACTTTACAGCAGTTTTTCTTTCATGGAAGAATAGAAATGATCTAGTTCATGGAAAGACTACTCCCTCTAGTTCTTTGGTGGATGCCAATGTTCTATTTTTAACAAACACGAAATTGTATCCATATCTAGACAACTGGGGTGTTAATCTCCTAAGGGAGTCTTCTAATTCTTTGCACCCTCCGCCGCTAGGATTGATCAAAATTAATGTTGATGCTGCTTTGTTAGATTCCAATTAAGCTGGTATTGGAGGTGTGTTTAGAGACCATAGAGGAAGGCTTTTATTGGCATTTGGAAGGACAAAACTACATTGGGATGTCTCACAACTTGAGTTGGAAGCTGTTTTGGTTATTAAAGATTTCATACAACCAGGGATGTTAGAGAGTAAAGGGGTGATTATTGAAGGAGACAACATAAATATCATCAATTTTATTCAAGATTCTTTGAAGAAAATGAAGTGCCATTTCAATAACAGGATTAAGAAGGATTTTTTCTTTCTCAATGATTTCAATAAAGTTTTCTTTAATCATATTCATAGAGGTTGTAATAAGGTAGCCGATGTTTGTGCTACTTTGGCTTTGCATGAAAGTTTTTCTTTTGATAGTTTCTCCTTTGCCGATATTCCTTCTAAATTGTCTAGTTTGTTAAAGAAGGAATGTGAGACTTATATTTCTTGTACTTAGTTCTTTCTTCAATGCAATTTACAATTCCCTCAAAAAAAAAAATAATAATAAGAGAAGGAAAGAGTTGAGAGCTTAAGTTAAGAAAAATTGATAATAAATGTAAATAAGAATATTCATCACAGACTTGAAAAAAACTCACATCTAAATCGCAAATGACGACAAGGTCTAATGTGCTCAATTTGACCACACAATAAATATAGAAATGAGAAGGTGAATTAAATGATAAGAATAAATCTGTAAAATTAACTTGCATACTTATCTCAAATATATGGATCAAATCACATATAATTCATTAAGAAAAGAACTTGAAGATTGTTATATAATATGCAATGAATAATACATATAGTTGAAATGAAATAAGAAAATTGGAACGTAAGTACAAAACCATTAGAGCAATCGGCAACCACATGCATTAGGAAACACATCACCCAACTGATACTATACTATCAATTTGGAGATGAAACCAAATGCAATTCATGAATATTGTCAAATCTGAAATAGTGGAAAGCAATTGTAAACATTTCTACTTTTTGGAGAAATTCGTTGAGCTCACAAGAATTTTTAATGTAAGAAAACCAATGATTGTGCAAGGTAAATTTTCATTGAAAGTAGTTATAATATTAGGAGGGGGAAATGATCTATCATGCTGCATACAATGTTATCAAAGAGCTCTCTCTAAGTAAGACTATGCACACCCTTATTTCTAAAGGTATAGGTCTCAAGTTCAAATCTAATCTACACATTTTTTTAAAGATTGCTTCCTATATGGAGTTCAAAAATATATAATTGGTCATGTGCCCTATTTAAAATAATTATTGCATCCATTGGAAGACTAAATTAGTCATATATATGTATATATAACATCAATGAAGAAATTGAGAAGAGGAAAAGCAAACTTGTTTAATAGCTGAACAGAATTTTCACGCAAAGCCCGAGCATCAATGAAGTCAAACATCAATGAAGAAATGGAGAATAGGAAAAGCAAACCCATTCATAGTGAGCCAAGCAGGTGAAGCAGCCAAAAAAAAAAAAAATGAAGAAATGGAGAAGACGAAAGGTAAACCCATTTAATAGCTGAGCGGAAGTCGAAGGATTAAATATTAAAAGAAAAATCTCCAACAGAAAATAGAAACTAATAAAGGATTCAATATTGGAAAAACAATCTCGAATAGAAAATAGAAACCGATCAAGTGATGCTTTTGTGCCAGAGTAAAACAAATATAGAAGAAGCTCAATTTGTTCATATGGAATTCCAAACCATCGAAAACTTATAAATTGATGCATTTGTGTCATAGCAATGCAAATATAGAAGAAGCTCAGTTTGTTCATATGGAATTGCAAACCATCAGAAGATTGAATTTACAATTATTAGTACTTTTAAATAGAATTTGATCCTTGCAAAAAATATCAATAAGAATTCTCTTAATGATTTGAAGAACATAAATATTCAGCAAAGTGATCCGACAAATTCATCCTCTGTACTTCAACAAAAAATTAAGTAAAAACTTGGTAAGAATGAACATAATTTGAAAACATAGTAGAAAGAGAGAAAATGCTTTTATAAAACTTCAGTCAATGAAAAATGAATTCCATTCCAAAATTTACATTGAGGAGGAAATAAATCACATCTCCATTTAATTCATGTATATATTTCAAAAATCATTTAGAAAAGCCATATCATATATATGGTGGATCATGGGGTAAAAATAGCTCGGTTAAGTGTAGTATAACAAAATAACTAATGATTATAAATCTTATAATTCCATATGCTCCCAATGGCCGAATAAATTTAAAACAATTATAAAAAATAACACAAAAGTAGCTAAAATAGTTATACTACAAGAAAAATCTTCATTGTCTTGATAACTCTGAAAATTATACCATAATTCCATTATAGAACATCTAGTCATCTATTAAAAAACCAATACCTACTAATATATTGAAACAATACCTCTATTCCAAAGAGTTGCACACATACACCATGATCTAACATTAAAACTGTTAGTAAGTTGAGTCATAAAAGAGCATTTGCATAGTAAAATTTATAATCAAAGATTTACTTCATTACAATCATAGCTAACCACTCCATCACCACACTATATAGCAACATATTGAACATCCAAAATTGACCACTGCAAAATAAATCCTACAACCATAATTACTACATGACAACAATACTATTTATGTCGCTTGTTGGATGCAAACACATCAATTGAAGTTATGCCTTAAAAAAGTAATAAGTTCAATAATGTCCTTGCCTTAACTTTAGTAAATATTACTAATAGAGAGAAAAAACTTTACTAAACTAATGCTTGAATAAGATAAATTGATGATTTATAATGTGCCAAAAAAATTCAAGCCATCTCAACACCTTTTAAAAACACAAGCCGAAAATATTAAATATTGGAACAATAATCTCCGACAGAAAATAGAAACTAATAAAGGATTCAAAAATATTCATATATGCATCGAAATTATTCTTACAGTAAACTAGCATTCAGAAGCTATTTTTCTTACAATTAGTTCACTTTGCACCTTTTGTAGCCAACTAAATGTCCCCAAGATAGGAGCAAATGAATAAGATGCACATTAAGAAAATATCAGTTTGAAGCAAGTCATAAGCAATAGTTAATTCTTTGAACAAAAATGAAAACTTAAAGTTTATAGATGGAATAATGGCAACAATAGTCCAACTTTCCTTAATCCTTCATCTTCTTAAATTCTTAGAGCTTAATTAGTTGTAGAAACATGAAAATTCAATCTAGAAAATTAAATTGCCATACTTATTTAAGTCCCACAAACAGCGCTAACCACATATTTTCTTAAGTGTTGTACGAAAATAATACACATACCAAAGCTAAGATGAGCAAAGAAATATATATAAATTATATAAAAAAACTGTATAATAAAAACAATTTGATTATCATAAAAACCATCAATCCACCAACTAAATTCACAAAACATAGCAGTTCTTAAGTGAAGATAAAGATAATATAGAGTATTGGTGTTGAAACTATCTCTATGCAAAATGGAACCATTGTAGAGATCAAAATAATGAGATCTTTTCGCTCTATACGTGAGTCATTTTGTGTGTTTTCATGCTTGGATTCAAAATCATCACTCAAATCATAAAGTTTGACATTTTGTAAAGTTGGACCAAAGTTGAAGTTGTGTGGTCGCTTAATATAATCCATTTTTCTAAAAAAAACATATATCTGCAAAATTTAAAAATGAAAAAATAAAATATATGAGCATTTCAAGATAGATCTATAATGACATGAGATTGAATGATCAAATCTTTTACAATGGACTACAGGAACATAATGCTTTGCAATATCAGCTTCATTATCATTAAAGATCAACAATGATCTGAATGAGATTGGTAATAGAAGTTAACAATCTATATGATATAAAATTAAATAGAATGGGGATAATGTGATAAGATATAAAAAAAATTATAAATTTATCAAGCAAAATAATGACATTTTCAATATTTTGTACTTATTAACCTAAATGTATAGTTAATGATGCATTAACACATATCTCAATATAACACAAAGAAATATCAACAATATAAAAATAGAAAAAATTAAATATTATTTTATAACCTTAGAAGATTACACTATATAATTTACCAAAAAAAGAATATTAAAATATCATATGACAAAAAATAATATCTTACACTTACTTATTGGAAGAGGAATTGAAGCTATTCCAATGAATTCGTACTTATTAAATTCAAATTACATATTTAATGATGCATTAACGCATGATTCAATATAACCCCAAAAAATATGAACATTTAATAAATATTATAATAGTATATTATAACCATAGAAGATTGTACTATATAACTTACCAAAAAAACATTAAAATATGGTAGGACATAAAAATAATAAATAGAATAATAAAATATTATTTGACAATAAAATATGATAGGACAAGAAAACAAGATCTAATAACTTACCCAACCGGAAGGAGTATTCATACTGATCCAATAAATTCTCCCCGCCCAATAATTTAAAGGTTGTGTGCGAATATTTTATAACACTCACTTAAAAATGAAACAATAGAAAATGACCTCAAAAAATCATGACTATCAATATGAGGTGGTATGCAGTCACCAAGTTCATAGATATTAATAATGTAGCTATCAAGTACAAAATAAGTAGGCAGCACGTGCCATCTAATCAGCCATTTTAACATAATTTTAAAGAGATTTGGAATAGAATCAGCAACCACATTATGAAGGATACTAGGAGAGATCTCATTCTTTTCCTATAATTAACATCATTATTAGTATTATATTTTTTTAAATGAATAAAGAAAAATCAATAAGTTAAGATTACAACCACATAGTTATAACAACATCCAAATTATTGTCACTCGTCCTTTGCCATGCATCTACTTATTTGGTTCATAATATGTATGCTCTACAAAAATAATATGTTAAATTTTCTCAACAGCTATTTTTAAAAATGAATGTAAAAGATAAAATGAATAATTTTCATCATACCTGCAAGTTCATTATTCCTCCCTTGTTTTGCAAATCATAGAAAAAATTCACAATGTTTTTTTTATTCCATAGAATTAAAAACCCCAGCGTACAATTCTAATCCCTCCAAAATATTGACAATCCTTATATTTATCCTCTCAAGACAAACATAATCCTTTTTCATTCCTAGGCTTGTAAGGAATCGTTGCTCTTTCTCCTCTCTGTAGAGCTTGGTCTTCTTTAGATTCACATCCACCTTTTCCTTCACCATAAAATCAAGTGTATTCTTCTTCCTCTTCTTTTCAACTTCTTTTATAGTCATATCACCCCAAGAAATATGATTGCATCTGTCAAGTGAGCCCTTGTAAACTCCTAAATATTTTTAGATACAACCAAACAAAATAAGAAAAAAAATAGCTTAAAAATAGCCTACTTCATAAGTGATTGTGAAAAAATTTTAAAATGATCTTTCAATAAAACAATTATGCATTCAATAACTTTTGTATATACTAATATGCAGCATAGTTTCTCCATAGATCAAGGATTAGTGATTATACATCCACATTTATATTGGTAGTAGATTCTCAAAGCTAAACATAATTGCGAACTTTATAGGTTTGACAAAAATAACAGAGGACTATAAGAAAAAATAGTGAGATCAATGCCAGACAAACAAAGAAGATAACATAAAGCTAAAAAAATATTATAATATTAATAAAGGTGATCAAACAATTAAGCTTTTGTATGAAATGATGAATTTTATGAGAAGTTAAGTAACTCATAACACAAACTCAATATGATCGTTTAGTGAAGAAGTGCCAAACATTTGAAACATGTAGATCAACTTACATATCTGGAGAAGCACCTTGCAATAAAAACCATAATATGTTGAGTAACTTGTTTCTTCATTTCAACAAACACAAAAATAGAAACCCTCGAAATCTCAATAAGAAACATCAGCAAAATTTATGATTTGGGCTGAGGGATAGCCATTTAACTGAGTTTTATGTTCAACAAGAGGTTTGATTACAAATGATTAATCATTATCATCAAATTAAACAACAGCAACAATAAAACATCAAATTCACATGCAAAATAAAATCATCAAAATAATCATCTTTAGGGATAAACTTCACAAAAGGATAAGACTTTTGAACAATTTGAAAAGACACGGATACTTGCACTTCTAGAATTGATGTAGGTTTGTAAGCCTTTAGAGTTTAAGAAACCATAATGCACCTAAGTGATTGAGAGCCGTCATTTTGGCATCTTGCTGAGTTGGTCAATATAATATAGACTGCTAATATGTGCAAAAATCAATCTTTCTTTATATAGTTGTTGACCAGTAGTAACTGTATATTTGCAGGTTATTAACATTCTTATGTATCTATACTAAATAACTGCCAAGAATATAGGTTAATCCTCTATTATTACTGTTTCGATTGATTATTGCCATAATAATTATATTTCAATGGTTCACATTTGCTTATAACCAATAGATAATGCCAGGGATATATACATCAAGTAGGGACAGTGAAACTTCATATGCATAATTCTTAAAAACCTAGAACCTGGAAAGATAAGTATCATGTGAAACAACGCAACAAAGCATAACATCAATTTGCATGAAAAGCACTCCGATTTTATGAATTAATTCTACCAGTCTAAACTTTATTGAATTGTTGGGATTGCTTCACTACTCCAATCAAAATATTATCAAAGTAATTGGAGAGTAATTGAACCCTCCAAAGGAATAAGAAAGATATCCCAAACAAAGCCTCTATCTATAATTTTGATTTAGTGCGAAATAGAAGTAGGAACACAACAAATCAATCAAAGGGCATGTCTATGAATTCTTCTTGAAAAAATTCAATAAGAATAAGCTTCAAAATCATTAAATACAGTTTAAATGGATAAAATGCATCATTATTAGAGTTTATTCATTAATTTTTTTTCATTATTCATATTCAATTTTCATTTATTAACCTTTCGCATTTCTTTATTTGTGCTCAATTCGTTATTATTTGATTTGCTCGCAAATATAATTGAATACAAATATACAAAAATACTTTTTAATTAATTTGAATAAAAAAGAAATATAAAAAAGAAACAAATTGGATAAAAAATAAAGGTAACACTTAAAACTATACATAACCATTACACCATGGTTTAATTGTTACATTATTTTCACTAAATAATACATACTTCTCTAATAATTAATAAAAATATCTTAAGGAGATTTTAACGAACCAAACACACATGAGCAAAGGTTAATTTGTGCATAATTCTGTAAAGAATCAAACCTAAATATTCTACTCATTAGCTAACAAACAAGTCACACACGGTAGCTAAAAATGTCTTCTGGGCTGACGGCAGCTGTAAGGCAGCATATCAGTACTATGGAGATGTTGTGACATTTGATACTACCAATCTTACAACTAATTATGGGACACCTTTGGTTTTATTTATCGGGGTAAACCATCATGGTCATTTGGTTTTGTTTGGTTGCGGTTTGATTTCTGATAGAAGCGTTGAGTCCTATAGGTGGTTATTTAAGTCATGGTTATCAAGCATGTCAGGAAGTCTTCCAAGTGTCATAATAACCGACCAATTTAAGGCATTACAAGAAGCAGTTGCAGAGATCTTTCCAGGCTCCCGTCATCGTCTTTGTTTATTAAATATAATGAAGCAAATGCAGGAGAATCTAGGGGCATACCCTGAATATAAAACCATCAAGGGAATGGTGAAAAAAGTTGTGTGTGACTCATTGAGGGTTGATGAGTTTGAAGAAGAGTGGAAAATTATGATTGAGAAATATGTGCTTGAAGATAATGAATGGCTAAGGTCACTGTATGAAAATAAGCATTGATGCATACCTGCTTTTGTAAAAGAAACATTTTGGGAAGTATGCCAAGCACTCAACATAAGGAAAATATAAATTCCTTTTGTGATGGATTCATTTATCCTAAAACATCCTTAAAATAATTCATTGCAAGTATGAGTCTACTTTAAAATGTAAATTTGAAAATGAAGCACAGGCAGATCGTGATCGTTTCCTTAGCTCACAACTATTATCAAATTTTACATGGAGCATCAACTTCATAACTACACAGTGAAAAAAGTTTCAAGAAGTTAAGGCCATATTATACTATATTCCTTCATTGGTTAGAGTAGATGGTCCAATATCAATCTTTGAGGTCAAAGAACCTTTGAGAATGAAGGATGGAAAAAGATGGAGAACAAGAACTTACCTCTCCACCGCAGGAGAAATCGAAGGAGGGGAAGCCGCCTCAAACGCGAGAAAGGGCGGGGAACTAGGCGGTTTTGCACGCGAGAAAGCTCGGGAAAGGCAGAAAAATTGCACACCAGAGAGGGAGGGTATGCTAGGAAGGGATGCATGCAAATGAAAAAAGAAAAATATTGAAAAGACAAAGGGTTGTGAAATGAAGGGTTGGCTTTATGCCATTTGTGCAGCTGGATTTTTTTAATGAAAGAATCACAAGCGGCTTTTTAATATTAATATAGATATAAATATACTAATAAAAAGTTAAAAGAAAACAATTTCATAAGCTCAAACTATTTACAAAAGCACATTGCAAATTATATCTAAAGCTGTTAAACAAACACCTCACGAACTATATTCAAATAAAAACAAAAAGCCATGAAAAATATCAAATGAGATCAAAAGCTGATCAATGAATGCCAAGAGTTTTCATTCTCCTAACAAGAGCAAGCGCATTGGCGTTATTAGCCTCCCACTCTTCTCTTGCCTCCCTCTTGTGCCCCATCATTCTCAGCAGCTCATCGTTCCCATCCAAAATGCTAACTATTTGCCTCATGTTCGGTCTCCTATCCGCCTTCGACAGCGTGCACGCCGTCCCCAGCCTTACCATTCTCTCCACCTCCTTCCTATCGAAATTACCCTCCAATCTCTCGTCTGCCATCTCCTCCGCCGGTCGTCTCCTCGCCTCCATTCCCCACCACCTCCTCACCAACAGCGCCTCAGGCCTCCGAAGATCCACCGCCGGCCTCCCGCACACAATCTCCAGCACAACAACCCCGAAGCTGTACACGTCCGCCGCCGTTGTCGCCTTTCCGGTTTCCATGTATTCCGGTGACATGTACCCGAATATCCCTCGCGCCGAGGAGCTCCGGACGGTGGATGCGACATGGGGGCCGCCGTTTTCATTGCGGGAGAGGAACTCGGCAAGGGCGAAGCAGCCGAGTCGAGGGCTTAGGTCCGGGTCGAGGAACACGGAAGAAGAGGTAATGCTCCGGTGGATGACTTGCTCGTCCCACTCCTCGTGGAGGTAAAGCACAGCCGAAGCAAGCGCCTTTATGATGCGGTAACGCTGCCGCCAGGAGAGGACGGCGGCGGCAGGGGAGTTGTGCCTGTAGAAAAGGCGGCGACTGAGGACGCCACCAGAGGGATAGTCGTAGACGACGAGCATCTCACCATGTTCCGTGCACCAGCCGCGTAGCTGGACGAGGTGGCGGTGGCGGAGGTGGCCAAGGTTGGAGAGCTCGTCAGAGAACCGTAAGCGGAGGGCAGGGCAGGTCTTCATCCCCAAGCGTTTGACGAGGACGTGGAAGCGGTTGTCGAGCAAGCCGTGGTAACCCGTTCCGAAGTCGAGCTCCGCCACCATCCTTGATTCAGAGAAGTTGTTGGTAATTTCTACGATTTCCTTGTAGGAGATGGTGCGAGGGGTGTTGACATTAGGGAAAAGCACGGCCTTTCGCTGGCTGCTGCTATTTTCGTCGTTGGCGGTAAGGAAAACAGTCGAGCCCATAGCAGTGAGGTAGTTTGATGAGAAGACAGTGCCAGTGGTTGTTGTCGCGGAGGAGGACGAGAGAGAGAGATATAGGGGTTGGGAGTGGAAGGAAGGGAGCGCCGGAAGGTCGCCGACTGTGTCGCAGACGAGGGTCTCCATGACCCATTTCATGGTGGGTCTGGACTGGGGATCATGAAGAGAGCAAAGGAGGCCGAGGTGGAGAAGCCGCCCAATTTCTGGCAGTGGGTAGCTTCCGTCTGGAAGCTGCTTGTCACCAGCGCTAAGCAATTCCCCATCGTCAGCGAGCCGCCGCACCCAATCAAGCATGAATATCTTGTCGTCAGAGTACGCAAGATCGACGACACGCCGACCTGTCGCTACCTCGAGGACCACGACGCCGAAGCTGAAGACATCGGACTTCGCCGTGGCACCGCCACGACGCTGGAAGCTTTCCGGTGGAAGGTACCCGATTGTTCCCCCAATTCGGCTGGTATCAGTGATTCGGAACTCATAATTGCTAGAGGACCCCGACCGAATCGACGCCGTCTGCTGTTTAACCGGATGATCGGCCTCGCCGTGTTCGATCCAGCGCGCGAGGCCGAAGTCCCCAAGCCTCGCGTTGTAGCCGGAGTCAAGCATGACATTACTAGCCTTTACATCCCGGTGGATTATCTGCGTGTCGAGTTGCTCGTGCAAGTAGAAGAGAGCCGTAGCAAGCCCAGCCACGATCTGCCGCCGACGATCCCACCCTAGCGACGTCGGAGAAGGAACGAAAAGGAGGCGGTCGAGACTGCGATTGGGCATGTAGTCGTAGACGAGGAGAAGCTGGTGGTCGTGGGAGCACCAGCCGCGGAGGCGGACGAGGTTCCGGTGGCGAAGCTGCGCTACCGCTACAAGCTCCGCGGCAAAGGACTTTTCGAATCGGTGATCTCTGCCTCCGGCGACACATTTCACGGCGACGGTGGAGCCGTCGCTAGGGAGGACGGCTCTGTAAACACGGCCAAAGCCGCCGCTGCCGAGGACTTCCTTGTCGCTGAAGCCCTTGGTGCCGATGTAGAGCTCGGCATAACTGAAGATCCTGGGGCCGCCGTTTTTCTTGGAAGGTAGCGCATCGTAGGTCACGCCGTCGGCGTCATAGAATTCAGAGTAGTGGTCAGGCTTGGGTTGGAAGCAGCTGAGGTTGGGACATCGGCGGCTGCAGAAACAGTCGAGGGAACGGAGGGCAAGGTCGGAGAGACTAAGGTTGTTTCCACCTGGGTATTTGGACGGAGGGTTTTTGGTCTTGTTGGCGATATCGTCGGCGTCGATTGGCAGGATGAAGCAGAGTCGTCCCGTCGTCATGAAAGCTAGCTGAGTTGAACGGAGTTTTGAGACGGTGAAAGCCGCTAAATTATATAGCGAGAAGGGAACGAACTCTAATCTCCAATTAATTAGAAGTTCCGAATATTTATCCTTACTCGAGTCTTATTTAAGAGTAACAATTGTCTACATGAAATTAAAAAAAAAACAATTTAGTAAAAAAACTAACCAATTAAACTGCAGAACTACAAGCAAAAGTAATCTCCGCTATACATTGTGAATACCAAATAGTTCCCCAATCTTTTAGAAGCACCTGAGAGTGGGACATTCAGCCCCTACTAAGATATTAAATGAATGATATACAGCTCACTTTGATTTATTGATTGAGAGTTTAGGCTTTCAACCAAGAGGTTTTGGATTCAAGTATTTGTGAATGTATTTGTGTATGAATTTATCTTAATTGATCTAAATGCAAAAAAAAAAAATTAAATGATTAATCTCTCCAAACTTCTCCACGTATAGATTCTGAGCTGAATTACTTATTTAATTTTCTGGCAAACAGTTGAGATGTTACCAATATTAGAACCAAATCTCCTACTATTTCTTTCTCCTCTAATTTGATATAGAGAGCAGCAAAGAACAAGAAAGTTAAAACTTTTGCAAACGAAATTATGATGAGATATTTCAGCTATTTAATCAAATAATTGCTTTAAATTCGGCTCATGAAAAAGCCACCTACCCATGGAAGAAGAGTGAAAATCATAGAGAAAGAGAAGTCACATTCAAAGAAGAGATGAGTGGCACTTTCGGAAAATTCATTGCAAATGCTACACATGCTTAGGCAAATGATATTGCATTTGGCGAGGAAATTAACTATTTATAATCCTCGAACTTTAGTTAGCCATGTGTAAGTAGAGAATCACACGGCATAGATGTCGTGCAAAATATATTTATAACAAGCAGTAGGGAATGTGCCCTAAATCAATATTATTGTTATATTTTCTATTGAAATAAATATTTAAAGACAAGTTTAGCATGTACTGATATTATCATTTGATTTAATTATATTATTATATTTATTCCATGATTATTTATATAACCATAATTCAGTATATAGTTATATACAAGAGGATTGAATTATGGATAATAATCTAGACAAGTTCATAATTATTAATTATAGTTGAAATCTATAATTACATATTATTAGTATGGTCTATGAACATTAAGAATGAAATAGTCTTACCAGGAGTATTTGATATAGAGATATTAAGGATGAAGATACTTTATATAATATGATTATATAGAATTAGACTAGATAATTATGAATTCTCTAATAAATTATGTTTTAACTAGAGTGATTTTAAAATTCCTCATAAAGATGATCATATAGAAAACAATCTTAATCCTGAGTTATTAATAAACTCCTATTTGTGACATTTGGTTTCTTGACTTACTCATAAATAGTTTGGAAGATAAACTCAATCATTACATCTTAGAAACACATTGAAACAAATGACTGAAAATGTTAATATACATATATGGAATCCATTCCTTTCAATTATGAAAGTTAGAAAATTAGTTCTCTTGAATAATTAATTCAGAACCCGAACAATTGAGCGCTCAAATTTTTTGATAAGGTTAGAAAGTTTATTGTTCATTAGAGAATTAATTTTATTATTGAATTTGTAAATTTCATGATATTATCATTAGTCATAAATTTTTTTTTATGTTTTATAAGATAAAATAAATAATGAGTGGGAGCGGATATTATGATAGTAAATGCATTGGTCTCCATTATTAATTCAACACCATGAATTTAAGTGGTGAAATATCATTAAAAAATTGTCTTGATCGGGCACGAATCTCGAGGCAAAATCAAGTTGGAAACTTTAAAAATTAACTCGGAGACCATCTGAACTCCGATTTCAGCAAACTTACAGTCGAACTTAACGTCTCAGAAATACGAACCCAACAACACCAAATTCGACCCAATCCGAGCTCAAATGGGTCCAAATCAAGGACCTGAAGCACAGTTGGAAGGTTCAAACCATAATTTGGATTACCAAATTGTTTCCAAACATGACATGCTCATAGTCAAACCGAGCGACTCGATGAGACAAATCCAACGAGCCTAAGATCGTTGAATTATGATATCATTAAGACAGTCAAATGTCCAATAAACAGTCTATAATCAAGGGATTCAACATCGGCAATCCATTCAAACCACTCCCAATTTACCCCCGATCTTCCTCCTATTTACTGGCGATGCTACTCTCAGAAAATTATAAATAGTCCCCTCATTTCTCATAAGGGGGGAGCCCAAACAAGGAAGCAAGGAGAGTGAGGAGGAAGAAGGGCCCCAAGCAAGGAAGAGAAGGAAGAAAGCAAAGAAGGAAGAAGAAAAACTTGAGTTATCTTGCCACCAGACTCCTCCTCGACCACCGCCAGACTTCTACTCGGCAGCCGATCGACGCCAGACTTCCGCCCAACGCCAGACTTCTGCTCGTCGCCAGACTTTTACTCGTCACTGGACTTTTGTCAGACATCTACCTGACGTCGAACTTCTGTCCACCTTCAGACTTCCGCCCTTCGTCGGACTTTTGCCCGTCGATGGACTTTTGTCAGATTTCTACCAGACGTCGAACTTTTGTCCATCTCCAGACTTCCACCCGTTGCCTGACTTTTGCCCATCACCGAACTTTTATTGGACTTCTGCCCGTCACCAGACTTTTGTCGGACTTCTACTCGACGTCGAACTTCCATCAATCTCTGGACTTTTGCCCATTGTTGGACTTTTGTTAGACTTCTACTCGACGCCAGACTTCCGTCCATCGTTGAACTTCCACCCAGCAATCAACTGACGCCGGACTTCTACTTGGCCACTAATTGACACTGGACTTCTGCCCAGCTACCAATTGACACCGGACTTCCATCTGACCACCGACTATGGTCCTTCTGACCTGTATCGCCAGACAATGGTCTTTCTGACCACTATCGCTTGTCGACTACGGTCCTTTCGACCTTCATCACTAGACAATGATATTTATGACCTTCGTCACCTGTCGAATATGATCCTTCTGACCTCCGTCGCCAGATAATAGTCTTTATGACCTCCGTCGCCCGTTGACTATGGTCCTTTCGACCACCGTCACCTAAATACGATATTTTCAACCTTTTTCGACCTCCGCCACTAGCCGACTATAGTCCTGCCGACCAAATTAACAAATCAATTATGATTCTTCCAATTTACACCATGTAATGTAATCTATATGATGTATATTTTCTACATCAAGCTAAGGACTTTCCTTGAAGGAAGGGCCTCATTTATAATTGACTACAAATAATAGTGGATTCATTCAAACTAGGCCAGGCCCTATGGTATTTTACCTTTTCAGGGTTTTCTACATAAAAATCTTGGTGTCTCTTATAAATAATGCACCCTCTCTTTTTATCTGTATGCGTGCTGGATCTTCGTACAAATCTAAGATGTTAAACTTTATATTTCTCTACCACCATGAATATTCCAGGATGCAACAGTTTGGTGCCGTCTGTGGGAACGTGGTTCCTGAGTGGGGGGTAATTTTTACACCAACCTTAAAAGGTCATTCGTGTCAACGTCCTGGCTTCAATTATTACTACATTAATTTCATAGGAATTAAATATGGACTGGGGGCAACCTTGATTGCAGTCGCGGTCAAGAAAATTCCTCCAACTCTTCCAATATCTAATATGATACCTTGGGATCATAAAGTTTCTAGCAAATGCAAGGATGCTTCCAATAAATTTCAAGCTTTATATAGTCCCTAGCTGTAATTCTACTCCTTGGATAAGATCTTAATCTCGACCTCAAAAAGATAGTAACGGTTTAAATATTGACCATTCTTCACCTTTAATTCGGGATACATGCAGCATTAGACCCCTCCCAATTAAGGCAAAATCGATCCTTAGTGGATTCTCTCGACCTCTTCCATATAGGTTAACGTCATTGAGTAACACTTTGACATACAACCTCAGATAAGTCATACATCCTTGGTGGATTATATTGACCTCTTTCATATAGGTTAATGTCATCGAACAATGCTCTGACATACAACCTCGTATAGGTCATACATCCTTAGTAGATTCTCTCGACCTCTTCCATATAGGTTAACATCATCGAGAAATACTCTGATATACAACCTCAGATAAGCCTTACAACCTTGGTGGATTCTCTGGACCTTTTCTATATAGGTTAACATCATTGAGCAATGCTCTGATATACAACCTCGAATAGGTCATACATCCTTCGTGGATTCTCTCGACCTCTTTCATATAGGTTAATGTCATCAAGCAGTGCTTTGACATACAATCTCGGATAGGTCATACATAGTTGGTGGATTCTCTTGACCTCTTTCATATAAGTTAACGTCATTGAGCAGTGCTCTGATATATAATCTCAGATAGGTCATACATCCTTGATGATTCTCTCAATCTCTTTCATATAGGTTAACACCATCGAGCAGTGCCTTGACATACAACCTTGGATAGGTTATATATCCTTGGTGGATTCTCAAGACCTCCTCCATATAAGTTAACATCATCGAGCAGTGCCCTGAGTGAATAATATTTTCTCTAGAAAGATTTCATGAAAGTGGTTGATAAAATCATCACTCATATGAAGATCTTAGCAAGCTAAAAATCCTTAAAAGACACATGGAGCAATATATCAAAGTATATCTCAAAGATGCATAAACAACCTAATTTCCTTTAGAGGATGAGTTCATTTCAAATAAAAAACAAGCATCGAGCTCTTACAATAATCTCAACTTCATATACAATATCATTGGAGTTATATTGCAAAATTGTACATCAAGTTCAAGTGTATATTTATTCTCACTAGAAGATGAAATTAAAAGTACATACATCCTTACAAATTAATGTCTTCAAGTAATAAATAACTTGAAAAAGGTTAAATATTCTTGGTGGATTCTACTCACCTCTTCTCTACTACACATTGAAGCATCTCCTATAATTTTTTCTTCAAAGAAAGATTATAATCTGATCATCACCATCCCTCCACTCAATTGACACTATTAGTGTATCACCCGATTACTAATATGGCATACTACTTTGACCCTTATAATTAGGGATATCTGATGTCTGCACATGTTAATATAGATACATATTACCTTTACAGAATGCAACTGGACCATCGTCATCATCGTCCCTTCACCTGATGTCCGTCGTCAATCCTTTACTCCATATCAGCCCTCATCGACTCATCGCTCAACTTTTTGATAGCAAAACAGCCTCCAATTATCACCTTCAGCTCTCCACCTAACCATATCAACATCAAACTTTCACTCGATCATCAATCGTCGATGGAATTCCGCCCAATCATCGATCACTGCCACACTTTCACCTGGCCGCCGATCGTTGCCAGATTTCTACTCAAACATCATCAAAATTCTCCCCGACTACTAATAACCTTTGATTCTCCTCCGGGATAATATTATCTACATATCTTCTCAAATCACCCTCGCATACAGGTAGAGATTGATCTTCTTCTGTCAAGGGTTACCTATTCTCTCATCGTGACTTGTTTACACAAAAGAGGGGCACTGAAGCTCGATATGGGATGCCACCTATCTCAAACAGTGGAATGCCTCCAATGTAAGAAGAAGAACACATGAGAAGAAAAAGAAAGGAGGGGAAAGCTCCTTTTACACAAGAGAGGGGAACTGAAGCTTGATAGGGGATGTCACCTATTTCAAATAGTAGAATGCCTCCAATGTAAGAAGAAGAACACAGGAGAAGAAAAAGAAGGAGAAAAAAGCTCCTTCTACACAAAAGAGGGGCACTGAAATTTGATAGGGATGTCGCCTATCTTAAAAAGTGAATGCTTCAAATATAAGAAGAAACTCAGAGGTAAAGAGAATAAAATGAAGAAAAGTTTCCTTCTCCACCAAGAGGGGCACTCAATTTGAGAAGGGGATGCCTCCTACCAAAAATAATAGAAAGCCTCTAGAGTAAGAAGAAAAATAGGGGAGAAAGAAAGGAGAAAGCAAAAAATTCTAACTTCTACATAAGAGAGGGGCACTAGATTTGAGTAGGGGATGCCACCTACAAAAATAGTGGAATGCCTCAATTGTAAGAAAGTTAGAGGGAGAAGGGAGAAGAGAGGACGGAGCATTTTCCCCCTGCCCTAGAGGGGGTATTTATAGGATGAAAAGAGGGGAAAATGATTCAAAATTTGTGGGGAAATTTGCCTCCAAATTATTTAAATTGATTGAAAATGTTTCTAGAAGCTTTTTCAAATTTATTGGGCCCACTTCTAAAATTTACAAAATTTTGAAAAAAAATGTTATGCGGGGCCCAAAAATTTTTTGTTGTTGTCACGGGTACTGTAGCAAACTGTGGTACTTTAGCGAGCCTGGACGGTCAACGTGGATGCGAAAAAAATATTCATTTTGTAGAATATTTTATAACAAGGGAACTGTAGCAGCGCTGATTACTGTAGCAATCGTAAAAAGTTTTTTTAAAAAAGGTTTTTTTTAATATAAGCAGCCATTGGCTGCTGAAGAAATCGCACACCCCCTAAGTGGCGTGTCCCTTTGGTTCTCCCACGCTGATGCGTGGGATCCTCTGCCGATAGCGATGATTGGCGGCCAGCCGGTTCGGCGGCTCAACCACATCTGGGCCCAACTTTTTGGCCTGGATAGTCTAAATTGGACATTTTTTGGGTCCTGGAATCATTTTTTGACATTTTGGATCCAATTTTGGCACTTTCAGACCTCAGCGGAGCTTCTATGGTCAAGTTTAAGAAAATTTAAATATTTTGGATTCAACCAATTTAAAATGCTGTGATATATATTTTTAAACTATGCAGGCTTTGAAGTCCAAAAATAGGGGGCAACTGATATATCGTCAAAAAATTATCTCGAGGTAAAATCAAGTTGGAAACTTTAAATATTAACTCGGAGACCATCTAAACTCCAATTTGAATAAACTTGCAATCAAATTGAACGTCTCAAAAATATGAACCCAACAACACCAAATTTAACCCAATCTGAGCTCAAATGGGTCCAAATCAAAGACCTGAAGCACATTTGGAAGGTTCAAACCATAACTTGGATTACCAAACGGTTTCCAATCCTGACATGCTTATAGTCGAATCAAGCGACTCGATGAGTCAAATCTAGTGAGCCCAAGATCGTAGAATTCTGATATCAAATGTTCAACAAACAGTAAAATGTTCAATAAACAGTCTTTAATCAAGGGATTCAACATCGGCCATCCATTCAAACCACTCCCAATTTACCCCCGATCTTCCTCCTATTTATTGGCTATACCACTCTCAAAAAATTATAAATAGATCCCTCATTTCTCATGAGGGGGGAGCCCAAACAAAGAAGAAAGGAGAGGGAGGAGGAAGAAGGGCCCCAAGCAAGGAAGAGAAGGAAGTAAGAAAAGAAGGAAGAATAGAAAATTGAGTTCTCTTGCCACCAGACTTCTCCTCGACCACCGGCAGCCGACGGATGCAGGACTTCCGCCAGATGCTGGACGTCCGCCCGACGTCGGACTTCAGCCCGTCGCAAGACTTTTGTCAGACTTCTACCCGACATCAAACTTCTATCCATCTCTGAACTTCTGCCCGTCGTCAGACTTGTGCCTGTTGCCAGACTTTTGTTAGACTTCTACCCGACGTAGAACTTCTATCTATCTCCAGACTTCCGCCCGTCGCCAGACTTCTCCCTGTCACAGAACTTTTGTCAGACTTCTACCCGATGCCAAAATTCTGTCCATCTTTAAACTTTTGCCCATCGCTGGACTTATACCCATCGCTGGACATTCTTCGAGCTTCTACCCGACACCAAACTTTTGTCCATCGCTGGACTTCTGCCCGTCATCAGACTTTCGTCGGACTTTTACCCGACACTGAACTTTCATCCATCATCGGACTTCCACCCATCAATCAGCTGATGCCGGATTTATGTTCGGCCACCAATTGACCTTGAAATTTTGCCCAGCCACCAACTAACGCTGGACTACCATCCGGCCACTGACTACAGTCCTTCCGACCTATATCACTAGATAATGGTCTTTCTAACCACTGTCGCCTGTCGACTACGGTTCTTTAGGCCTTCGTTGTTAGACAACGGTCTTTACAACCTTCATCACCCACTGACTACGATCCTTCCAACCTCTATCACCAGACAACACTCTTTACGACCTCGGTCGCCCACCGATATGATCCTTTTGACCACCGTCACCTGAATATGGTCTTTCCGACATTTTCTGACCTCTATCTCCAATCGACTATGGTCCTGCCGACCAAATGAACAAATCAATTCTGATTCTTTCAATTTACACCATATAATGCAATCTATATGTTGTATATTTCATGCATGAAGCTAAGGACTTCTCCCAAATGAAGGGCCTCATTTGTAATCGACTGCACATAATAGTGGATTCATTCAAAGTAGGCCAAGCCCTGTGGTTTTTCCCCTTTTCAAGGTTTTTCATATAAAAATCTTTGTGTCTCTTATGAATACTACATCCTCTCTTTCTATCTGTATGCGTGCTGGATCTTCATACAAATCTAAGACGTAAAACTTTATATTTCTCTACCACCGTGAATATTCCAGGATGCAATAAGTGGCACCTAGCAATATGTAGATATTGTTCTCCTACGGAAGGTGTCCATTTAATTCAATAATAAGGTTGATTTCTTATATATAAGTTTTCTAAGATATATTTTAAAATTGACCTACCCTATAGTGACAATTTTAATTTTAATTTTAGAAATTTATAATAATGGGTCACACTCATGATGATAATTATTAAATGTGTTAATTTTATCTTGACCAAATTAATGGTTGTTAATAAATAAAGATAATATGAGATATTTATGATTTTATTTATTCATTTATAAAGTATCAATTTATATTTATAATAATATGATTTATCCTACGACAATATATTATTGATAAAATTAGTATAATCGTGGTATTAACAAATAGTTTCATAATTTATTTGAGGCATAGATCATTTACTTATGAATCATGCTGATATATGCCAACTATAAATGATATGTCATGTTAAATATTTTTAAAATATGTTATTTATTTATTTTAGTTATCATGATGAATCCTATTCTCACAGTCTTATCAAATGAAAAGTCAACTAGGGAAAATTTTATAAAAAGAAAAAAAATGAACATTGACTGATTTATGAAAATCATAAATTTGTTTTGACTGAGGAATGTCCTCCACCTCTTGCTGCCAATGCTTCTCATACTTTACGAGATACATATAAAAAATGAATTGAGTCAAATAATAAAGGAAGATGTTATTTCCTTGCTAGCATGTCTGACGTGCTAAGATCGCAACATGAAAATATGATGACTACATATGAGATTATGGAATCTCTCCAATCCATATTTGGGAAACCTTCTAAACAAGCTCATCATCAAGTTATCAAAGCAATTATGAATTTCAAAATGAAAGTGAATGTCTCAGTTCGAGAACATATTCTCAAAATGATAAATTATATTCATGAAGCTGAGATTAATAGAGCAATCGTTGATGAGGGAACTCAAGTGGGGATGATTTTAGAAACTATATTATCACAATTTAAGAGTAATTGCTTTATGAATTGTTTGAAATATAATCTTACTAAATAGCTAAATGAGCTTTAAATTTTTGAATCAATTTTAAAAGAAAAAGGGCCAGAATCAAAAGTTGCTGAAGTTTATCCTTCTTCTAGTTATAAGAACAATAAGAAAAAGAAGAAAAATAGAAATATAAAATTCCTAAAAGGAAGCAAAGGCAACTGGAATAAAAACAATAAAAAGTATAAAAGCTATAAAAAGGAACCCAAAGGAAAATGTTTTCATTACGGGATCATAGTGTATTGGAAACACAATTACAATAAGTATCATGCGGAGCTAAAAGAGAAGAAGGAAAAGAAAGGTAAAATTGATTTATTAGTTTTTGAAACATGTTTAGTTGAAAATGATATGTCATCCTGGATAATTGATTATGGTGCAACTGATCAGGTTGGCTCTTCATTGCAGATGCTTAGTTCTTGGAGGAGGCTTGCTTATAGAGAACATGTTATGAGAGCGGGGATAGGAAGTACAATATCAGCTCAAGTAGTGGGAACCATTAGGCTTGAATTTGAAAATAAATATCAAGTATTGAATAATGTTTATTTTATTTTAGGGTTTTTTAGAAATATTGTATCTATTTCAAAGTTGTTTGAACAATATTTTGGACTATCTGTATTATGTGTTAAATCTCAATCATCTGATCAAAAATTGAATTGTTACGATATTATTTGAAGTGTCACACTGGCCCACCGCCATTTAAGTGACCAACATAAATGTACTAAATATAAAGTCCAAGTTAAGTTAGTCTCTAAATGAGTAAAAGGATAGATCCCTGTTGTTTATTATAGAAATTTGTCTATATTAAAAATTCATAACTCTTAATCTAGTGAACCATTTTCTATAAATAGCACCTCTATATATTTACTTGAGGTATACTATTTAATGATATAGGTTTTAAAGCTTGATGATGTTTAGATCTTATTAAATTTTCATTATATAATAAATGTTAATATTTTTAATTAGGCTTTTATATGTATGAGATTGAGCTCAAAATTAAACTATGGTAAATTAGGGCTGTTTTACACATCCTTGATTTTCTTAGGCTCATTTGATCTTACCAATAGTTTGAATTAGATTTTTAGATTCATTGTTTTAGAAATTGAAATTGAAATTTAAAAATTCATAAATATGAATCCATGTGGTATTTTTGTGTGAGTTTGTCGTTAAAGATAGAATTAGGTCTATGAGCTAGAATGTCATTGATTTGACCATAACCTAAACCCAAGAATAGGCTATAAATTTTTTTTAAATTTTAGGTCAAAAAAATAAAAATTATATAAATTAAATCATTTATCCAATAGATCACAATATTTTATGGCATGTTCCTTATGTTATTATTGATTTATGGAATTAATTCCATAGATGTTTGATATCATTTGGATCATTAATTATTTAACAGTAATTGAAGCAAAATAAATAACCTATGAATTTAAATAATTAAAAATTAAATAAATAAAAAATAATATTGAACAATGATTCATTCCTCTTATAATTATTTATAATGTAACGAAAAAATAAAAGCTCTCTTTGACACTACATAAAATAAATATGATAAGTAATTTCGAGAAATTACATAAAATAAATATGATAAGTAATTATGAGAAATTATATACAACAACAACAACATCAAGCCTTTGTCCCACTAAGTGGGGTCGGCTACATGAATCCTTTTTCTCCATTGTGTCCTGTTAAAAGTCAAATTCTTGTTTAAATCTAATAAAGAAAGATCATTTCTAATATTTTCTAACCAAGTCTTTTTAGGTTTACCTCTACCTTTCTTAACATAGGTCAAATCTAATACCTCTACTTTCCTAACCGGGTCATCGGAAGGCTACCGTTTTATGTGACCAATCCACCTAAGGCGACTCTATCTAATCTTATCTTCCACTGGAACTACTCCAACCATTTCACGTATATGCTCATTTTGTATCCTATCTCTAAGGGTAAAGCAACTCATCCACCCAAGCATCCTCATCTCTGCAACACTTAACTTAGTATTATGCTTCTCTTTTAATGGCCAACATTTAGCACCATAAAGCATTGCAGGTCTCACCACCATCTTATAGAATTTTCCCTTAAGTTTGAGGGGGACGTTTCTATCACCCAACAAGCCTGATGCATTCCTCCACTTCAACCATGCAACTTGAATTTTGCTGATAATATCCCCATCTATTTCACTATCACTCTGAACAATAGATCCAAGATATCTATAACGTGTACTCTTACTAATGACTTGATCGCCCAAAGTCACAATATCCTCACTAGGTCTGTTACTACTAAAATTACACTCCATATATTCTGTTTTATATCTACTTAAGCGAAAACCTTTAGACTCTAAGGCTAACCTCCATAATTCAAGTTTACCTTCAACTCCTTCTCTAGTCTTATCAACAAGAAGAATATCATCAGTAAAAAGCATACACCAAGGTACGTCCTCTTACAAATGTTTAGTGAGAACATCTATGACTAAAGCAAAATGATACGGGCTTAAGGCTGATCCTTGATGTAATCCAACCAAAATAGGAAAATACTTGGTGAAACCACCTTGTGTTTGAGCACAAGTAATATCACATGCATACATATCTTTAATGATTTGAATATAAGCATTATTAACTCCTTTTTTTTCAAGAACTCTCCATAGCGCTTCTCTTGGAACTTTATCATATTCTTTTTCTAAATCAATAAATATGTAGATCCTCCTTATTCTCTCTATATTTCTCCATCAAACCTCTCAATAAATGTATGGCTTCCATAATAGACCTACTCGACATGAATCCAAATTGATTTTGAGAAACATTAGTATCACACCGTAACTTCTGCTCCATAACTCGCTCTCATAGTTTTAAAGTATGGCACATTAACTCAATTCCTTTATAGTTCGCACAATCTTGTGCATCACCTTTATTCTTAAAAATAAGAATTAACACACTCTTTCTCCACTCATATGTCATCTTTTTAGTCTTCAAAACAATATTAAAAAGTTTAGTAAACCTAGAAATTCCTTCATCTCCTAAGCATTTCCACACCTCTATTGGAATATCATCATGTCCAACAGCTTTTCCACCCTTCATTTTCTTTAAAGCCTCTCTAACTTCGGTTTTACTAATACACTGATAAAATATAAATCTTTTTTTTCATTTAAGGTGCCAAGGTCACTAAAAATAATCATATTTTTCATATTCTTTATTAAAAATTTTAGCAAAATATCTCATCCACCTTTGTTGAATATCATCTTCTAAGAAAAGTACTTTTTGATTTTGATCCTTCATACACTTCACTTGAACTAAATCCTTACTACTCCTATCTCTTTGATTGGCTAACTTATATATATATATATATATATATATATATCTTTCTCCCTCTTTAGTATCTAATCTATTATACAAATCATTAATAGCTAAGATCCTTGCATCGCATATTACTTTCTTAGATTCCTTACGTGCCTCTTTATATCTTTTCCAATTATCAAAATTTTTATAATTAAACCAATTTTTATAATAAATATTCTTAATTTTTATCTTTTCTTGCACATTTGTATTCCACCACCAACTATTTTTACTATTAGGAGCTTTTTCCTTTGATACTCAAAGCACATATTTTGCAATATTCTTAATATCACTAGCCATTTTTTCCCACATAACATTAACATCCTCATGCACAAACAAAAAATCTTACGATCTAAAAATCTTACTCTCAAAATTATTTTTGTTAATATTCTTTAAATGCCCCCATCTAATCCTCGAATATCATTTTACTTTACTTTTTTTATTTTCATCCCCTTTATTTTAAAGTATAAAACTAATAATCAATGTTGGGTACATAAATTTTCACTTAGAATAACTTTATAATCTTTGCAATCTAAATGATCAAATTTTCTTATAAGAGAATAATCAATCTGAGTTGTACTATATCCATTTTTATAAGTGATGAGATGGTCATCACTTTTCTTAAATAAGGTATTAGCAATTAAAAAATCATAAGCTAAAGAAAAATCTAATATGGTCATACCACCTTCATTTGTTGTTCCAAACTGATGGCCACCATAAATACTTTTAAAATCATCTACCTCTCTACCAATATATTAATTTAAATCTCCTCCAATAAAAACTTTTTTCTTTAAGAGGTATATTTTGTATTAATTCTTCTAAGTAATTCTAAAATTTTAATTTTGAACACATATCCAAACCTACTTGAGGAGCATAAACACTTATAATATTAACAATCTTAGCATCAATAATAATCTTTAAAGCTATAATTTTATCTCCAATTCTATTAAATTTTATAATATTATTCTTAAAACTCTTATCTATAATCATACCTACACCATTTCTAGTATGACTCTGACCTGAATACCATAATTTAAATCATAAACTATCAATCTCCTTAGCCTTCTCTCCAACCCATTTAGTTTTTAAAATACAAAGAATATTTATCTTCATATGCATCATAATATCTATTAATTCCATTAATTTCCTATAAGGGAACCTATATTCGATGTTCCCATCCTAATTTTAATTTCATAGACTATCTTCTTTACCTACATCCATCCTTGATGTAGGGAACCTTGCCTATTTAACACTACACCTGGGTGTCAATGCAACCGTCCTTGCACACTTGTCACTGTATTCAGGTCATACAGCACGTCGCTTCCAGGGGACGCCTTAGCATTAACATAATTTTTTAAAGGATTCATGTCATAATTATTTGATAAGTTTTGCTGGCTATCGACTACCTAAGGCAACCCTCCATTTTTCTTATCCAGGACTTGGGACCTTGCAATGATAGTGTTAATTGGGAGAAATTATTCAAATGAAAAAAAGAAAATTATTAAAAATAATATTTATAGATAAATAGGTTAAAAATTTCTTGAACTTTACATTTTTGTCATTTCTAAATTATAGTGAAGGTTTTATGATGTTTGGACATCATTTGGTATAATAATTTAAATTATTCAAAAACCATTTAATAAATAAATATTAAAAAATCATTAAATTTTAAAAAAATTATAACTAAATAAAGAAAAATCCTAAAAAGTACAAACTAAAGTGCATTGAACTCAAAAAAAATTGTAGATTCTTAAAATAATGTTAAACATTAAAAATTCAAAATTCAAAGAAATATGGTATAATGTTGGTTAAACTTAAAAGGTTAATGTTAAATAACAAAAAATAAAATAAAATAAATAAATCTTCTAAATAATCCAAATGATTTTAAAACACTAGGAATTACATGAATGGATTATTTATAATTGAGCTATGAAAGATTATAGCCTTTAATAATATTAAATAATAAAGTTTAAATGAATATTAAATAATTCCATAAAGGAATTCAAAATTCATAAAATTTAAATTAAAAGATTTAATTTGATAAAATTCAAAATTAAATAAAATAATAATAACAAGTATAAATATAAATCATTTAAAAACATAAATAAATCTAAATAATACAAATATTACTAAATAATTTGTAATTAAAAATTAAAAAAACATTTAAATAAAACTAAATAATTCAAAATGAAAAGAAATAGGTTCAAAATATATATTTTCCTTCACATGTGATGATGATGTAATGGGCAGGTTAGATTATCATAAGTTAGGAACATCTTGTTTGCTAATAAAATTTTCTGCAGGTGGTCATGCCTATGTAAGGCTTTAAATAAAAAGGGGGAAAATGTCATGATTATAATAATAAGTTTTATGCAAGTGCTTGAATTTTCTAGCCCCCTTTAAATATTAAAGCATGGCCAAGTGTACAATTTTCTTAGAAATGAGTGAGTACTTTATAGTACTATGTGATATCATGTGGATGTGATATACATAAATGCTTTGTTTTGTATATTAATCATTGTATGTGTGGAGTCTTTTCTTTTATATTTATATTATAAAATTGTGAAGTGTTGTAAAGTATATAGTTATAAGAATGTCTTAAATGAAAGAGAATGAATATTCTTTGAAGATGATGACATATGGAATTCTCTAAAAAGTTGAATGTACCCTAAAGACTTTGAAAAAGTCATGAAGATTTTTATAAACAACTTCACTTTATATAGACTTGCGTCAATTTAGGAAGTAAAAAATTTAAGATAATTGTTGGTGGAACTTAGTTATCTTTACTTTCCTGTAGAACCTGGATTTTATGTTAAGTGGCACTTGCTACATAGATTTCTTATATCTATTATTCACTTGATTGTTATTTGTATATGATGTGTAAGAGGTTTCTTAGCATTGCATGTGCTATTTCCTTGACCTTCATTAGGCTCATAGGATTCTAGGATGTTTATCTTTCAAAACATCAACACATTTACTTTCCTATTAGTATAAGCATTCAAATTTAATTTTTTACTATATATACTAAACACATATATGCTAGTAGCAAGCTAGAAATACCCTAAGTGATGAGATTGAGTCAATTACTCTTATTATTATAGGGATGTTATGCAACTAGATTATTTTAAAAAGACAAACATATTAATTTTCATTAGTTTCATATAAAAATGTTCAAATTTAGGAAAAATATTTTGAATTACATTAGTTAGGTGAATTGAAAATCCTAGCATATTCAATAGAACCCTGATTTGAATTTTTGAGTCATAAACCATCATACCTAAATAAATAATAACCTGCCTATCCTACATAACATTTACACTTGAATTCATTATTTTGAAAAGCTCTTCGTGGTTAGTTGGCAGTCCACTACCAGTGCATTTCAGGCTTGCTTTTGAATTCTTCCAAGATTTAAAGGTATAATTCCCCATACATAATTCTTGTACTTTGTAGAGTAGGTTTGAATACTATTATGTAGTGGTTCTATTTAGCTTTAGGATGTGATGTGAATTCAAAGTCATTTGTCCTCTTTCTTTGGGAATATAATCCCACCTATCTAATAACTTGATCAATTCAAATATAAATTCAATCAGGTTCTAAATTATTAAAGCATAATTGTACTACAAGTTAGAGTACATTTGGATCTCTTGGAACCATAAATACTCTCTACTTTTCATCCAACAAATATTTAAATAAATTTTCATTTTTGATCCAAGCCCTATTGACGAATTCATAATTTTCCATCCTTGATTGAATTATTGAATTCAAGAAATTTTTAGTCACCATTTTATTCAAGTGTTTTCTCAAGAGCTTCTATTGAGATATGTTATTCTTTTTTAGGGTGGTGAAAATTTCTTTTAGAACCTCAATTTGCTGGTTGGGTGTCTTGTTCTTCATTAAAATGTTCTTAACACACACTTCTACATTCATCCCTCTCTTGTACTTACAAATCTTGTCTATCATTCTTTGGTAAGTTTTCCTTATATTCCTTATGCTAATGAGCACCACATTGTTATAGTATTGACCATCTAAAGGGAGAAAGGCTAATTTATTACAATAGCTTAAATGCAATTTAATCTTATTGTATCCTAAGAAGGTAACTAAGAAGGTACTTTGTAGAAATCTATCCTTCTTTGGATAAGTTGAGTTCAGATCATTGAAGTTCAAACACATCCCCAACTTTCCATTCTCCATTTGTATAATAACCACATTGGAGATCCAGTCTAGGTACTATCATCTCTGATGAAGTTTAACTCCAATAGCTTTTATGCTTCCTTCCTTAGGGCTACATGACTATGGCTATTATTTTCATAATTTATTGCATCATGGGTTTGGTATCCTCTCTCACATTAAGCTTATATGAAGAAACTTATTCATTAACTCTTAGAATCTCTACTATCATCTAAGTAAAGGCTTCTAGGCTGCCTCCACCGGCTTGGATCAACTCTTCTTAATGCTCCTTGCTAAAGGATGCACTTATTCCATGTGTTTTTGAAGACTCGCTCTTAACTTATAGTACTTCTTCTATGACCTTTATAGTCACAAAACATGAATTTCATTCTACATCTTACTAAAATACTTCCTCAAAAAAATTTCCACCTTCACAATTGTTCACAAATAGAAGTTATTATTATATGAGGTTGCCTCTCACCAATATTTTAATCCCTTTAGTTTGTGTCTTGATAGAGACATATATAGTGAACATAGTTAAGTGAAAAATGTAGTGTTTTATTGCCATAAATTCTACTAAAAATATTTTTGTTTAGTTGAAATTGTATAAGAATGACTCAAAAAAATGGAGAAATATTTATAAGTATTGTATTAGCACTATAGCACCGGAACCATTAGCATAGTAGCATTATTAATGCCCTTGTGCTAGACCAAAAAATTATAGCATTAGACCTTTGAGAAAATTATCATTTAATTTATAATGTCAGATTACACATTCAAGCTCCACATTGCACAACATTTGTAGCACCACAATGGAGCAGTTGACAAAATATGGAGACACATTGAATCAACTAAATGACACCTCAGTTCATCCAGTAGCTATGCCGGGTCATTCCAGCACCACAATAGAGCCTACTCAGTAGAATTGAGGTGCTAGTTCATATTATAGTGTCGCAGGGCCACCATAATTAGTGCTGGGGAGTCACTATATAGTGTTGCAGCATTTGAGTCATTTTGTAATAAGTATAACTAGCTTTACTAATTTTTTGTGAGAGTGTGCTATAGTTTTGAATACAATTTCTTAGAGGAGAGGGCAAGAATAGTAAGGTCCATACTTTAGAGTGGTTTGCTAACATTGTATTGAGCAAGCAAGCTTTGAGAGAGGAGAGTAGTGTTAAGAGAAAAGTTGTAAGGGGAGATTCACTTAGGAAAGGATTCATCTGTAAGCTAAGTTTGGGATCTTTCATTTTGGGTGTTATCTTGTTAGTCATTTCTACTTGTACTATCATTCTTAAGCAAGTATTGGAAATTTTGTTTTTCTATTTTTATTCTAAGGCCTACTAAACTCATAGTTTTAGACTAGTACTGTGAAAACTCAAGAAATTACTAATATAGAATCTTGTGCTTTAAATTATTAATAATTATTTTCAATATATCTTGATTTTAATTCATTCTATGATATTAGGGGTGTCAAAAATTGACCCAACCCGGACCCGACCCGAAAAAATTTGGGTTTGGGTCAACCCGTTTGTAAAACAGGTCGGATTCAAATTTCTGACCCGTTTGAAAAACTGGTCAGGTTCGGGTTGACTCAAAAACCTATGGGTAGACCCGAATCAACCCGAAAGTGGTCACGTCACTCGGTCTCATCACGATTGCGTCACTCAAGGCCTCATGCCTATAGAAGCTGAGAAGCGGTCGCATCGCTCAGGCCAACTAGTCACTGGGTCACATCGCTCAGGCTAGTTAATCGTCGGGTCTCATCGCTAGCTGGGTGCCTGGGTCTCGACCGTCTTGTCACTCGGGTCTCATCGTTGGATCCATTCGGAAGGGAACTCACCGGTGGCCTAGTTCTACCAATCGACCCAATCACCTCGACCAGGCCGACCTCACCTCCGGCCTAGCGGCCCAGCCTTGTTGGCTTGCTCCGCCTTAGCACCTCACCTGCTGCCTTGCTGCGTTTGCAACTTTGCGGTTCACCCAGGCCTCACGTAATCGCGGGTCGGGTCGGGTCAACCTGGCAACACGTGCGGGTCAGGTTCGTGTTGACAAACCTGACCCTTTTGCAAAACCAGGTCGGGTTAGTGTGGACCCATTTAAGGTCGGGTCAAGTCGGGTTCAACCCGAACCCGACCCGTTAACCCAAATTGACACACCTATTTACATGGAGTGGCCATGTGTAGAATTAAAACATACTATGATATACTACCTCAACAGTGGATTATTAGAATAAATAGGAGTATTAGAATGGAACTCTTGCATGCCTAGACATAAGATGTTTAGTGTTCTAGGATCTATGGAGAGAAAATATTTGTAGGAATGCCATAAACCTTTCTTTGCATCTTTACAAGCTTGATATAAATGTAAGGATGCATATGATATGATTCATAACTAATTTAGTAGAGGTTACTTACGAAAACTTAGGAGATTTCACAGTAATTAGTCCAAAACACTCTATCTATTGGTATCTTTACTTTTCTTCATCAATCCTTGTTCTACATAGCATACAAATCTAATTTTCATTTCATAGGATAAATCATGTAGATATAGTAGGCAGCACTAGAATAATTGCATATAAGTAGAACACTTCCTCATGGCATTGTTACACTCTCATAGCACTTTTATTACATGATCAACTTGAGCACTTGATTTTTTGTGGATTTATATCAAAGAATACCTATGAATAATTCAACCAATAACAAGCATACTTACACTACACATATATTGCATCAAATACCATAACTCTTGTTCAGCTGCTCACTAGAGGCTTTCTAAAGATGAAATTGCAAGTCATCAGAATATTAACTATGCCAAAGTTAACCCTCATAATATATATGTGCATTGCCTTGCTCTAAGTGATTGGTAAGGCAAGTACTTCTTCAGTCTACCTATTCTCATAAGACAATCCATATGATGGTCTTACAGTAGAGATTAGTTGGAAAATAAGTAAATTATGTTTTACAAATGCAGATTTAGTAATTATATTGATAGAACTCCTCATGTCTATTTAAAAATTTGCAATCTAATTATTTGTGACTAGGGTAGTGATGCCCACAAAATCAATGTGAGTGTTCCCTCCTATTGCTTATCAACTTCACTAAAAATGATTTGAATAATGTCCATTACTAGAGCTCATGAGGTGGATGTTAGTGCACTTATCTAATCTTGGTTCACTTTGCACTTGATGATGGATTCACTCACTCCTCACCTATGACGGTGGGCACTACTCTGGTGATGTGTATCTTATGAGCATGTAGGCTCATTCAATTTTAATTTATGTTAATTAAAAAAAAAGAGATTATCACTACTAGTGGAAATTGACTGAACCACCTAAACATCAACTCCTTAAGTGTTATAAAAAAAAGGTGAGAATTAAGGACATTATCAATGTATAGTAGAGAAGTCATTAATTTTAAGGTAGCCATATAGTCAGTTGGATCAGTCTTGTCCATATAGGATTTCAACTATGACATTTTGAGCTTAAGAGATAGTCTGGCCTCAACGATTACCCTAGTGAAGGCATTGGTAAGTTCGATCTCATTTTTTCTGACTCGCCCAGATGGTGGACTATATCTTTCATCACTCATTAACATGTGAGTGTAATAAGGAATTGGTTTTGAGGTCATCACTACATCTTTGAGCCACATGCGATGAATTATAGAGTAGGATTTTGTCACTCACACTTGACCTTCAAGGCTATGTAAGGTATCTTGGTAGTCTTTATAATCCTTTCCTCCTTTTCTAGTAGCTTGTAAGGAGTCGTGTAGTCAACTTTCTCCATGTTAATGGAAGGCATCTATTGAACTTTCACAACAAGTAGGGCTTTTCATCTTGTTAATTCCTTGCATTCACCTCACTGCATCGGAGAGGATGTTAGATCTATGTTTATTCATGGAAAACACCCAACCTTACTAAGGAGATGAACTTGTGTGAATGGAGAAGATTGGGATAGTAGAGGAAAGTACTATAAAATGATGAAGAAGGCTATAGATATAAAACTGGTAAAGAACACATGATTAGTCTAAAAAAATCCTCGAATTATTCCTCATCACCCTTATTTATGAGGTTATGAGGGCTACATAAAAGGCTATTAGAGAAAAAAAATGAAATGTATAATGCCACATCAAATACTTGTACAAAGTTGCACGGTACCTTAGACACGTCTCCTTAAGATTGAGTGAAGGATAGGGAGGTTGGAAGGCTTCAGTGAGTTACTTTTGGGTGAGACTAGCATTCTGATAAGATGAGGGCAAGTATACTTAGCAAATCTATGTGTTAATACTTAGGTGAAAGGAGACTAGCAACCGGTGTGCTTACCAACATTGACGGTGACTCGTATGAGGGATATTGGGTTGCTTGAGAAAGGGGAGGCGAGTGAGATGTTGTAGAATGAAGAGCTCTATGTTTGATGGTCACAGTAAGGTAGGTTGATTGTCCTGTAAGTAATGCTTTCCTATAGTTGAATTTGGTTAAGATGATCACTCTGGTAGAGTGTGAGCACTTTCTATTGCTCTGAGGAGGAGGGAGTGACATGATGTCCAGATATCTGGTGAGTAGCTACCTTAGTAAGGGATCTCTGCTTCACTCCATAGATTACAAGTTTCTTGGTACACCCAGACATGGCATGACTTTCATCATCTTGGGTGAGTTTCATATGAGCTCAAGGCGAGTGATTCTTCTCAAATCATTAGGTGAGTACTTTAGGTGGATCTGTCTTTAGGGCGTGTTCCTCTCGATGACTTGTCAGCCATCTATTAAACCTGTGGAGGCACGTATGAATATACACCAACAAAAAGTAACCCAACCACATAACACATCAAGAACAAAAATAACATTAGGCATCTAAGGGGAGAATAATACATGTCAATTAAAAAAAAAAGAAATAATTGAAATTATCATAATAAAAATATTTGTGTTTTTTTAATAAATATTTGGGCATAGAGAGAATTCTGCATACCATCAAAATACTAAGCGCCTTGGATTTTGCCATTATGGTCAAAATTCATATATACACATTAACATAACCGAGAGCTTGCTAAAAGCACAGTAGCACATAAAAAGCTACCAAACGTTGACGAATATGGCCAGCCAACACCCAACAAACCAACAACAGCAATATACATACTAAAATCATCCATAAGTCAAAACTACCAACAGCAAGTAGGCTAGAAATTAAGTCCGAAACAGCAGGAACTAATAGCTCAACATACCAACCATCTCTGACAATATGCATAATAAATAAATTATGAATTGGAAATTATTCAAAGTTATATTGCTAGCTTTATTTTGAATTCTGCCTAAACATACAAGTTATGAAGTCTTTGGAATAAAATAAACTAAGACTTCTAAAGACAATTTGTGATGAATCACTTAAGTCAAAGTACTTTGATTTTTCTTTTTAATAACACGAATTTCAAAAAAAAAATCCTGAATTCCATCACACCGCTTTTTTACTCTTACTTCATTGACCATATTCACGTATTCATAAGACCAAAAAAAAAAAATTTTATGTCTCTATGATAAACAATTAGAACTTTTCATGATGCTACATTGAATTATTTTCCCCACCCACCATTGCTTAGCTTGGTTGGTGAGTAAGTACGGTTGGGAACCCCCCAACCCGTGCTTTAATCCCCTCGAGCGGCAGTGCCTCTTAAGTGGGGTCTGATCAAGTGCGGGCCAGGAGGTCACTAGGGTGAGTGCCTCTTCTAGGTCAGCCGAGGGATTAGTTACGCTGTCAAGCGCCTCCTAAGGGGGTGACAGCGGGTAGATACCCCGTTCCAAAAAAAAAAAAATCCCAAATAAAGGTAACATTGCAAAAGCTAATTTCTAGCAATGGTCAACCTCACCTTATTTGACCTTTTAAAGTTTCCAATTTTGATAAAGAAAAAAGAATAGAACTTCACACAAAAAATCATAACGCCTTGTGCAAAAAAAGAAAAATGATCCTTTTTCTTGGTTAAATCAGTAAATAATACAATATTTGAGGCTATTTTTTAATTGTTAGGAAAACATTTAAAAGCAAACGAAGCTTGGGAAGTTGGGAATTTCTGTCTTGAAATAATTTTTTTAATTTTTTAAAGGAACGCATGATCAAGTAATCAAGAAGAATCATTAAGGGTTGGTTTGGAACAACTTTTTTAATGCTTTGTAAAGCAGCTTTATAGTATAAAATATCGAGTTTAATAATTTTTTATACTAAAATGTAGTTTTAGAAAGCATGAAGAAAGCTGCTCCAAATGAGGCTTAAGATTTATCATTTATCAATAAAAAAATCGAACTTCACTTCACCCAATCCTTAGAAAATAAATAATCTAATTTAATAGACTTGTTCAACGTTGGTCTCTTATTGATCTTGTAGCTACTTGAAGCCAATACATAGGTTTGTTGTAATAATAAGAAATCTATACACAAAAACTCTTTGGCTGAAGTTCTTAATCTCAATCAAGAACTCACAAAATTTCTTCAGCTAAGCTATCATTAGCCTTAAATTTTGTGTTTTAAATCTAACAATTTATAGACATAATACTTAACCAAATTTCATCTTTTAAAAAGTTAGGATGCCAATGTGCCTAGCTAAACCTTAAAAAATTGTTATTTATATCTTAAGTTGTGAAATGGACCACCTTTACAGTCGCACATGCTTTGCAAGGCATTTAACAAGTTGCTTGTAGGTCATTGTGGACAAATAAATTGTATCAAACGATTTACAATTTATATCTCTCTAATCAAATTTGAATAGCAAACATCATGCTATCTCAAAAGAAAAACTAATGCCTCACTATCAATTTGAAAATCAAAACGTAATATACTTTCATGATCAAACGTAACATAAGGAATGAAATATTCAGCTTGGAAGATAAAATGATGTTCGTGTAAAATTTTGAAAATGAAACTAACCAATGCACAACGCTTTTAGCTACGTCCAGAGATTTCTCTTCTACTCTAGCAAACTAAAGCATGGTTTATTGTTTTTAACAAAGTTTAAGGTTCTCTATAGAGGCGAGCCTCTATTGTTAATTATATTTCAAGACAAGTCTTGAGAAAACTCTTGATTAAAGTGGTCACTACACTTACTTACAAAGCTATCATCAATGATTTAAATTTTCAACCTACCAATTGGGAAAAGGAACAAAAGCCTGAACACTTCTTTACTGAATCAAGGGAAGGGAGTTAGAGAGTGCTTAATATTTTGGATACCCGAAAACACTCTAACCTATTCTAATGTTTGGCTTTAAAAAATTCAGAGTATGATTGAATTTATGGTTAAGTTTACAATTTATTAGAAGATCGGGATAATCCTCCCCGAAGGAAGCATAGAAAGTGTATACAAATTTGGGCTTACGTCTGCCTAGAGGGAACAACCAAAAAACCATCCAAGCACACAACATAAGTAAAAAAAACATGCTACGTCTGATATATGCAAGAAAAGTACCTCATATTTAAATAGAGTCAAGGATTTAAATTCAATTTTAATCAGGATTCTTGAATATGTAATGCACCTAACTAAAGCATTTCAAATAAAGTTTAGACTTAACTTTAAGTCCTCCACAATGCACTTAATGTATTCTAAACTTATATGGCTAATCTAATCTACATGATGCATTTTCTAGAAAAATCTAGCAGCATAATGACCATAAATCCATAATGAAAAGTTGGCTAAGCTCCATCGCATGGGCTACACCTATATTACCATTGGCATTTTTTTTGGGCTAGTGTACATTGCAGGAAAGTAAAAGGCATGCATGTATAGGTAAAGGTGTTCGTGTTTGTAGTACCGAATTGCATCTTCCAAGAACTAACACATGTGTGAAAGTGCGAATAGGTTCTTAGACCTATTGCTCACATCCCTAGGCTAACCAAGAGGGGGGGTGAATTGGTCCTTTTAAAAATTACTCTTGGAATTTTGGAAAATATTTAAGTAAATCGTACAGTACGATTTGACTTCGTACAGTACGAACGAAGTTAATTTTTGCTTCCTTCAAATCACAGAATTTCAACCACAGAAAGAAAATAAAATGTGGAAAAAGAACAGTGCAGAAAAGTAAACAGTAAGAACAGAAAATACCAAAATTTATAGTGGTTCGGTCAAACACGACCTACATCCACTCACTAGAGACTCCTTCTCTAGGTATTGCACTAAACTCAAGTGACTCTCCTTTTGCCCCCATAGCAAGGCGGAGAAGCCTTTACAAAATCTCTTCCACCAACCCGGTGCGGCAGAGAACCGTCGTCCTTTTTCACCCTCCTGGTGAAGGCAGAGAACCAAACATCCTTCTACACTCTCCAAGTGCAGCAGAGAACCGTCGTCCTTTTTCACTCTCCAAGTGACGGCAGAGAACTGACATCCTTTTTCACTCTCCAAGTGACGGAAGAGAACCGACGTCCTTTTTCACTCTCCAAGTGATGGTAGAGAACCGGAATTCTCTCGAATAAAACTCTTGCAAAAGTCTCCAAAGAAATTAGGAAGATGCTTGAAGAACAAGTAAAGAAATCCTCACATTTGGATAACCTTGTGAATCCCCTCACAATTCTCTCTTCAAAGATCTCTCAACACTCACTCCCAAACACTCTCCCAATCACTCTACCTTTCACTCTTCAAAAAAATTTTCACAGAAGGATCTACCTACAAGTAAGTTTAAAGATCCTTATATACTAAAGGCAAGAAAAACCGTCCAAAAACTGAATTCTTCAAGTTTCATGCGTCCCGATTGTCCCGTACGATCGATCTTCGTACTGTACGAATAGTTCAAATCATTGAACGATTTGTGCTGTATGATTCCATACGAACCTAAAATAGAGTCGTTCATACCAACAAAATCTTCTGTACGAATTATATTTCGTACTGTATGAATAGTTCAAAAATGAACGATTCGTCCCCTACGAACCAGTACAAATCCAATTCAGTGCCCTTCGTACAACAAAATATCGTGTATGAAATAAATTTCGTACTGTACGAATAGTTCAAAAATGAACGATTCGTCCCGTACGAACCAATACGAACCCAATTCAGTGCCCTTCGTACAATAAAATATCGTGTACGAAATAAATTTCATACTGTACAAATAGTTCAAAATTGAATGATTCATCCTGTACGAACCCAATTCAGAGCATTTCGTACCTCAAAATCTCATGTACGAATTGCATTCGTACTGTTGAACTTAGAAAAACTTTCAAGACAAGTAGGTTAGTTAAGGGGATAAATGTACAGATCGTCTCGTACGATTGTATATCGTACTATGCAATTAATTTAAAAATTAAGTTTTTCACTCCCCCATTGTGTATGTGTGCACAGTTATCCAACTTACAATCACACTCTCTCAGACTCAAGAAAATAAAAAATACAGACTTCACTTATAATAAACATTAACACATGAACTTGAAG
Organism: Dendrobium chrysotoxum; assembly: GCA_019925795.1. NCBI lineage: Eukaryota > Viridiplantae > Streptophyta > Magnoliopsida > Asparagales > Orchidaceae > Dendrobium > Dendrobium chrysotoxum. The sequence continues at coordinate 25,754,975 of CM034300.1, read as the reverse complement.
TCTTCAGAAATCTCGAGTGTGAGTATCCTGAAAAATATGTTAGTGCACAAAAAAAAAGAAACTCCAATATATATTAGGAGAAGAATAAAATAAATAAAAAACCTTTTGTAATCATCAAAAATAAATTGTATCTGAATTTTCTTGAATGAACGGATTTACACAAATCATAACAATCTTCCCCTTTTTGATGATGGCAAAATATTTATTGATGCCAAAATATTTATTTGTTTGATTTCACCATTAAGTTCACATGTCTCCTAAACTTTCACTAAAAGTACACTCCCCCTAAGTAAATGAACTCCTACGCTCCCTCTAAAGCCTAAGCTCCCCCTAAAGAAATGACCTATCCTAAATAAGGGATAAAAGGAGAACATATTGAATAAGTGAAGGAAAGGGTAAGAAGAACATGCAACACAAGCACTACAAATACTACACATAAGCAAAATACATACATACACAAGTAACTAAAAACTAAAATGCAACAAGTCAAAATAAAGTCAAGCAAATAAAGTCAAATAATAAAACTCTCCCCTATTGACAATAACAAAAAAGGGACGCTCAAATTAGTTGAGAAGTGAAATAATGTTAAATGAAGTTTAATTATAATATTCAAATCAAATGCAAAAAATTAAGACTCAAAAGTGCTAGATTGCATATTATAATAAGGAGAAGAAAAGTTAATCTAAAGTAGTAATATATTAGACAGATTAGTAGCCTCAACTTTTGCACAAGAGATGAAATAACATTACCAAATTTCTAAGTCAAAAGTGACAATCATTAATTAGTGAACTTGGAGAAAATGCTAAAGGAAAGAATAATTGGTGACATTGCGTATCTTTTCAAAGTGTAGGCTAATTTTATGCATTTTGTTAGATTTGGCAATATTGCGCATCTTTTATTGAATGTCACACTTTGTGTCTTTTTAGATTTGGCGACATTGCGCATCTTTTATTATATGGCATATTTTGTGCATCTTTTTAAGCTTTGCTTTGTTTGTTTTCATTTGATAAGATTCTTTCTAACAACACTATCTTTGGGTCACAAATACAATAATGAACACTTTGATATAGAATGTAAGAGTAATATTAAGACATCAAGTATACATCAATTTAGACTAAGTAATACATGTCTAAATAAGATAAAGTAAGATCTTATAATCCACACCAAATCATAACGAAATCTAAATATTTTGAGAATTTAATGTTATGCATAGAATTTTCTATTGTAATATAAACTCAATTAATATTTTAAAACTTTAATCAACTACAGTCGAGTGTTTTAAGATTAGAAAGTTTCCAGTCAATAACACAAAATAATATGCACAAAAACCTTGAACATTTCATTTCTAATCAGTTTCAAACCATACATCATAGCAAGCTTTACTTTAGAGCATATATCATAAGATAAACTTGTTATCACTCTCAATACAATAATTATAAAAATAAACATCAACAAGACAAATCATCAAACAAGCCAAACAATAAAGAAGAACAACAAAGACAACCACAATCATATCCAAGCCAAGCCAATACAAAGCATACTAGAAATCTGAAGGACCTTGATCTGGAGGAGGTGGAGCGCCGAACAGAGCAAAATAGCTATTAAGTGTGGCAATATTCGTATTCACCGACTCGATTTGGTCCCTTATCCACACCCTATCCTCTTTGTACATATCATCCTACTGCTTTAGGTGCACCTCCATATGATCAAATCTTTGATCCATCCTATTAAATCGCTGGATCATATCCGGGTAGAAGTCTTGGTTGGGTCCAGGTCCATATGCAGGTGCAGGAGCAGGAGTAGGTGCAGGTTCATCATCAGAACTAATCACATTTTCATCTCTCCCAAAAAGTGCTCTAAAAGAGGCATCAGTGAAATAGAGTGAGAGTTCTGAAGGTCCGTCAGGATGGATTATATTATACTTTTTCTCAAGAATAAAACATATTACATGACCAAGGGTAATATTTTTCTTCCTCTTTACACTGGGTTAGCAAATATCAGTAAGGTAAAAGATGTAGTCCAAAAGCAGTTGGGCTTCATCAATTTATTGACCAGACATGATCAGGTAAGTGACACAAGAGAGAAGAGGGGTCATATTTACTCTATCTCCGGCCTTAGGAATGATAGAGCTTCTGAGAACATGTTGAGTTATACGGGCATTTTGGTTTAAGGTGTCGACTCGAGGAACATGAGTTGGTTATCTTACACCTCTAATGACCTGATTGACTTCAGTCCAGTCATAATCAGATCAAGTTGTTAAAGTATTTGCCCTAATGCCCATAGTTCTTAAATGAAAATATGCTCCTAAATCCTCCTTGGTAATTTCTACTCTTTGTTACAAAATATAAGAAGAGACCCTAGTGTGATCTTGACTAAAAGTCATATTGGCTAGAAAAACATGAAAGAGGTCTCTATTGTATGAGTAGATTAGAGTGAGAAGGAAGGAGAAATGGGTAGTATCAAAGAGAGGCATTATTGTAAATAAAATATCAGTACGACCCAATTCAATGCCCTTCGTACAACAAAATATCATGTACGAAATAAATTTCGTACTGTATGAATAGCTCAAAAATGAACGATTCATCCTGTACAAACCCACTTCAGAGCATTTCGTACCTCAAAATCTCATGTACGAACTACATTTCGTAGTGTACGAAATGCACTTAGAAAAACTTTCAAGATAAATAGGTTAGTTAAGGGGATAAATGTACAGATCATCTCGTACAATTATATATCGTACTATACGATCAATTTAAAAAATTAAGTTTTTTACTCCCCCATTGTGTGTGTGTGCACAGTTATCCAACTTACAATCACACTCTCTCAGACTCAAGAAAATAAAAAATACATACTTCACTTACAATAAATATTAACACATGAACTTGAAGTCTTCCGAAATCTGGAGTGTGAGTATCCTGAAAAACATGTTAGCGCACAAAAAAAAGAAACTCCAGTATTTGTTAGGAGAAGAATAAAACAAATAAAAAACTTTTGTAATCATCATAAACAAATTGCATCTGAATTTTCTTGAACGAACGGATTTACACAAATCATAACAATGTGTGCTTAGAATGGCAAGAACACATACGTCGCAATAATTAAAGGAAATAATATGCTCTCTTATGCAATGATCTACCATTCGACATATACATATGCATGATGTATAAAGCAATGTATATAAATAAACTATAATACATATACAATAAATTATAAAGTATAATCCATGGTCTGCTTTAAAAGAAAGGTATCCAAGTTCCACCACCATAAAGCTTTAATTTCTACACTTATGCAATATCAGAAAATCCATATAAATGCGTTAGCGTATTTATTCTTCAAATGTACTAGCTCCAGCTCATCTATAGAATTCTAAGAAGATAATGACCTTCAAAGGAAGAAGGATCATTTGTTTTTGGAATCATACAAATATACATATGCAATAACATCTAAGATTTTCACAGCTTTTCATATTTACAATTCAATCTAACTGTACAAAAAAAAATATGATTTACATTTACATTTACCCTTTGATTTACATGTACTCTTTTAAAATTTACATTGGCTCTTTATAAAAAGATAACATGACCCTAAGTGGACTTACATAAGTGTTTGCAAAGTAGAAAACTAAAGTGCAATGCATAAAAATAAAATCCAATGCAAGAAAATAAAGTGCATGTATAACATCCAGAGGATGAGAAAGTAAATAAGAAAAGAATAGGATACCCTCCAGAAAAGGTATCCAGTTGTAACAAAGTAAACAAAAGAAGCATTGTCATAGCATAAATTAGAGTTTGTTGCTTTAGCAAGCAATCTAAAAGTCTGTGCTAAGGTGTATGACTTGGATATGTCCTACAAATTTTATGTCTAAGCTATCTATGTTTGAATTTATTTTTTTATTACATGATAAAGGGGATTTGAATTTTACTTGAATTTACATTTTAATGTTTTAACCTTTTATTAACATGGTTTTTTTATTTTAAGGGTTAAAATTATTTAATTTTAAGTTTATATTTTAACCTTTTATTAACATTTTATTTGATCACTTTTTTAATCATTATTTTAAACAATCGTGTTAATTAAAAATTTCAAACAACTTGAAGCTTTTAAATGACAAGTTCGAAGCCTTCAAATGAAATGTTTTTGCTTCCCCCTTAGGAACAAAGCATGCACATGTAGCGTTTGACTTATTTAAATTATTCATTTGAGTTTAATTAATTTATAACACTTTATTCAAGTTGATTTATTTAATTAGTTTAAATTGAATATGATTTATCATTTAAAATTTAATATAAAGTTATTTATTTTTATTTATTAATATACTCTAATTTTTATTTTATTTTGCTTTATTATACTCTAATTTAGTTATTACACTATAATTTTTAATCCTTTTGATTAAGTAGTTTAATGAAGCCTGACTTTTTTTTTATTTTTGTTTAATTTTCCAAAGATTTACTAGTCCAATTAAATTTTAAATTTTCTTTAGGGTTGAATGAACTTTAGTTAGCTTTTTTAGGATTTTTAATTATTTAGTTATGATTTTTTTAAAGTTATCCCTTTTAATTGATTTATTTAATTTATTGAAATTAGGGTATTTTTATTTGTGCCCCAATTCAACTCTACTTAACTTGAAATGATCACAAGAGGTTATGAATGACCTATGGTGATGTTTAAAAGAGTTTTGAGTCATTTAGTGTTTAATTGATATTTTTAATTATTTTATTAATTTAATTATTACTTTTTTAAATTTTTAAATAATTTTTTATTTTGAGATTTAATGATATAGATTTTATTTTTCCTTTAAATTATTATGGATCTTAAGTCAATTTCATATTATTTCTTATTTTTTGATTTTATTTGAATTTTTAATGGATTAAAGAAGTTTCTTTTTTTTTTTTTTGTTAAAACCCATGAAGGGGCCTATGCATTAATAAAAAAAGGGATTACAAAGACCTTAGGGGGACCTTCAGCTGAATAATGCTCAAACGAGCTACAAAAAAGAAAAAAGAAAATCTACGAGCTAAAGGTCCTAGCTAATAAAAAATATAAGAAAGCCTAATAACATTTTAGGGCTACTAGAAGCCAGCACCCAAAAAAGAAAGATCTTGATATCAGCATTATGCACAGTCTTTCTTCCAAAAAGGGGTATCTTCGATCAAAAACCACAACGCAATACACCTGCAAAAAGTAGAGGCTGTAACTGCAACCACAAGAAAGTAAAGACATACCCATACACAATAAGATAAAACGAAAAAATCCCACTCGGATATAGCACAAGAATCGCAAAATACCAGGCAAAAATTCAGCCCAACAAGAAGCATTGATCATCTTACAGGTAGAAATCAAAAAAGGTAAAGCAAGAGGCCAATGAATAGCCAAGTGAACTTTCACGATCAAGCGTAAGCATTTATCGTAATGATACGGCAACACAGATCTGCAATCATCCAATACATACAATTCCATATGAAAAAATTGTAGCCCAATAGTAGAGTAATTAAGATAACAGAATAACACCAGTAAACTCCAGACGGGACACTGAAGGCCCTCCCAGTAAACAACATTAATCAATAATAGGTAAAAACCAATAACTTTATGACAAGGTAGAAATAACCCAAAATCAACCAACATATAAAGATCATCCTGTAAGAGCAACAGCCCTAGGACAAACTTAGTACATATAAGATAATGCTGGTAAGCAGTACGATCAAGCAATCCCAACTTGTCCATGTGCCCAACAATATTAATGAAGCTAGAAATGAGTAATAACCACAAATCATACTAGCTCAACAGAGTAATATCCAACAGGAATTGAAGATAAATACCCATCAAACTAAGAAACTGGCTCAGGTTAGGAATAAAAGGATAATCATAACAAAGCACCTGCTGCTCATACCCAAACCTCCCCCAGAACAAAAAAAGATTATAGACGAAAAAAGATAGGCCAATAGCAAAAGAATCATGCCCAAAGATCCACCAAAAGGTAAAAATCAAACCAAACAGAACCTCTCTAGAAAATAAAACACTAAAATTAAAAAAGAAATAGTAAATCCTAACAATATTAACACAAGGATTGTGGAGAGCCAAATAGGTCCAATAATGCCAAAAAACCATCCAGTAAAAATTGTCACTAACATGAAATATAACTCTCAACCTAATTACACAACAACTCAGCCCTCTAAAAACTAGAGGAGGAGAAGATGAGCAATATAGGTGCAAGAAGTTAATATCCAAAAAGTTATAATCATAGCCAGACTTAGAGCACCAACCAAAAAACTCAACCACCAAAGGCCTTCCTCTATAGGAACCTAAGATCCTAGTATAAAATAAACCTTATATTAGTTCTCTAAGATAGGGGGAAAATCTTTTAGACGTCAACTAAAGTTAATCCTGAGTTAATTTTATATATGAAGTGATAGGTGAATATGAATTTTATCCTTCAGGATAATTTTTACATTTCCTATATCGAGTTTGAATACAAAAATAAATTGATCATTTTCTCAAGTCGATAATATAACTATTAGTTTATCTTTTGGGTTATGCAGATTTGTCTGAAGAAATGCTAAAGAAAAAATTAGTGATATAATAATCAAATTAATTTTGTCCACATGCACTTACACTTCTAGTTGAGGAATTTAATTCAATATTAATGAAGATGATTTCTTAGGAAACTTTTCTCATGATTGTTTAAATTAAAATTATCACACTTTGATTATTATAATATATATATATATATATATATATATATATATATATATATATATATATATAGTGGAGTACTATCTTACATTTTAATCATTTTTATTTTACAACTTCTTCTTATTTGGAATAATAAGTTGATCAAAGGTGCAAACATGCTTGAGGATAAAAAGAGCTTATGTTGGAGGGAATTTATTAAGTGAAATTTATGATTATTTTTATTGTGTCATATTCAAGTAAATATGTGTGCTTTAGTAGATGTTGTGCATGAATGTCTCAAGAAAAGGAACAAAAATTATAAAGTTAAGGACCAGCACTACAATGCCAAAACTATCAAAGCCATAACATTTTCAATCCTTGGTGCAAGATCAGGACATTGCAATGTCAGAGACTTGAGAAAATTAGTGCCTCAGTGGAATAAATGTCAGCTGCGCAACACTGCCCAATGCCTTAGTGCCATAAGTAAACATTATAGTTCCAAAGCCTAAGGAAAAATTACAAATAATTTACACCCAAAGCGCCAATCTCTGAAGTGCCATAGCACCCATCTTTTTTAGTCCTGTCACTAAGCAGTTAGAGAAAAAAGTTCCATGTTCAATCAACAGTGTCCTATTAGATCAGCAAACAACCATGCCACATCATCCTAATGCCATAATAGAGCCCATTAAGTAACACCAAGGTGTTAGATCACATTGTTAGGCCACTGCAGTGCCTGAATCTATTTTTTTAGGCATAAATAGTTATTTCTTATTTCTTTTATAAAGGTGATGTTAAAGGAACTAGAGGATAATGAGTGATAAATAGTAGAATGGCTGATCTTCCTTATAGAGAGCAAAACAACTCTTAAGAGTGAAAAAGAGTTTGAAGAGTGAAGGTGTACGGGAAAAATCACCATAGAAAGAGTCCATCTATAGGATCTATTTGGGATTCTTCATTTCTAGTGTTATTTTCATCATTTTGTTTATTTATACTTTTTCCTTGAGCAAGTAATGAAAAATGTTCTGCTCAATATTAGTTATATGACTAGCTAAAATTCTAATTTTGGACTGATGATGTAAAAATCTATGTATATCCTAATATAGACTCTTACATATAAAGTTGAATTATTATTTTTAATATCTTAGATGCTTAATTTATTTTGTGTAATGACCATATTTAAATTTATAATCTAATATGATATATTACCTTGATGGAGGAATATTGGAATAATTAGGAGTATTGAAATGACATACTTTCATACCTACACATAGGATGATTAGGATTCTATGATCTATGGAGATATAATAATAGTAGAGAGGCCAAAAACATTTTCTTACATCTTTACAAGTTAAACAGATATCTAAAGGTACATAAGCTCTAATTCACAGTTACAATAGACAAGTCTACTTAGGAGAATATGGATTCATTCACCATGATTCATCCAAAACATCTTTATCTTTGGTTACCTTAACTATTTTCTTCATTTCTCAATAGTTCAAATAATTAACCCTTTGTTCATTGTACATGATAAATTTAGTGGTTTGGGTAGGCAGTATTAGAGTTAAGTGTGGTTCACCTATTTTCTTATGGGTTTAACACTCTCTCATAACAATTTATTACTTAATCGACACGTGCGCTTATGTTAGTTGGGAGCATTTAACATATGAATCTATAATTAAATGTAATTTTATTAACATATAACTTAACCACAAGTGAAGCCTAAACTACCAAAACACAAATCAAACACATCTCATCATTAGGCGATGATGATGAAGATCATAATAGATTGATGGTGATCTAGGAATCATTATCAGATGATGATTGATGGTGATCTAGGGATCATAGTCGAATGATGATGGTTAGAGGATCATAGTTAGTTGGTAATGGAGGTCAATTAACCATAATTAGGTGATAGATATTTGAGGACCATAGTTGGGTGGGGCTACTTGAAAGACTATAGTCAGAGAGAAAGTAGTTGAATAGTTATAATGGAAAAAGTTCTAAGAAAATCATAGTCTACTGATAGAGATCTAAAGATTACTGTCAAGTGATGGTGGTATAAGGATGGTAGCCAAAACGTGGTTGATGTTGGAAGTATAATATTCAAGAAATCATGCTTGGAAAACTTTAGTGGTCTAATAATGGAGCTTGGAAGGATTGTCATTGACAAGCGAAGGTTATAAGTATACTAATCAATGGGCGATAGAAGTTGGAATAACCTTAGTAGGGTGACTAGGTTTGAAGACCGGAGTCAGGTGAAGGTGATCTGAGGACTGAGGTTGAGTGATAGTGGTCCAGAGACTATATTCAAGAGAAGGTAATCTAAGGACCATAATTGGGTGATGGTGGTTAGTAGAACATCTTCAAGTAACAGTGATCTAAGCATCGTGGTCTAGTGATAGTGTTTTGAGGACTATTTTTGACAGGAAAGGAGGTGGAAAGGGTTGTAGATGATGAGTAACAATGGTCAGAAGGAATATAGCCAGTATGTAATGAAAGTTGGAAGTATTGCCGATGGGTGAAAGCTATACAAAGGACCCTAGTCATGTGATAGTAGTTAGAAGACTATATTTAACGAGTGTTAGAGGTCAAAAGGACTATAGTTTGTTGGTGATGGTGGTCGAAAGATCCATAGCAGTTTAATAGAAGCCAAAGGATTGTAGCCGTGTGATAATAATTGAAGGAACATAATCGAGAAATGGTGATCTAAGAATCCTAGTCGAGCAACGATGATCTAAGGATCATAGTTGGGAAATGATGGTCCAAAGATTACAGTTAGCCAATGATGGTGGTCAGAAAACCATAGTCGGTTAGTGACAAGGGTTGAAGGAACAACGGTCGATAGGTGAACGAGGTTAAAAGGGCTATTGTTAAGTGATAATGGTTGCAGGACTGTAGTTGAGTTATGGAGATCTAAGAATTTTTATCGATGATAGATGGAGGTCGAAAGGAGTATAGTTGGGGAAGAATGGTTTGAAGGTCATAGTCGGGTGGTGGAGGTTCAATTGTAATTATTTGTTAGTGAAAGCTCAGGTGTCGGTGGTCGACTACCAAAAGTCTAATGGTGGTAATGATCAGTCGATGAAAAATTTTGCGGTGATTGCTAGTCATTGAAAGGTTCGATGAAGATTGTTGGCTGGTGAAAGTTTGTTGACAGTGGTGTATAGATGGAGCTTAGAGGTTCTTTGAGCCAGCAAACTCTCTTAAATCTAAAGCTAACGGGTCCAAACCCTGCCTCATATGGAAAGTGGGAGTGTACTCATAGACTTTTGGGAATGCCATGCACCCCTATATATGGAGAAAATTCAGGGCATCACATTGGACAACCTAAATTGTTTCCCTTGATCTTGAAATATTCATTAAATATTTGAGTTCTTAATGATGCTCGATTCAAGTATAACCATACAAAATTTGAAGCGCTTTTAATAATCTAATGAATTTCTTGAATTTAGCAAATGCACTCATAGCCCTTAATTTGGGATCATTGGTGCCCAAATTGGATAATATTTGTATTGTTGTGTTCGTCTTATCGAGATGTTTAATTGTATTGTTTGTTTGCTTAAAACGGAGCTTGGATTATTTTAATTTTAAATTTGAAAATTTTCAATTCAAATATATTTTGAGATTCGTGTCCGATCAAAAAGAATCTTGATGATGTAATACTATCCATTTTCACACAATTTCAGGTCACCTTTCACAGAATTCGCCTACTAAATGATTGAGGATCATTCATCGACTTTGAATAAAACAATTATAGTTTTAAGCTTACTAAATGATTAATTTCCCATTACATGCCTTCTATACTAATATTGTTGAGAGAATATTAGTATGTGTAAAATTCCTACGTAGACTCTAAAAAAGCCCATATGGTTCATATTTTATATTTGTCTTTTCATAAGTTTATAAAAGTAAAAAAAAAAAAAAAATTATCTCACAACACCATCATCAAGAAACGTTAAAACAATTTGTTTTACTAGAAAAATTAGTAAACGCGGTCGAAATTATTTGAGGATTGAACTGATACTGCTTAAGATTTGTTACTTTTTTTGTCAATGCTTGTTTAAAATAAATTTCTGAATTTGGAATGCTCGCCTACGAAGGCTGAATTACCTAACTACCAACGGGGCAACAATGGAAATCGAACAAAAAAATACACCTATTAAAAGTTAGGCGGAGTGGGTGGCTGCCCAAAAGTCACACGTGGGGCCGCCCTATTGTGGTTCAATAGGCCCGCGCGAATCACCCGACCTACCGTCCCACGAGAAATTTATTTCCTGCCAAACAGAAAATATTTATTTTAAGAAATGCCTCTTACATTAGAAAACAAGTCAAAATTATTCCCTTTATATTTATATATATAAAGAGTTATTTATCAGTTACTCTCACCTCCGGCAAATAAAACATCTTTTGAATTTAATTAGCTTAGGTCAAAATATCTTTTTAATTTGAAGTAATTAAATAAAAATTTGATACGCACTACATATTTGAGCTTTCAGATCAAGGCTTCATTTGGGACAGTTTTTTTACTGCTTCTTAAAGCTATTTTTTGGTTAAAAAAAGAAAATTTTTGTACTAAAAAATAGTTTTAAGAAGCAATAAAAAAATTATCCCAAACGAAGCCCAAATCATATTTATTAATAGTCTAAATTTTCAACCAGCAAATCAAAATTGATTGTGTTATACGAATATTCTACCCAAAAAAAATTCTCTATCTTAGAGTTTGGGCATGCCTAGACACATGAAATGACACTTAAAAAATTAATAAATTTATTAATTTAATTTAAATAATCTAATTTAAGGCAATTATTAAATATTTTACATTATTACTACCTTAAAAGTAATCACTATTTAAATTTATTTTAATCATTATTTATTAATTTATTAAAAAACTCAATGATTATTAATTTAATGTTGTAAAGTTGATTCTCTAGATTAAGATTAATTAAATCAAATTGAATAACTAGTAGTTGGTATTAAGTCAATGAATATCTTATAAACAATATCATAAAAATATTGAAAAGAATAAAATGTTAATTTAAAAAGAAGGTTATAAGTGTTGCTTTCTTATGACATAATAAGTGAACAATATGTGGTGAGAATTGCTTGGTGTTTGTATGGGCCCATAATTGAATGTCACCTTTTTTTTTTCTCCTTGGTCTGATTTGGATTTCTTTTTTGGGGCACTAATAAATTTTTTGACTGGTAAATTTTTTATATAAAACAAAAAAAAATTAGAAGTTTAAGATTTTTAATATACATACTTCAAAAACTATGACAAAATTCATAATCATTGGCTAGAAAAATCAAATGACGATGGCCACAAAATTCTTAACACTTATTTTTAATTCAACATTATAAAATAAAGTAGGAACTTGGCCTTTCAACTCTAGCCTAACTTATTATTTTTGTTTTAATTTTTGAAAGACCATGAGCTCCAGAGCTTGTTTTTTATTGTGACTTTAAAATGGAGGTTGGAGACTGTTGACCTCATTTTTGTATGAGGTCAGTAGGACCCATCCAGACCCCAAATCAATCTTGACCCTAGGATCAAGTTGATCTTAGATCAATCCAGGCTTTAAAAATCAATCCAGACTCAAATTGATTTAATCCCATGTTAATTTTAAAACTCAACTCAATCAAACTCCAGACTAACCTAGATTCTAGGATCCTCCTAGACTTTAGACCCTAGGATCTATTCTAAACCCTAGGATTCTGCCAGACTCTAGATCATAAGATCTTCTTAGACCCTAGGATCTATTTTAGACCCTAGGATTCCTCTAGATCCTTCTAGATCTTAGGATCATTCTAGACTTTAGGATCCTCCTAGAATCTAGACTTTAGGATCTATTCTAGATCCTAAGACTCTTCTAGATCCCATACCCTAGGTCTTCTAGATTCTAGGATCTTCCCAGACTCCAGTCCCTAGGATCTATTCTAGACCCTAGGATTCCTTTAAGCTGATCTGGACTCCAGGACCTATTCTAAACTCTAGAATTCTTCTAGATCAATCCAAGCTTCAATTCAATCTAGACTTAATTCAAACCCTATCATTCAAACTCAAAATCCAGCTTAAAACCAGAAATCCAGATCAAAATCCAAGGCTAAAGGTCTAAGTCCTGAAAGCCTTTCTAGCAAATCTTTAAACATTTCAAAACCCTATCAAATGACCTCTGATTCAGGATCTGTCAGTTCCACACTGATGTGACATGTCTCTAGAGGCAACCCTCCAAATTTGAGCTCATTCTGAGGTCTCTAACCTCAGAAACTGAATTGAAATCCAAAGGTTGTAAAACCTTCAAATATTTACAGTCTATGCCACTGGACCTGCCACCCAGTGGATTTTGATCTTGGAACTTTCTCCAAAGCTTCAAATCACTTCCAGACCCTTGATTATGACTCATTGAGTATTAAACTGCATTTTGTTGGACTCAATTTGACCCCCAGTTGACCAGGGGTCAAAATGACCAAAATACCCCTATGGGGTGTGAATAGTCACTTTGGTCAAATGAGCTCCAAATCAAATGCAATCACTTCCAGCAGGTTTCAAATATCAAACCAAACCTGTTGGACCCACTTCCAGCCCATGGGTCAACCTGGTTGACCAAGTCAACCTAGTTTGACCAAACAGGCCTTTATGGGTCAAAATAGGTCATTTTGACCAAATGACCTCCCCAGACCTTGGGACCACCTCCATTGGTCTCCAAATATCATTTCAAATCTGTTGAACCCATTTCCAGACCCTGGACCCACCTGGTTGACCAAGTCAACCAGGGTCGACCTAAAAGGCCCATTAAGGGCCCAAATAGGTCATTTTTAACCAAATGACCTCCCCAGACTTTGAGACCACCATCAGTAGACTCAGAATGTCATTCTGAATTGGTTGGACCTAATCCTTGACCCTGGGTCAACCCTGGTTGACCAAGTCAACATAGTTGACCTATTGGGCCCATTAAGGGCCTAAACAGGTCATTTGATCTAGAAGACCATTCCAGACCTTGAAAATACTTCTACTAGACTTCATTTATCAAATCAAGTCACTCTAGCCTAAACTCTAGCCCTAGGGCAACCTAGTTGACCAAATCAATCCATGTTGACCAATTTAACTCTTAAGCTTTTCTATTTTAAATCAAACCTTAAATGTATTCAAAACCCTGTCAAACTCTCATTGTCACTTCTCCCTATTGATTTGGCTCTGATGGGACCCTTGACCCAATCAACTGTTGACCAAGTCAACTTTGTCCAAGATTGGTCAAAGTTGACCCTTGTGAGTTAATTCAATCCACTTTGCCAACTTAATGTATTTTGAACCCAATCAAACTATTTTTTTTTAAGATCCATATCTAGCTCATTCCATGTCTTAAATGCTTCTCAATCATGGATGAATCTAATCTTATTGGATTCGACCAAGTCAAATCAACACAAACTTTGATTTGGTTAATTCATAGGTTATGATAAAACCATGACAAACTCAAGCTATCTATTTTCTAAATCAACCCAAACTCAAACCTAAATGCATTTTGTCTATTGGTCAATTAATTTCAAGTTGAGTTGACCAAGTCAACTTGTTATATTTAGTCAAATTCCTTCTTACATATTTAAACTTCAAGTCTTTAGCCATCAAACTCCTTTCAATGCATCTAACTAGCTGAAACACTCTTCCATTTGTCACATCAGCATTCCTTTTTAACTGTTGACTAGTCAACATAGTCAATAATCAAATGAATGGGTCAAACTTAGTCAAAACCCCATGTAAAATAATGCCCTCTAATCCAACCTTTTCCAGCAGCCTAGGTGGAGTCTAGAACCTTCTTAGAGCTATCCTTAACCCTTGGATGGATATCCAATGGCCTAAATTAACTCCACATGCACATGTGAGGCCAAAACACCCTTTCCACATGGCATGTCCTTTTATTCCTTCACTCCCTGCTGCTCTAACTGCCAAGGGACAGCTGGCATCATCAAGAAAAACTTCTAAACAAATCAAAGCCGTCTACATTGAGCAAGGACATTTTTGAATTGAGGAAATGGGCTAGATGAGGAATGATTCTCTCCCTTTTAGCTCTCTCTCTACCCGAGGACTCTCAAGATGAACTCTCTGTTCGATTGAGCTCCTAAGGTCTTCCATCGCAAGCATCTAGCTCAACTCCGCTGCTAGCAGCCCGCCGGCGGCGAGATTTCCGGCCACCCCACTCAAGTTCCGTCCAAAGCATCTCCAGCTCGATCCGTGGCTTTTCAAACCGCACTTTCAACAAGGAAAACTTACGTGGACAGTCAACAAGCTCAGAGAAATCAAAAAATCCAAAATCGAACGGTTTGATTCTTCAAAAACTCGAACCCTAGTCTAGGTTACACTAGTTTAAATAGCTTTTCTTTAAGCTTGTTTTAAGTCAAATAAAACTATCCACGTTAATTCTATTCATGTATGCAATTTAAGTTTAAAATTTCATTTAATTTAATCCATTGGTTTGAGAGAACGGGCTAAAAAACCTTTTCCTAGGGTTCTACGGTCCGTCTGCATGCATGTGCGAAATTTAGACCGTTGATCTCATGATCAACGGTCCAGATTTCATCATATCGCATGTCCATACAACCGCATGGTCTGCATAGCTGTCTAGATTTCGGTCCGCCTTAATCGCAACCGTTCATTCAGAACGGCGGAAGATCGGACGGCCATGATCAAGTGCCGACGTGGTTAAGTGAGGTGAGTGGGTCCCGCCGCTCTTAATCATGCGGCAATGATTGCGCCGCCGTGCAATCATTACCGCGGTTTGAAAGGCCCAACCGCAAGCTGCCATGTGGCATCCAGCAGCCGCCGCCGCACGTGGTTTGATGGACGAATTGGATGCTGCCAAGTGTCATCCAGCCACCCGTCCGATCCAATTTTAGTTTTAAAATTCAGTTTATTTTTTTTTAAATCCAGAACACTTTAAAAATTGATTAAAAATTAATTATAAATTAAAAAAATTTATATAATATATCAAAATGTTCATAATTTTAAACTCTTTTAAACAAAATTAAAATTATTTTAAAATATTCATTATATTTTAAATAATTTTTTTTAAAATATCAAAACTTAATATTTTAATTAATATTTAATCAAAATAAATCCAAATATTCTTAAAATTTTCATAAAATTAAATATTTTAATTTAAAAATTATTTTGAAAATCTAAAACCTAATTCATTTTGATTAATGTTGATTATGTTATTATTTTAATATTTAATTAACATTTAATTAAATATTAAACTAATTTTTTTTAAAATATATATATATATATATATATATATATATATATATATATGTATATATATATATATATTTTAAATAATTTTAAAAATCAGTTGATCTCTTAATATATTTTAAAATTATTTAATTTTGAAAATATTTTAGTAGTGTTTTGAAATATTAATTTTAAGTTCTCTACTTTCAAATATATAAATATATATATATTTTAAAATATTATTTTAAAATTATATGTATTTAAATCTTAAATATTTGAGAGATCCTTTTGAAACTTTAAGCATAGGTTGAGTATATGAATGTAATTTGTGGAGGAATGATTAGTGAATAATAATGTTCTAGTTATTCACTAATCACTTTGTTAATCATTTTAAAATTTCTTTTAAGTATTGCATGGGTAGGTACACACACCACCTAGTTTTAGGGCTCTCCTAGATTTAGGATTGGTTGTGATTGTGTATGTCCACATACTTTTCCAAGGGTTAGTGACTTTGATTGGAATCCAATTAACCTAGTGACATCATTAAGGACAATAATTAAGGATCTTTGTTTAGAGAACTTAGATTAATTCCAATAATTAGGATTGATCTCCTATTGACTTGAAACTTTGAACATTTGAACATAGTGATACATACAACCTTAAGAAAAAATCCTCACTGACTTTTGAGATCATTAAGCACCTTAATTAACCTAATCAATCTTAAACCTTAATTAAGCCATTTAAGCTTCCAGAAATTATAATAAATCAAATTTAAATCCAAAAATTACAAATAATACCTCAAATTGACCAGAATTAAACCATTAATCAATGAAAAATAAAAGCCCCTTGACTGGACTTCAAAATTAAGTTTAATTTAACTTTAATTGAAATTCAATATTTAATTAATTTAATTAATTAAAAATAATTAAAAATTCCAAAAATTTCTCAAACACTTAGAGATCACTCCTTAGGTCATTCCTAACCTTTGGAGTTAATTTCAAAAAGTTTGGAATTCATTTGGATTCAAATCACAAAAAAGGGTCTCTAATTAAACAATTTAAATAATTCATTAAATACTCAAAACTTCAAAAATTCATAACTAATTCAAATGAACTCCAAATTGAGCAAACTCAAAGGCACACAACTCATATTAAGGTCTAATATTTATTAAAAATGTTAAGTTTCCAGAAATCAATCAATTTTGAAAAAGTCAACTTTTGGTCAAACCTAGTTCAAATTCAAGTCAAAACTTCAAACCTTCATAATAAAATGTAAAAAAATCCAATTTCAGAGTACTTACTGTCTAACTGATCGTATTAAGGTCTAGTATTTTAATAAAATATTAACTTTCCAGAAAATATTTTAAGTTAAAAAGTCAATTTTTAACCCCTTAAATTAAATGATTAAAATGATCCGGAAAATACCAAAATTCAACATATCATTCAAAATTCCAGAAAACATTAATTTGAACTTAAAACCAGCAACCAATTGATTCTAATGAAAATTAATCAACCTTTAAACCTTAATCAAACTTAAATCACTTAATTATATCGGGTACCACTGGGTAACCCAAGCCTACGAGGCTATTAAATTAGCCACAAGGAAGGTGAAATAAACTTCACGGCCTCGATGTGAAATAAAGGTGGTGTCCAACAAATAATTAAAATCAAATTTAAAATTAAATTCAAATCATTAAGATTTAAATTTTAATTAAAATCCCTTAAGCCTTCAACCAACTAGAACATCAAGTAATTTCAATCAAGTACCCTATCTAGGACATATCAAAGCCACATGGCCTACCTCACACACTTTAGATGGTTTGCTAGGACAACCAACTCTAGTCTTAGGCTAGGCCGGTGTTTACTTTTCTGCTACTTGCGTGTGCCGAGTTTTCCGTGGTTTTCATTGCATGCTGGTTGTTAGATTTAAGTAATTGATGTTGATGTGATTGTTTATTTATTTACCGCACTCTGTGATGTGATTGATTGTACGTTAGACCTACCCTTAGGTTAGGAACAATTTATACTAATTCAATCTTATGCAGGTGGCCATGCTCATACAGGGCATAAATTAAAGGGGGCAAAATCATAATTATTAAATTGCACAGGTGCTAATCATGCTTAAGTCCCCCTTTAAAATTAAAAGAGCATGGCCAAGCGTGGCTGGTTTGAGTATTTTAAATTTCAATATATTAACTACTTGGGATGTCAAATATAACTGTTGATTATTAGGATAACCTTGCAGGTTGTTGAGTCTAGATTTTTAAATTTCTATTGATGTAATTTGATCTAAATTGAGTTGTAAATTATTTAAAGTACTTTGAGATTGAGATGTTTAAACATCCAATTTGGAATCCAAAGAGGAAGGAACATCCCTTAGGGGAGAGTTCCTATCCATTTGGAGATCCAAATTAGGATGAAGTTTAAGTACCCAAAGAGAAAAGATAACACCCATATTCAGGGGGAGTTTCTTTTCATTTGGATATCCATACCCGACGATCCAAGGAGTTCCAAGAAGATAAAGAAGTGAAGAACGAGAAGAATCTCAAATCTCAAAGTCACTTGTGTCTTAGGAGTAGAATCCGGGTTGTAGTCAGTGGTACCCGGCCACTTTATTTTATTGCAGACCCTGGGTTGTATAATTAAGTGGCACTTGCCACATGGACTTTCAGTTTGAGCATTTATTTAATTAATTTAATTATTTAATTGATTTGATTGATATGTTGATTGCGATTAAGGACTTGCATGCTTTTAGGAGTTTTTTGGTGCTTATTGCATGTCGTATTTGATTTAGCCTGGAATCCGATCGGAGGCTCGTGAGAGTACGGTCATAAACTATTTCTAGTTAAACAAAATTTAAAATTTTTAAGCTCAGATAGTAACTCTAACGCTTCTAAGAAGTAAGCCCGGACTCGCCGGGGGTTTTTCATGCATACATATTGACTTTTCTCATCCGTGTTAGACACCTCCCCGCCTGCGAGTTCTGGCAGACCACCTGACCTATTAGGGTGCAGTTCTGTCCAAGGGGATGTTGTGCAATCTCTAGGATAAAATATATTTTTTAAGCCTGATTTTAAAATTGCTTCATTCTGATTTCAAGCATTTAATCGAGTCAACTAGCATGCATTGCATTAGTAACAAATTAAATTTGAGTCTAAATCTTAATTGTATTTTTTAGCTTAAGCATTTCACCCAACATAAGTTAAGGGGCTAAATAGGAATCTGCTCTAGATGTCAGCCCCGCTCTCCTTAAATAAATCTTAAACAACATCCTCAATCACTCTTTCATAAAGACTCTGACTCATGGTTTTAAAGCGTTTAGGTGGTTTAGCTGGCTCCCCAATCCAGGCCGGGGTAAGTCCAAATTGCATTACATTAGCTAGGATCCGGGTCACTGATTCTTAGTACCCATTTTTAGACTTAGGTTCTGAGGAAAATCTTCAATCTTAAGACCTCAACCTTTCGGGAATCTAATTCCCACCTTCTAATAAAATTGATCATTCAAACTTAAATATCTTTCAATCAAATTCAAGCCCAACACTTAGGATAGTTTGAGGTGTTTCTGAAGTAATTCAGAATCTCAAAACACCTCCTACTCTTCTTCCTTTGACTCCAGAAATAAGTGTTCAATCTTGAACCAATCCCTGTTGGATTTCCAGTCCTTTAACCTCTTTTGATATCAATCTTTGAATTCTTAAATAAAATTCGTGTCGCTATTTTAATCGAGAGTATTCGTAGAAAATTTTCTGGTTTCCTACGATGTAATTAACTACGAGGGCTTGCGCTCGTAGGAGATTTAGAAACCCAGAACTGATTTCAAAATTAAACTTTTCAAAACCCTCAATTAACTTTCTTTGGGAAAATCAAACTCGACGATCATTATCGTCATTTTCAGACTATCAATAGTGATTGATAACTTCTTTCTACGGAAGGATATATCAATTACTATCGTAGACTTGATTGTGAGATCAATGATCTTCTTATCCAAATTATTGTAGTTAAATATCTGATTGAATACTCATTTTGACCCTTTGGGGTCATATGTAGTTCTTTCTCAAATTCAACTACGATAATCAGGATAAACTAAAATTTGTAATCTGAACCTGTTAGAGAACGATATGTTCACCTTTTGAGGTGATATATCATTCATAGTAAGTGTTTGATTATAAAATTTAAATTCCAGAAATTAAATATTTCCCAAAGAAAATTAAACACTTTTTCAAACCTATATTTTTATCAATCACAACAGAGACTCGTCCAGCTATATAACAGACTCATGACATTTATATTTGTTCACATTTAGTGATGCAATTGTGTGTTGGAATTAAATTTATCTATAGATGATACCAGACCTTGCTAACAAATGAATCCTTTGAGGGGAGGCCTGAAACTTGTTTGAAGAATGGAGAGGAAGCAATTGTGTGTATGGAAGTGTTCAAGGAACTTAAAGTCTCAATCAGTCAAACAAATCCAAAATTCTAGTTTTCACCTTTTATTTATAAGGATCTAAGGGTTAAATGAAATGCTACATTTGAAAGAATAAAAAATATATTGGTTTAAATGAGCCTCGATATAAACTTTCCTAGACATGTGTTGCCTCCTAAATGACTATGTGGGTTTATGTTAAAAGCATTTAATAATATAACTTTGTGGCAAGTTCAATCAAGCTAACTATGTTCAGAGGAGTCACGAGTTTGATCTGTCAAGGCTTACGACTGGTATGCATGTTAGGCCTACAAATGACCTATGCTGATGATCCCAAATTGCCTTAGAAGAGAAAGGTGAGCGAGTTGTTATTGCAAGAATGTAGAGCTCTAGATTTGATGTTCTCAATAAGATGAGCTATGGATTTTAGGAGTATGCGCTTTCCAATAGTTGAGCTTGGTGAATATGAATAAAGATACCCACCCAAGATAAGGGTAAGTGAACTTGATGATTAACCCTTTTAACACAGTGATTTTTGAGTCATCTGATCTACAAATGTCCTTTATTGCCCTCTATATGGGATGACCTTTTATAGGCTCGTGGAAATAGCGCTTGCTAATCATTAGGCAAGTTGCACTACAAGACCTTTGTGAATATCCCTCATTAACTATTTGGTGAGCTCAACTATGGTTCCCCTTAATGAAAGTTCCATCATTGCATCCCATCGACTATATGCTAGGTACCTATGATGGTATATGTGAGTATATTTATAGTTCCTCGACTAACTTGACACTTCGGTGGATGAATGAAAATGTGACAAGTGTTCAATAGGTACACTAGTTAGTAATTGTTGACCTCATCTTTTGTACGAAGTTATTTATAAGCCCAAAACTCTTAAACTTCTAATAACCTTTTCCCATAAGTATACCCTAGCCTATTTGAAACCCTAGGTAAAGCCTTTGGAATATGATTTTACTCTTTGCATATTGACCTATCACTTTTTTAGAGTATCTCTACACTAAAAAAATTCCTAGCTATTAGGGCACCTTAAAGCCATAATGGGTATTTATTGGGGCACATGATCCATTGGGACACCTTACAATTGTGTCATTTAAGTAGATGCTGGCATATGGGTAAAACTAAACGTTTTAGACACATGAATTTGATACAAATAGTATCCAAATGTGACACCCTTAAGATGCCCTAATATACTAGCTTTTTTAACATTTTAATTTGATAGAAATTGTGTGTAAATACAACAAATATTAGGTGTCATAAAAGGCAAACTATCTTATTGCATTTATTTGATGGAAAATGTTAAGTAATAAGACATTTTTAAATTGCCCTAAGGTATGCTCTTTCTCAACACTTTAATTTGATGAAATAACCTTACTAAAATGACATTATTAGGTGCCTCAATATATGTTTTATCCAACCTGCATTACATTCAATTATCAATTAATTATGATGTCTTGCAATATTTCAATTGCTAATATTTAATCTCCAATCGAATATCTAAAGATCACACATAAAAATTTACATAAGCTTTTTTTTCCTCAAATAAAAAATATTATTTCCTAAAAAAAATTACAGTATTTTTATTTTCCATTGTATAAAATAAACAAAATCAAGCTTATTTTATGTGCACATAATCAATCTACTACAATAAATACATTTACAACACATTACAATAAAACAAGAAACACTGCAGTAATTCTGATTGCTGGGAGATCCATCTTCTCTCCACGCCTTTCATTGACAACAGCTGTGATGGAAAACATAAATGCAAGGAGAAATCAGTGCCTAGATTCTCTTGGCAATCCAGGGAGAAATTCTTGAATGCGGTTTTCAGGTTGTCCGATCAGAAGGGATACCAAAAAGCTTCTCTTTGGTGAACCGAAACAAATTCAATCAAACAACAGCTATTAACACACAACAATACATCTCAAATAAATTGTATCAAATAGTTACCTGTTGCTAGATATGTAGCCGGCTTGTGGTTACTAGTCTAGGTATATGGACCACCTACTCTATATAAGCTGGTACACCCTGTATAATAAAGAGAGGTTCTTAATCTCTTCTTGATGAATCATTCCTGTATATCTTCTCTCGGCATCTTCTTCTTCTTAGATCTGGTACAGAATCTCTCTCGCTTCTACATGGTATCAGAGCGGGCGTGAAGAAGTTCGCATCCATGGCCACTTCCGCAACTTCAGACGTTGCTGATACCTCCGATTCTCAGGAGACTATCGCTACCGTCATTCCCTCATCGTTGAAGTTCGTCGTTGCTAACCTCAAGAACATCGTATCTACCCAGTTATCGACCGAGAACTACTCTCTCTGGCGATCTCAAATCAAGAAAATCATCAGGGCAAATGGATTCGAAAATTTTCTTGATTCCTCCATACCTTCCCCACCGCAGATGATAAAACAACCCGACGAGTCCCTGATCCCTAATCCTCTGTATTCACAGTGGATCTTGACGGATCAAAATCTCGCAGCTGCAATATGCTCCACGATCTCCATCTCTGTCCTTCCATACATTGTCAATCTTGATTCAACGTCGGCCATCTGGAGCACACTGGAACGCAGATTTCAAGCGTCAAATCGTTCCAAAGTCATTCAGCTCAAGAATGAGCTACACAACATTGCTATGAAAACCTCTACAATGACTCAATATCTCACCAACATCAAATCTTTGGTAGATCAGATTGCTGCAGCAGGCGCAAATCTTGACACAGAAGACATTCTTCTGTATACCCTCAATGGTCTTCCGCCAACGTATCAAGCATTCAAAACTGCAATTAGAACCATGCTCACACCCATTAGTTTGGATAATCTTTACTCACTGCTCCTCAGTGAAGAAGTTCATATCAATGCCGATGCATCAAGAGCTGCTTCTCAACCGGACTCCACTATGGCTCTCTTTTCATCCCGGGGTCGCGGTCGACGTAACCGTGGTCGATCCCAGTCGAACATCTCTAACAGCAATCGATCCACCTCCAATTCTTCCGTCACTTGTCAGATATGCAATAAACGGGGCCATTCAGCTACGAACTGCTGGCACAGAACAAACATTCAGTATACTCCTTCGTCTACGTCTCAGCCTCCAAGGGCCCTTGTTGCCAACTCTGACTCTTCTAACACCGAATGGTATCTTGATTCTGGAGCGTCGAATCACCTAACCAATTCCCTTGAAAATCTTCAGGTCTCTGCTCCTTACTCTCATTCTGATGGCGTCACTGTCGGAGATGGCAGATCTGTTCCGATAGCTAACACTGGTGCTGGTATTCTACCAACACCGTCCCGTAAGTTGCATTTATCTAATCTTCTTCATATTCCTAATCTTCACTACAATCTTCTGTCAATTTCGCAACTCACCCGTGATAACAATATCTCTATTGTATTTGACTCATGTGGCTTTACTATTAAGGATTTGAAGACCAATCAAGTTGTTCTTCAAGGACCCTGTAGTGAAGGTCTCTATTCGCTGAAGACTCCCACATCTGCTCCCTCTCACTCTGCTCTTATCACCGCCAGTTGCAAATCTCAAGTCTGGCACGATCGTCTTGGCCATCCACACAAGAGGATTCTTGAAGTTCTTGCTAGCAAACATCCTACTCTCAACCTGTCTGTTAAGAATTTCATTTGTAACTCTTGTAAGGCTAATAAGGCCCATAAACTTTCCTTTGATACATCTACTAATCATCGTAGTAATATTTTGGATTTGATTCACTCTGATGTCTGGGGTCCGTCTCCTGTGATTTCCAAACAAGGGTATCAATACTATGTTTTGTTTGTGGATGATTGCTCTCGTTTTTCTTGGATCTATCCTATGGCTCACAAATCCGAAGTTACTTCTATATTTATTAATTTTAAAACTCAAATCGAAACCTATACTTCTCGCAAAATAAAATGCATAAGAACTGACGGGGGAACGGAATACGTTAACCACCAATTAGATCTATTCCTCAAACAAAATGGCATTAATCATCAAATATCATGCCCTTACACCCCGGAGCAGAATGGCTTAGCTGAACGAAAACACAGACATATTGTTGAAACCACCAGAACTCTTCTTTATCAGGCCTCTCTTCCTTTTTCCTACTGGACTGAAGCTGCTCTCACGGCGATCTATCTAATTAACAGGATGCCTTCTCCTACTCTTCATAACAAGACTCCTTATGAAATTTTTCACAATCGGCAACCTGAATACTCTCATCTCCGCATCTTCGGATGTCAGTGTTTTCCTCTCATTCCTTCGCAGCTTCGGCATAAGCTTCAACCCAAAACCACTCCCTCTGTGTTTTTAGGCTATTCAGATACTTATAAAGGGTACAGGTGCCTTAATTTAGCCTCTAACAAAATCCAAATCTCTCGCAATGTCACCTTTAATGAGAACATTTTTCCGTTTGCTAACACTCAGCCTCAGCCGTCTGTCTCACCTGATCCTACTCTTCCATTCCTTTTTCTTCCCACCTCCTCTATCTCCACTACTGCCATCCCTCCTTCTATCAAAATTCCCTCCCAGCAAGTTTCCACTACAACCAATTCCTACAGTGATCAAACTTATCATCCTAACTACAACGAGCAATCTGTTCCTTCATCAAATTCTTGTTCTGCATCTCCTACTCCGGTGCCTACTTACTCCACTCATCCGATGGTAACGAGACTTCGCACTGGATCTCTGAAGCCCAGGCAAAGATTAAATCTGCTTCACACCACATTACTTAGCTCTGATCATCAGGATCCGACTACCTTCACTGCAGCTGTCAAACTATTTGAATGGAGGAAAGCTATGGCAACTGAATTCTTTGCCTTACAAAAGCAAGGTACATGGCAGCTTGTTCCCCCACCTTCGAATGCTCCCATCATCGGATGCAAATGGACCTACCGCACTAAACGCCATGCCAACGGCTCTGTAGCCACTCACAAAGCTCGCCTTGTGGCAATGGGCAATCATCAGGAGTACGGAATCGACTACAATGAAACCTTCAGTCCAGTCGCTAAGCTTCCAACTATTCGGATTCTCCTAACTGTTGCGTTGCACAACGGTTGGCCTGTTCAACAACTTGATGTTGCAAACGCATTTCTTCATGGTAAATTATCCGAAATTGTTTATATGGCTCAACCAAAAGGCTTTGAGGACTCTTCACATCCAAATCATGTTTGTCTTCTCAACAAAGCTATTTATGGTTTGAAACAAGCGCCGCGTCAATGGTATAACACTTTCACTTCTTACCTTGTTTCTCTTGGATTCGTGCACAGTAAATCTGACCCCTCTCTTCTTACTCGCATAAAGGCTGATTCCAAAATATTTTTTCTTATATATGTGGATGATATTTTAATTACTGGAAATAATGCATCTGCTATATCAACTCTACTCAATCAACTTAACACTAATTTTTCCATGAAACATCTTGGAGAGGCAAATTCTTTTCTTGGCATACAGATTTCTCACCCAAATGGCAGCTACTTCCTCAACCAGCAACCCTATGCTCTCTCCATTCTTCGGCAAGCTCACATGGAACAGTGCAATCCACTATCCAACCCGACGTGTACCAAAATGCCCAACACATTTTCTGATGATACCGTGCTCTCCGATCCTCATCTTTACAGGAAGTTAACTGGTTCACTTCAATATTTAACTCTTACCCGACCTGATATTGCTTATACTGTTAATCTTCTATCCCAGCATATGCATAATCCTCTATCTCAACATGTTTTTATGCTTAAACGTCTCCTTAGGTATATCAAAGGGACAAGTCATTATGGTTTACCTATTACCAAATCTACTCTCACTTTACAATCCTTTTCTGATGCAGACTGGGCTGGCGATCCAATATCCCGGAAATCTACCTCTGGATATTGTTCTTTTCTTGGCGACACTATAATTTCATGGACAGTCAAGAAACAACACACTGTTGCAAGGTCATCCACTGAATCGGAGTACCGAGCTCTCGCTGCAGTCACAGCAGATATCATTTGGCTTCGTCGTGTTCTTGCCGACTTTGACATTCCTCCTAATGCTCCTACTGATCTCTATTGCGACAACACATCTGCAATTGCATTAGCGAATAATCCGGTCTTTCATGCTCGTACAAAACATATTGAAATCGACCAAAGATTTATTCGTGATCACATTCAAAATCAGAATATTCGCCTTCTTCCGATCAGCACAATTGACCAAGTGGCCGACATCCTCACCAAGCACCTCTCCACTCCGAGGTTTCATCTTCTTCGTACCAAACTGACTGTCTCTCCCGATCCATCTGCTTGCAGGAGAGTATTAACACACAACAATACATCTCAAATAAATTGTATCAAATAGTTACCTGTTGCTAGATATGTAGCCGGCTTGTGGTTACTAGTCTAGGTATATGGACCACCTACTCTATATAAGCTGGTACACCCTGTATAATAAAGAGAGGTTCTTAATCTCTTCTTGATGAATCATTCCTGTATATCTTCTCTCGGCATCTTCTTCTTCTTAGATCTGGTACAGAATCTCTCTCGCTTCTACAACAGCAATGAAGAAAATGAATTGAAGTGTACAAGTTGTGCAAGAAGGGTAAGAGAGGATCCAACAATTCCAACATTTCAAGACCATCAACATTCTAGAAGTTTTCAATTTTACCTTGATTCAAGAGGTTCCAATCAGTTTCTTTATTTTCACCTTACCTTTTAATATTTTTAAGCTTCTTGAATACCAAATACTATGGCTGCTTTGTGCAATTTTTGGGTGGCTGGAATTGCAGTAACTCTTAACACTTTCAAGAAGAAGAATTGAACAAGCGAAGCTATTGTTTTGAGAATACTACAGCAGCTGTTTTTGCAAAAAACGATCCTGAAAGAATGGATTTTTGGAGGATAACCTCTCTTTGGCTCGGAATGAATTGGGTCCTTCCAGTGAGGTTTGGGTAAACGATTTAATTGTGTCAAGTATCGTTTTAGTTCAAGTTTAGAGATTCTTTTGACTTGTGTATGACCTACTTGAGAAACTAGTTTTAACAAAGATCAATTGTTTAGTTTTCTCCTTCATACATAAGGTGTCAGTACTGTTACAAAAATAATGCCTGTTTAGACATAACATAGGGATGAAAGTGCCTTACTACTGCCTTGCACTGCAAGAAAGGCCAGTCATGAGGAACATTATCCAGTAGATACACAAAGTCCTTAGGTTCTGCCACAAAAAGTAAAATTTAAAAAAAAAATGCTAAAATTGAAATATAAATATTTATGAAATTAAATAGAAAATGGGAGCTCTAAACTTACAATTTCCAAGGCCACCGCAACATTTATTAATGATACCTCTCTGTCCAGTTATTTCCATAGCCTCAACAATTCTTCTTATTATTTTCTCCGGTTCTTGAACAGGCTGAGGTAGACCAAAGTTACAAATTCAAAAAACAAATGCAAGTAGAATCCTACTATACTAACAAAACCAGTCTAAGTGCAAGATTGGAGAAATAACATAATATCAGCACTCATTGGACTTATCATACTGCATAAGCTAAAAAATTCAAGAGAGTCATCAAAGAAAAACAGTGCTCAAGCAAAGTTGATGACTGATTTGAGAAAAACAAGAAAGTTTAAAGGTCATGATTCTCAAAAGGAGAAGCATGCTCGACACAACTCTTCAAAAGAACAAATTTAATTCTAGTATGAATTGGGAGTTTAGATATTCAAGGCAAAATATTTTGTTCATGAAGCTCAAACATCATTAAGAACATTGCAATGAATAAATTGGAAGAAAATATACGCAAATTATAAATGCCCAAAAACAATTTCAATAATATAAATCAATGCACAACAAAGAAATTAAAACAAAGATGTCATGTCAGCAAAGCATAATAAAGAGAAACAAGCAAGTTTAATTAGGTGGTCTGTTGTAATTAGGAGAAATCAATCACATGAAATTAGAACAAAAAAATTGAAAAATTCTATGCAGAACCAAATAATCATAATGAATAAGGTCATACATTTTTTAAGAGAATCATTATGCCATTAAATGTTGAAGCCTATAACATCATGATGGAGAGCGGCACCTCATATGAAGCACGAGCATCGCCCATTTCCAGGGATTTCTGGTATGCACAGATGAAATTGCTTGGAACTTCATCAAATGCAGAGTTCACATCATTTAGATTCCCTTGTTCAGCCTCCCAGAGCCTATAATCTGTAAGAGTTGATCTCAGATTCATTAAAGAGACAGATAATTGATGATGGAATAGAGTACAGATGTGTTGAGCTTGCTTTACTTTCTCCTGTAGAAACAAATAAGAAGATTGTTCACATTACTTAAATGACCCAATATGTAATAATAGTGTTCTTTTTCCAAGGGAAATAGTTTCAACATCATTATCACTCACATGAATTGTTAGAAAGACTGCCTGCACAAATTCTCTGTATGCTTCCCGAATATTGCTGCACTAAAAAAAATGCAATCTACAAGCAGTAAGAGCACACTCGAATAAAGTTCTCATCTTTCATAAACCACCCGGTGTATATTCTGACACCGAAGGATCATGTTCTTGAACAATCAAAATATTTAAAACTAACAGGAGAAGGTGATTACATATATTTTTTTTAAATTAAAATAAAATCAAAGGTAATTAATTTAGAACAATAGTTTTAAAGATAAAGACAAGTAAAAACATACAGAATTATTTGTACTTAGCAGAAAAAAAATATTTCAACAAAATAATGAAGAATGTTGAACATATTATGAGTTTTTCATTAAAAGAATAAGCTCAATGATTTTATTAAATAGCAATGATTACATGTCTTATAAGAATGAAATGAAGGACCTTTTCTTAATCAAGTATGATGTGATTTGATTTAGGTTATTGCTACTAGAATTCATTATTGTAAATTTAACAATAACTACTAAATTTTGTAAGTATGAGAAGGATTATTTTTAAACATGCATTGGGGTTGTAGAAAAAGGGGTAGCTTGTTGGATATTATTTATCCTTCCTTAGGTAATCAAATCATCACAAATTATATATCAAAATACAATATTGTTACTCTTTTGTGTGTTCAGAAAAGCATGGTGAATTGGCCTACAATGTCAGAAATACATATTACTTACTAATGAGAATGCAATTGTAAGAACAACCACTTCACTGGCTAGGGTTGCCTCATCAATCAGAACCATATCAGAACCATGGTAAGGTGAGAGAACAATTTCCTGCCGCTACTAGAAACCGGTTTGAAGACAATTTCAGCTTCATTAGCAAAACTTGCTTCAAGACAGACCCGAGCATCCTCAAGCTTAAAGGAAGTCCCAGGACGGAACCTGCTTTCTAAAATAAAAAGACATTGAATACAACAAAAACAAAAGCAGCAAATACAACAAAAAGAAATCCGTAAAGGAATAAAATAAAGTAGGAATTCAAGATCAGTGCAAGACTGAATTTGAATATGAACCTGACGGCATTAATGAAAAACATCACAAACAGAGCATCTCCAAACAGAGCAACAGTGCAGAAATTAATATAAAGGAAAACGCAATAACAGTAGCAGAAAGTTCTCACATTTCTGTAATCTCATTCCCCGTCATTATAGTAATACAATACTTCTGTGTTTATACACAGCTGAAATAGTTATGCAGAAAGCAGAGTTGCTGTATATCAACGGTCTGATCTAGTCGGTTAGGAATCTATGATGGAGATTGTAAGATGAAGAAGTGATCTGAAAAAGTGCAAAGAAAGTAGTCATAAAGTGATATAAGGACTTCTGTATAGCAAGAGTTGGAAGCACTTATGTATGTTGTTTATCAATTAAGATGTATTATTTCAATGAAGAAATGGCAGAAAATAAAAAATAGGGCATAAGTGACCGGCAAAAACAATATATATGATGTGCCCCTCCATAGATTCACTAACATAATATAGACTCAAAACAATAAACTACTATAAAGATTGCAGTTTAAGAGAATAGTAAGTTCTGTAGGGGAAAAAGTGAAAATATTCCACAGACCATCTAATTCAAAGCAAAATGAAAGCGACATAACCTCACTAACTCACCTTGCTAGCTATGATGACACCGGTGACAACCCGGATCAATGTGATGTCGGTGATCCACGCCTCACGCTTCACAGTTATGATGTAAGCGAACACCGTGGTGAAGAAAGGTGTGGTCGCACCCATGGCATAGTTGAAGGAAATCGGAAGGTATCGTAGATGTTGCTGCTTACCATGGATCCCTAGAAAACGAAGCGGAGCGCAGCTATCTTAAGAAACAGCAACCGCGAACGCACGGCCTGCGTCGGGACAATCTTTATCCAAGTGATTGAGCAGAGAGCAAGCCGTCATGTGGCACATGGTGAGGAAGATCGGGTACTTGAAGTCGTAGTTGCTTAACAAGTATTTATTTAGCAGCAGCACGTTAACGTTGGATACAAACCACGAGATCACAAACCCACAGTGAACAACCGATCGGTGACTGCCGGGGCTGGCGAGATTAGCTTCCCTCTCATCCTCTCTCCTCTTTCAACTAGGGGAGATCGGCTCTTTCTCTCTCCCTCCAGCGAAGATATGGCAGGACTGCGATTGGGATGTCGGTAGCGGCTGCTACTGCAGTTGCTGGAACTAGATAGAATTCATGCTATCTACCCAAGAGGTGCATTAGCCGAAAGGTCAACGGATCGAGGGTGATCTCATTGGAGGGATAAGACAAGATGCGAGAGATGAAAGAGATAGGGTTTCTCCGATTCAATTATAGTTGATATCTGAGAAATAAAATTCCTTCCCCTCCATTTTCTTCGATCTCGTTCCTTAACCACCGTATTTAATTACATGGGCTTTTAGCATTGACATTTTTTCTTATATTTAAGAACAAGTCCGATCAGGGTGGAAGAAACCGCAAGGTTTCCTAGCTCGCGAACGGTGGACTGTTTTAACCAGTAAAGGGCGGGAAGCAAGATGCCTACCAAATTATTTATCGCAAAATAATCCTTGTATCGTAAAAGATATTTTTTATCACATTTTATTAAAATTGCCTTAATAATAATACTGTAGTAAAATATCATTTCTTTTGTAGGGCTAGTAACTATTGGAAACCTCCATGCCCTTACAATTTCTAAACCCCAAACCTTAAAGCATGAAACCTAACCTCACCATAGTTACAAATCTTGCCTCTAAATAAGATATCTATGTTCAAACCTTCTCCTAAACCAATGAAAGTGACTTGAACTTATTTATAAACATTATTGCAATGATTTGAACCCATTGGGGTTCATGGTTAACCATGGTTGACTTAGGTTGACAAAGTTTGATATTTTGAATCCTTAAACCCTTAAGCTTGAACACATGCATGAAAAATCTTACAATCATGGATAAAAATCTTAGGGTTTATCTCTAGGCCTCCTACAATCATTTTTGAGCATGCATAAACCCATTTGGACCCACAGTTGATTATGAATAGTCTTGTTGACCATATGGACCCCATTCACCTAAAACCAAAATTTCTGTATACACTTAACCAAAGCATGCTAAACATATCAATTAATCACTCAAACTTGTTTGAGTGCAATGTAATCCATGGTGAGCTATGGTTGAAAAAAATCACCATGAATGGACATTTGAACCATAACATACATTTCATGAATTTGATCATATTAAGACCTTAGCAAGCCCACAGACGCATTTCAAAAAACTCAAATAAACTACCCTAAACCAAAAGAACTTATCCCTTGGGCTAGGTTATCCATTGCTGACCAAGTCAACCTAGGTTGACAAAATGGCCCATATGCCCTTTCCCTTTGCATTCAAGCTTAATCCTTGGACCTATGACATTCAGAAGGGGTGGTAAGGCAAATACAAGAAGTTAATGTTGAGTTAATATGAAACTCGATGAATTTGAAATATGCTTATATTTTCATGATATAAAATTTATAACAATCCACTATTTTACGCAAGTATACGTGTGATAAGTGTAAATTATATACTATTTTATGCATTTTATTTTCAGTGTAAATATTTTATTTTAGTTATTTTTGTGCAAGAAAAATACAAAAATGACAAAAATTACAGCACCATTGTGTCCAACGAATCAACGCCGTAGCACCACCTTTAATACCGTTGAAGCGCCAAAAACTAGACATTGCAGTGTTGTGTTCTTTATTTGAAATCGCTGCGACTGCAACACAACTTGTGCCGCAGCATCAAAAAGTTAGCTTAGCAGTTCCAGACTCTGTATTCAAATGTCACGATGCCACATCACTCATGCCTTGGCACCATTTTTTATCACTTGGGCACTACAGTGCTTGAATGTCAGCATCATCACAGCATTGCATTGTAACTTCTAAGGGTAACTTTTTTTAATGAAGAGACATGATTGTTCATTAAGTAACCAATCCACATCTGCAAGCACCGCGGCAGTGCAAAAGTTACAGCTCCGAGGTGCTAGTTCTCTTCAAGGGCATCATAACACCACTCTTTCAAGTATTGCAGCGCTAGTTGCCATATTATGTCTTCCTATAAATAGTTATGATGTTATATTTATAGAGGAGTTCAATTCAAAGTTCGTGAGGGTTATGAAACCCTATAGAACTAGCTTGAGGCTAACCAAGAGGGGAGGAGGGGGGGGGGGGGGGGGGGGGAGGGGTGGGGTGAATTGGTGTTTTAAAAAATTCTTAACCAAAAAAAGCTTTTTTTTTTATCTTTTTAAATATTTTAAAATTAAACATTCTTAAGCAGAAGCAGATACCAAAATCAAAGATTTCAACCATAGAACAAATCACATAAAAATGCAAAAATAAAATGCAAAAAAGTAATAAGAAAGAGCACACCGAATTTTATAGTGGTTCGGTCAAATCTGACTTACGTCCACTCCCCAGAACCTCTCATTCCAGGTATTGCACTATTCAATTAGTGTCTCTCCTTTTTCCCCCATAGTGTGAACCTCCGAAAGGACACAAAAACACCGCCGCCCCGTGAAGGGAGACTGTATTTATCAATGGGAGGGCAGATTCGATCACACATATGATTAACCATTGAGGATAGTGGCTCCCACCAGCACACCCCAATTGGTAATAATATATGTGACCTTATCATCACAACGGGTTTCCCCCACTCGATACATCAGCTCGAGTGGGGTTTTTTTGAAAGTGGGATTCGATTTCCCACGGGCGCAAGCCCTCGTGGTTAATTACATCTCAAGTCGAGGCCTGAGAAA
Organism: Dendrobium chrysotoxum; assembly: GCA_019925795.1. Lineage (NCBI taxonomy): Eukaryota > Viridiplantae > Streptophyta > Magnoliopsida > Asparagales > Orchidaceae > Dendrobium > Dendrobium chrysotoxum. Next base: position 25,721,480 of record CM034300.1, on the reverse strand, counting down.
ACTCTCGATTAAGGATTCTATATTATACTCTCAAATAGGATCGACACATAGGGCGAAGACTAGGAAATCCTACTCGAGGGGGAAGAAAAGTTTAACTAGGCTTAGTCAACATGCATGGCCCAGATTAGCATCCGGAGGGACTAAGGTAGTGAGAAGAAACTGGAGAAAAAAAATCATGTACTCAAAACATGCAGGAGAGAAAGATGGAGGTGGCATCATCCGTGTGACGTAGATAAGTAGGGTTTATAGTCTCTAGACGATAGAAGACTTACCTACCGATGAGGCGTACTATGAGACACTGATAGTAGTAGCCTTGAATCCTAAATCTAGAGTGGGTTTAGTGTTCTATGCACAACACTAACACCCATGTCCTAGCTAATGCATTCTAGGCTTATATCCTACCTGAAAAGGAAAGCCAGCTAACCACCTAGTCGTATACAATCCATGTTGTTCAGTCTTTATGAAAGATGGGTAGGTAGCTTGGTTTTTAGAAGTAGGGCCGATGTCTAGAGAGTTTCCTAATTGGCCCTAGACTTATATAGGGTGTATGCTCCTAGAACTAATGTAATTAAAGTTTTAATTTAATTAGTTTTTAATGTAATGCATGCTGGTTTGAGTTTCTAAATCAGGTATGCATAGAATTTTAAAGAGGCTTATAAAATAATTTTTTTTTTAGAAAAGACTTGACTTTCCTAGATCCAGCACCTCATCCTCATAGGTCGGATTATCTGGACTCTACCCGCAGGCGGGGAAGTGTCTTATAGCAAGGAGGGAGAGATATGCAATAATATGCATGCGACCCTGGATAGTTCTGGCTATTCCCTAGGTCGTTAGGTTTCTATGTTATTTAATTCTTAAAATTTTAAAATTTTATTATGAGTAAAAAAAGATTTGTTCCTAAAGAGCCTAACAAAATCAAGCCAAGCACATGTAAGAAAGAAACTTAAAAAATGCATGCAATTTTTACTGCGTAAATAATATAAACACATCAATATAAATCCATAGATAAAGTAAGAAAAAGTCCACAGTCCACGGTAAGTACCGTATAAGTATAACCCAAGGTCTGCAGGAAAGTAATGGTGGCCAGGCCCCACCGACAACAACCTGGATTCTAATCCTACCAAACGACGCAAGTCTTAAATGCGAGGCATTTTGTCTTCAAATCTTCATCTTCGAGTGGATCATCTTCCTTAGGATCTTCTTCCTTCAGATCGTCTTCCTTCAGATCGTTCTCCGGAAGGGTACCCAAATGAATAAGAAATTCCTTATGAAGGGCCTTACTTTTTCTCTTTAGGTACCGAGTATTTGAAATGCCTTGCCTTTAAAGACTTTCACAACTCGATATGAATTACAAATTTTATTATGAAAAATAAAATCTAGACTCAAACTGAGCCTGCAAGGTTATCCTAATGAAAATCTCAAGCAGTTTAATATATCACATCACAAGTAGTTATACCAGGGCAAAAAAATAAACACACTTGGCCACACTCTTATTCATTTGGGGGCTAAGCATTCTGGAGCACCTATAGCAGGCATTTATTTATGATGATGATTATTAATTTAGCCCCCTTTATTTTAGCGCTGCATGAATGTAGCCACCTGCATAAGACTGAGTCAGTATAAAATGTCCCTAGCCTAGGGGTAGATCTAACGCACAAGCAATCATATCACACAGTACAATAATAAAATAAACAAACACTCCAAGTCAAAACAAACAGTACACGTGCCACATGTAAGAGCGATCATAACACAGAAAAGCAGCACAGAAATGAAAGTACTGGTCTAACCTAGAATTAGGAGTGGTGCCCTGGCAAACAGTTCTATGTATGTGTAATAAGCTGTGTGGCTTTAGGTAGGTCCTATGTTAGACAGTTAGTTCAAATTACTTTGAGTTTGGGTTTGTTGAAGGCCAAAAGGGGAGAGTTTGATTAAAGTTTAAATATTAGTAAATTAGGGTCCATTTTTGATTAGTTTAGTCTGTGGATTTATTTTAATACTTAGGGTGGTAATCTTTAAACTTTAAGTTATATTAGCAGGTTTTAGAAGGTCTGAGGTCTACCTATCCGCTAGGTAAGGGGGTCCAAAAAGTTATTTCTACAAATAGGTTAGGTCTAGGGGAGTTTGTATTTTTGTTAAATATTAGATCTTACTATGAGTAATTAGACTATTAGTTTGCTGAATTTGGAATTTTTTAGGCAAAGTTATGATTTTCAAAAGTTCAGGCCCTAGTTATTGAACTACGGTTGATCGGACAGTTGACTTTTTAATTTAGGTTGGTTTCTGAAATCCTAATATTTTTAATAAATAATAAATTTTAATACGAGTTAAATGCCTTTTTATTTGTTCAATTTAATTTTCTAGAATAAGTTATGAATTTTTAAAGTTTGAATATTAGAAGGCCTTTTAGGTTTGAGTTAGATTTGTTTTTGAAATTTTATAACTCTTCGAATTTAAATTTATTCCAACAAATTTTATTTGGTTAATGTCTGATTAAGGGGGGGGGGGGATAGATTAGTTAGATTTAATTTAAGTTTGTTTTTAAATTTTATCCTTAGTGATTTCGTATGTTGGTTATAGTTTGATTGAGAGTCAAGGATTTGAATCATTTAATTCAGATTATAATTGATTTTATTGCTTAATTATTAATGAATTAAAGTAAACTAATCTTAGGATAATGTGTCACTAAGTTTTCTATATTTTATGTCTCTATCCTAAGGGAGTATGCATCCTAAGTCTAAATTTTCTAAGACTCGTCCTTAATTTTTGTCCTTAGGTGTCACTAGTGTTGTAGGTGATAAAAAGAGGTTTATTTCTAACCCTTTAGACATTCGCATGAGTGTAACTGGGTTCAAGGATCTATAATAAAATAAGACAAGAAAATAATATAATAATTGAAGTTTGTACAGGGTCCTAAAGGTAGGAGAACGTACACGCAAGAAGGCTCCCTAAAGGCTGTCTAAGTTTTAAGGAAACTCACTACACCGGGGGCTACGACCTGGTGGTATTGCCCGTAGCACCCCCACCAGAATGAATGGGGGCGACTGATGTTCAGATCCGATTGTCCCAACTCCTTCATCCAAATAGTTCCCGATGTACCTCACAAATGATAGAAAGAAAACACACAGGAAGTGAGAGTAGGTATTGTTCAAGGGAAATCCAAGTAAATGAGATTCTAACTAATAAGTAATTCAACATTTGTATATACCAAACATGTGTATGTCATATTGAAACACAAAGTAGTGTAAGAGATTTCTAATATGAAGCGTAAAGAGAGGTTACACAAGAAGTACATAAAAGTCTACTAACCTAGAGCATGGAGATTTGTTATTACATAATACAAAAGAAACTCACACACATAGCGTATAAAAGCGTGTTAACATGGGTAAGGAAGATTGTATATAAGTCACATGAGAGCTTGGTTACATATATATGCAATACATAAAAGTTTATTAGCATGAATATAAATCTTTACATCACGCAATATCGAACATGTATATAAAAAAAAATCTATTCAAGAGACAAATTCAACTGCTTGGTAAAGCCCTATTTTCCAGAAACAAATTCAACTGCTTGGTAAAGCAATACTTAGCTAATAAAGTATTAGTCCTTTATTGACTTTAAAGAGATATTCTTAACACAATCACAAGCTTTTTTTTTTTCATTGAATATACAAAACATGACATGAAAGGATAAAATCTAAGTGTATTTATACTCAATAAAACAATTAGTCTTCGTATGAAATACATGATTTTGTGATTTGGGCATACATACAATCTCTCTAACCAATTCAACAATGTCTAATGTCAAGTATGCATGTAATTTAATCCAACTAGCTCATCAAGATATAAATGAGTGCTATGCAATGTTTATGTTAAGGCCACAATCCGAATGATGCATGCAAACTATGAAAGTCGTCTTAAAAAAAACACATGTTATATGAACTAATGTAATATGGCTTTTACATAGATTAATGCATAACAAACGTTCATCATAACATAGGGGATGTACGAAAAGGTATCATGGGTCACAAACAAAGCTTGTGCTCACTGAGTCAATCCATGAGAATTACCTGGAATGCACACTTGCAAACATATAAATCTATACATGCCTCAAATTCTCATATTTGTTCAAATACTTTTTTTTTAGTATATGTATGCATACATACACATGTCCGTATACCAACTCATGATGCTCGCATACATATTCTTACCATTTTTTATCAAATCAAACATCAGTTATCACAAATAAATCTTCATGTTTCAACAAAATGATAGATATATTTAGTACCACAAATCATATTAAAAAAATGTATATATATATATATATATATATATATTGAGCGTATAAAGGTATACTATTAAGTAAATATCATTTATGAATTTTTTTGTTAATAACTCAACCTACAAGGAACATGAGATAAATCGTTAGAAAATATCGTGTTATTGCGAGATACTAAAGATGAATGCTCGTATTAATCATCAGATTCAATTATCTTGATTGTAGATTATAAGTTTATTTGCAAATTGTATTCTCACAAATTTAATTCCAAAAGCACAAACAGTGAATAATTGTTGTTTTCTCACAGCTTATGAAAAGAATAATTTCAACAAGCAAATTTCAGGAAAAACAGAAACAAGAGCACAACAAACTTACGTGGTTCAAGTTCTAGCGAACTCTACATCCACGGGGCAATCTCGATCATCTTCTTTTATTCAATACTTATGAAAATTGGATACAAGAATTTATAAACAGAAAAGAAAGCCTTCTAATATCTCAAACAACCAACAATCTACTGAACAGAGATAGAAAACTTGCTAATAACATAATACAATGCTTCTCTTCAAAGATAAACAGTAGATCTTAAGCAATAGAACATAGCAATTAATTTCTTATTACATAAAGTAAACTCCACCTCAAGATATTTAACAGATCTTTAGCAAAAGAATAAGAAATTAATTCTACAATAACTATGTAGGAATCGGGTAAATGCTAGAAAATAGAGAGCTCCCAAACTGAAGCAATAATTTAAAGATCTAATCAGATCTTTAAAATATGGGAAGCAAAGAACTAATAAAAAAAAAGAATCAGGTAAACAGGAGACGTAGCCCCAAACCGAGAGCAGTATCAAAACCCAATCCTCCTAATCTACGAGGAGAAGAAAATATACTTGCACTCCAAGGAGAAGAAAGTATATAGCTATAATGCCAAGGTAGGTCTTCTGCTGTTGAGGGAGTCGGCTTAGGCTTGCGAATGCTGAAGACGAAGGGAGAAGGGATTTCAGTTCGGTTCCGAAGAGCGAATCTGAGCGCCGGAGAAGGAGGGAGTTCCGCCCCTCTTGCCCATGGGAGAGAGAGAGAGAACAGGGAGGGTGAGACTTGCGAACCAAAGTCGATATGGAAGGCTTCGGCTGCGCCTGGGATTCGCAAATGGGGGAGCGTCGGCTCTTCCGCCTAGTTCACGAACAGGAAGCCAGACTGTTGGTGCTTCGGTTGGGATCCTCTCTAAATTCTGAGACCACGAGCTCCAAGGCGTTTTAGAGCGCCCATTACTGGAGTCTTTTCCTTGGACTAAATGCATGCCCAAATGGGAGAGAAAATTTCGCCACATTTGAAATTCTTCCCCACACGCCCGCTCGCTTTTTTCAAAAAGAATCCTGCTTTTCTTCTTTAATTAGTAACTCATGCGATTCAAGCATCTGATAATGGCAAAGTCAAAATTTCAACGCAGTGAGGGCTATTGGATCTAATTACCTGATATAGAATTAAATTCACAACTCATTAAAAGCATATTGGAATTAAATTGAAATGAATTTGGACTAGCTTTTCGGTCAAATTCGAGTTCAAAATTTATTTGATCAAATCAACACAATTAAATTTAAATAAAATAATGACTTAAGTCAAATTGAACTCGACGCGGTTTAAAATGAATGGATCTAATTTAAGCGAATGTAATCGGGTCTAATTTAACCCAATTTTGACTCGATTTAAGTTCGATTGGATTTCCATCAAGTTGATTTAATGGAATTAGATTTGAATAAACACAATCGAACCTAAATCGGCATCGAACTTAATTAAATTAGGCTCGATGAAGTCTAATTAAGTCGATTAAAGGCGCTCGTGGGTAAACTGGTAAAAATTGAGGTCAACAAACACAACCCCAACAGGTGTGGTGAACAATAAGTGAACCGTACGTGTTGGCGTTGACCTCCCTACATCTAGGAAAGTGCAACCCTATGCTCAACTAACGAGACTCAATAAGAAGATGTAATCCTACAATCAACCAATGAGACTCAAGGAACATACAATCATGCAACAATCATGCAACAATCATGTAATAATCATGTAATAAGTGTCCCACCATGCTATGTCTACACAATCACACAATGACTATGAAACCATGCATCACTCACATACTCATGCGATCAAGCAATTATATGAAATAACGAATATCACATACCCATGCTACAATCAACTGATCATATAACGATAATCTAATCATAGCTCAATCATGAGATCACACAGCAACCACACAACCAGGCGATAAATATATAATAAACATCTAGTCATATCGAATCACATGATAATGAGCAAATGATCATACAATAGTCATACAATAATTATTTAACTATGCAATGCTCATACGATAATGCAACAAGCATCTAATCATGAAATGGGCCATCTAAAATACAACAATCATATCAAGATCAAACAATCATAAAATGATCACTCAAGCAAGCATAAATCACATACGTGTAATGATGACTCGATCATACATGCAATGCTCATACAATCATATAATAATCAACAATCGTGCGATGATCACACCACGATCACACAATCATCGGTCAAGCATGCATCAATCACACACATGCAATGACCACTCGATCATATATGCAATGCTCATATAACCATACAACAAGTAATCAATCATGTAATGATCACATCATATTCACACCATAATTAGTCAAGCATGCATCAAACATATACATGCAATAACCACTCGATCATACATGTAATACTCATACAACCATACAACAAGCAATCGATCATGCAATGATCACATCACGATCACACCATCATCACTTAAGCATGCATCAAACATATATATACAATGACCACTCGATCATACATGTAATCCTCATATAACCATGCAACAAGCAATCGATCATGCAATGATCATACCACAATCACACAAGCATGCAATAATCACACAATCATGTAAACATGGTGGGACAAAAGGGTAGAAGGAAATCCAACATTCGCCTAACCAAATTAAAACAATGAATAAAAGAGGCTCGACGCTCACTAAACCAGCTAAACATAATGAGAGAGTGTGAAGGAAAGAGGATCGACTGTCTGCTTGACCACATCAAGGCAGCAGAGTGGAAGAAAGAGAAAGAGATCTCATATTCACATGAGCAAAATCGAAACAAGATCATAAAGGACTAAGGAAAATTCAACAATCACGTAGAGCATGTCTAAGATGATGTGAGGAGATGAGAGATATAACAATCACTCGATCAAATCAAATCAAAATAGTAAAGGATAATAATCAGAGGAAAGCAAGAAGGATCATCAAAGGAAGAGGGTATATCATCTATATGCCTTACCCTATAGTAAGGGCAGAATAGAGAAGAATGTAGAGGTAAAGGGTCTCACATCCACCTGATCATATCGAAATAGTGGGTGTGAACAACTCGATGTTCACCTGACCATATCAAAATAGTGAAATAAGGAGTGAAAGGAAAAGCGAACCAACTACCTGCTTGACCGTATCGAAGCAGCAGGATAGAAGGTGAAAGGTGGTGAGGTATGCCTTCCAAAGATGCTGTCGGACTCTCTCGACCGAGTTAAGTCTGATGTCAGCTTGATCAGAGCAAGATAATGAGGGAAGAAGGGGTGGTGAGGAATGCTTCTCAGGAACTCTGTCGAGCTCTCTCAACTGGGTAAAGTCTGATGTCCGCTTGATCAGAGCAAGACAATCAAGGAAGAAGGGGTGGTGAGGAATGCCGCTCAGGAACTCTATCGGGCTTTCTCAATCGGGTAAGTAAAACCAAATACTTAACTGATCATTTCGATACAATAAGATAGAAGGTGAAAGGATCCCATCTCCTCCTGCTCCTTTCAGAATAGTGGATGGGGGTGACCCAATACTCTGCCTGACCTCATCAAAGTAAATAAGAAACAAAATTTGATGACTGCTTAGTCTTTGATAGGATAATCAGGGTAAAAAGAGTGGTGAGGAATGCCCTCCCAGGGACTCTGTCGGGACTCTCTCGACCGGGTAAGTAAAACCAACTACCAGTCTGACCACAATGGATCAGCGGGGTAGAAGGTAAAAGGATCCCGTCTCCTCATGATCCTTTCGGAATAGTGGATAGGGGTGACCCAATACTCTACCCGACCTCAGTAGAGTAAATAAGTCATGAAATATGATGCCTGCTTAGTCTTTGACAGGACAATCAGGGTAAATAGAGTGGTGAGGAATGCCCTCCCAGGGTCTCTATCGGGGCTCTCTCGACCAGGCAAGTAAAACCAACTACCAGTCTGACCATAGTGGATCAACGGGGTAGAAGGTGAAAGGATCCCATCTCCTCCTGATCCTTTCGGAACAGTGGATAGGGTGACCTAATACTCTACCTGACCTCAGTAGAGTAAATAAGTCACGAAATTTAATGCCTGCTTAGTCTTTGACAGGATAATCAGGGTAAAAAGAGTGGTGAGGAATGCCCTCCCAGGGACTCTATCGGGGCTCTCTCGATCGGGTAAGTAAAACCAACTACCAGTCTGACCACAGTGGATCAGCGGGGTAGAAGGTGAAAGGATCCCGTCTCCTCCTGATCCTTTTGGAACAGTGGATAGGGGTGACCCAATACTCTACCTGACCTCAGTAGAGTAAATAAGTCATAAAATCTAATGCCTGGTTAGTCTTTTACAGGATAATCAGGGAAAATGTATGGTGAGATATGCCTCCCAGGGACTCTGTCGGGCTCTCTCAACCAAGTAAAGTCTGATGTCTACCCGTCGTATATGCCTGCAGTAGGAAAATCATGAAAAAAAATCCACTGCTACTCGGTGTATATGCCTACAGTAGAGTCCCTACCCCGGTGCATATACCTGCAGTAGGATAAAGGAAAACTCAACAATCACCCGGCGCATATGCCTGCAGTGATAAGAAGAGGAAAAAGTCACATTTGCCCGGTGTATGTGTCTGCAGCAGAGTTCCTATCCGGCGCATATGCCTGCAGTAGGGCAAAAGGGAAGAATCCACCCCTGCTTGGTGTATGTGCTTGCAGCAGAGTCCTTATTCAGCGCATATGCCGGAAGTAGGATAAAGACAAAGCTTAATAACCACCCGACTATGAGTCCGACAGTGGTGTAAGGAGAGAACCAAAGTGACCTCCTGAACAAAGGAACTCACAAGTAATATTAAATGGAATACCCCTCATATGGGTCTGTCCGTAGAGGAGCACAAACATGGAAGGAAGATGAATACACTCATGTAAAATAAAGGTAAATATATCATAGCATTAATATGAGAAAGAATATAACAGAATAATCTCATGTAGAAAGATCCAAGAAAACGAACCCAACTGAGAAACAGACTAAGAACTTGAATGGGAGAGTGCCTCCCAAAAAACTGAATAGAATCAATAACTTGAATGGGATAGTGGCTCCCAAATAAGGAATGGTGGCATATAAGATATCAAAAGAATAGGTGCACACCAAATGGCAACTTTAGATCAACAAATCAGAATGATTGCTTGGAATCATATTCCCAAAACAACCATAACCAAAAACAACTAGAACTCAAAAGAAAAAAGTGCAATCAAGGGAAGGGTCACATCAGTCCATAAGAATGAGATATAATCAAATGTTGTAGTCCAAAAATTTTCATGCATGAATTTTTAAAAGAACAAGGTAAATATTTAAACAAACTCAATAGTGAAGATACTAAGAGATGTTAAATACTTACCCATTAATTGAGATAAGTTTGATTCACACATTTCTAAAAGACGGAAAATTTCATCAAAGAATAGAAGGATTATTTTTAGAATTGAAAAATTTACCTCTTGATCATTTTGAACCTAGTAAAAAATGATAAATGAAAATAGATTCAAAAGTTTAGTAATGTAGGCTGACTCCATCTAAACCCAAAAAAGGTTAGGGATTTAAACTTTGCTAACCCAGCTTAGGCTCCCTACAAGTTAAACTGGGCTCTTTTTCTTATATATGTATGTTTTGAATTAAAATCTAATTCAAAAGGGTTTAAATTAGAGAAAGAAAATTGCATATTTTCAATCTTCTTGCGTGAAAATATTTTTATATCTAATAGAACATCATTGCATAATGACAAATCTAAAATTATGATTTTCAAACTAAAGTAACACAACTATCAAAGGACATGGATTTTTTGAGATTTAAAAATTTACAAGAAAGGGAAGCCATTTACTCATTCATTTTGAGCTCATTTTGTGCCATTTAACTTAGTTTGGTGCACTTTGCGCATCTTTTAATTGTTTGATACACTTTGTGCATCTTTCATTTGTGGCGCACTTTGCGCATCTTTTCATTGTTTGATACACTTTGTGCATCTTTTTATTTTTGTAATTGGCTTCTTTTCTAAATCTCTAAAAGATAACTTTCTCAGTTGTAAAATTATTTTCCAAACATAAGAGAAGAAAACTCACTCTCTTATATAAGGAAGAAAAATCCACAAAGCAAATTCAATCCTATGATAAGAATAAACAACCTGATTAAGAAAATTATGAGGTAGATTCATTAGCATGCAAAAAATGCCTATGAGATAGAAAATTGCAGGATAATGGAGAAAATGTTCTTTTTTGAATCTAATTTCAATTTGATATAGATTTTTGTTCAAAAGTGAAAGCACCCTACACAAGGGATGAAAGGGGGAAGGTATACTATTTTATGGATCATCATGAATTTTTCTTGCTTTAAGTGTTTAGCGGAGTCAACCAACACTTACTTCATATTTTAAAGAAAACAAAGGTAAATTATTCATTAAGAAAAATAAATCATGTACTCTCTAAGAAAAATTTTCTCAAAAGTTTACCTTATATTTTAAACTCTCAAACTTTTCTCAAATTAACTTTTCTTTTAAAATTTTTTGCATATGTCAAATTTAAGGACCCCTTCATTAAAGATAGAATTTAAATCTTTATTTGGACTGATATAGATCAAGATCTAGTCTAAAAGAGCTCAGACAAGGGAGATGATAGAGACTAGAGTTTATGCCAATATATGATCATGTCATCAAAAATAATAAATGGATTTGAATTTGAGAATTTAAGACAACGATCTAATAGAATCGAAATCTTAAATAAAACTTTATACATTAAAAAGTCTAACTTAGCTAGGGGGAAAGCCTAACTAAGAAGAAGGAACGATCTTAACTAAGGAAGGACCCTAACTAAGAGTAGGACGAACCTAATCTAAGGAGTACCAATCCCGGAGTACACATAAGAAAGAATAATATAAAATCTAAAGATGAAAAGAGAAACCTATCCCACCGTGGTCGCCAAAAACTTATGGACCATCGAAAGGACACAATAATACTGCCGCCCCACGAAGGGAGACTGTATTTACCAATGGGAAGGCAGATTCGATCACACATATGATTAACCATTGAGGATAGTGGCTCTCACCAGCACACCCCGATGGGTAACAATATATGTGACCTTATCATCACAACGAGTTTCCCCCACCCGATATATCAGCTCTAGTGGGGTTTATTTGAAAGTAGGATTCAGTTTCCCACGGGTGAAAACCCCATGGTTATTTACATCTCAAGCTAGGGCCTGAGAAAACTCCTGATTAAGGATTCTATATTATACTCTCAAATGGGATCGGCACATAGGGCAAAGACTAGGAAATCCTACTTGAGGGGAAGAAAAATTCAATTAGGCTTAGCCAACATACACTGCCCAGATTAGCATCCGTGGGGACTAATGTAGTGAGAAGAAACTAGAGAAAAGAAAATCATGCACTCAAAACATACAGGAGAGAAAGATTGAGGCGACGTCATCTGTGTGACGCAGATAGGTAGGGTTTATCATCTCTTGACAATAGAAGACTTACCTACCGATGAGGCGTACTATGAGGCACTGATAGTAGTAGCCTTGAATCCTAAATCTAGAGTGGGTTTAGTGTTCTACGTAGAACACTAACACCCATATCCTAGCTAATGCATTCTAGGCTTATATCCTACTTGAAAAGGAAAGCTAGCTAACCACCTAGTCGTATAAAATCCATGCTGTCCAGTCTTTATGAAAGATGGGTAAGAAGCTTGGTTTTTGGAAGTAGGGCCGACGTCTAGAGAGTTTCCTAATTGGCCCTAGACTTATGTAAATGCTCATAGAACTAATGCAAATAAAGTTTTGATTTAATTAGTTTCTAATGCAATACATGCTGGTTCGAGTTTCCAAATCAGGTATGCATAAAATTTTAAAGAGGCTTATAAAATAAATTTTTTTTTTTAGAAAAGACTAGACTTCCTTAGATCCAGCACCTCATCCTCAAAGGTCAGATTATCTGGACTCTACCCACAGGCGGGGAAGTGTCTTATAGCAAGGAGGGAGAGAAATGCAATAATATCCATGCGACCCCAGACGGTTTCGGCTATTCCCTAAGTCGTTAGGTTTCTATGTTATTTAATTCTTAAAATTTTAAAATTTTATTACGAGTAAAAAAAGATTTGTTCCTAAAGAGCTTAATGAAATCAGACCAAGCACATGCAAGAAAGAAACCTAAGAAATGCATGCAATTTCTACTACGTAAATAATGTAAACACATCAATATAAATCCAGAGAACAAAGTAAGGAAAAGTCCATAGTCTACGGCAAGTGCCGTATAAGTACAACCAAAAAAGCAGGAAAGTAATGGTGGCCAGGCCCCACTGACAACAACCTGGATTATAATCCTACCAAACGACGTAAGTCTTAAATGCGAGGCATTTCATCTTCAAATCTTTATCTTCGAGTGGATCATCTTCCTTTGGATCTTCTTCCTTCAGATCGTCGTCCTTCGGATCATTCTCCGGAAGGGCACCCAAATGAATAAGAAATTCCCTGTGAAGGACCTTTCTTATCTCTTTGGGTACCGAGAATTTGAAATGCCTTACCTTTAAAGACTTTCATAACTCGATATGAATTACAAATTACATTATGAAAAATAAAATCTAGATTCAAACTGAGCGTGCAAGGTTTTCCTAATGAAAATCTCAAGCAATTTAATATATCACATCACAAGTAGTTATATCAGTGCAAAAAAATAAACACACTTGATCACACTCTTATTCATTTGGGGGCTAAGCATTCTGGAGCACCTGTACCAGGCATTTATTTATGATGATGATTATTAATTTAGCCCCCTTTATTTTAGCACTGCATAAACGTGGCCACCTGCATAAGACTGAGTCAGTTTAAAATGTCGCTAGCCTAGGGGTTGATCTAACGCATAAGCAATCATATCACACAGTACAATAATAAAATAAACAAACACTGCAAGTCAAAAGAAACAGCACATGTGCCACATGCTAGAGCGATCATAACACAGAAAAGCAGCACAGAAAAGAAAGTACCGGCCTAACGAAGAACTAGGAGTGGTACTCGAGTAAACAGTTCTATGTGTGTGTAATAAGCTGTGTGGCTTTAGGTAGGTCCTATGTCAGACAGTTAGTTCAAATTACTTTGAGTTCGGGTTTGTTGAAGGCCAAAAGGGGAGAGTTTGATTAAAGTTTAAATATTAATAAATTAGGGTCCATTTTTTGATTGGTTTAGTATGTGGATCTATTTTAATACTTAGGGTGGTAATCTTTAAAGTTTAAGTTATATTAGCGGGTTTTAGAAGGTCTGAGGTCCACCTATCCACTAGGTTAAGGGGGTCCAAAATGTTATTTCTACAAATAGGTTAGGTTTAGGGGAGTTAGTATTTTTGTTAAATATTAGATCTTACTATGAGTAATTAGACTATTAGTTTGCTGAATTTAGAATTTTCTAGGCAAAGTTATGATTTTTGAAAGTTCGGGCCCTAGTTATTGAACTACGGTTGACCGGAGAGTTGAATTTTTAATTTAGGTTGGTTTCTGAAATCCTAATATTTTTAATAGATAATAGATTTTAATACGAGTTGAATGCCTTTTATTTTTTTAATTTGGAATTTTCTAGAATTAGTTATGAATTTTAAAGTTTGAATATTAGAAGGTCTTTTAGGTTTGAGTTAGATTTATTTTTGCAATTTTATAACTCTTCGAATTTAAATTTGTTCCAACAGATTTTATTTGGTTAATGTCTGATTAAGGGGGGTGATAGATTAGATAGATTTAATTTAAGTTCGTTTTCAAATTTTATCCCTAGTGATTTTGTATGCTGGTTATAGTTTGATTGAGAGTCAAGGATTTGAATCATTTAATTCAAATTATAATTAGTTTTATTGCATAATTATTAATGAATTAAAGCAAACTAATCTTAGGATAATGTGTCACTAAGTTTTCTATATTTTATGTCTCTATCCTAATAGAGTATGCATCCTAAGTCTAAATTTTCTAAGACTCAGTCCTTAATTTTTTTCCTTAGGTGTCACTAGTGTTGTAGGGAATGAAAAGAGGTTTATTTCTAACCCTTTAGACATTCGCATGAGTGTAACTAGGTTCAAGGATCTATAATAAAATAAGACAAGAAAATAATATAATATCGAAGTTTCTACAGGGTCCTAAATGTAGGAGAACGTACACGCAAGAAGGCTCCCTAAAGGCTGTCTAAGTTTTAAGGAAACTCACTGCACCGGGGGCTACGACTCGGTGGTATCCCCCGTTGCACCCCCACAAGAATGAATGGGGGCGACTGATGTTCGGATCCGATTTTCCAAACTCCTTCATCCAAATAGCTCCCGATGTACCTCGCAAATGATAGAAAGAAAACACACAGGAAGTGAGAGTAGGTATTATTCAAGGGAAAAGGATGTAAATGAGAAACTAACTAATAAGTAATTCAACATTTGCATCTACCAAACATGTGTATGTCATATTGAAACACAAAGTAGTGTAAGAGATTTCTAATATGAAGCGTAATGAGAGGTTACACACGAAGCACATAAAAGTCTACTAACCTAGAGCATGGAGCTTTGTTATTACAGAATACAAAAGAAACTCACACACATAGCGTATAAAAGCGTGTTAACATGGGTAAGGAAGATTGTATATAAGTCACATGAGAGCTTGGTTACATATATATGCAATACATAAAAGTTTATTAGCATGGATATAAATCTTTACATCACGCAATATCGAACATGTATATTAAAAAAAATCTATTCAAGAGAGGTAAATTTCACTCAAAACCATTGTGTAGAAAGCCCTATTTACCAGAAACAAATTCAACTGCTTGGTAAAGCAATACTTAGCTAATAAAGTATTAGTCCTTTATTGACTTTAAAGAGATATTCTTAACACAATCACAAGCTTTTTTTTTTTCACTGAATATACAAAACATGACATGAAAGGATAAAATCTATGTGTATGTATACTCAATAAAACAATTAGTCTTCGTATGAAATACATGATTTTGTGATTTGGGCATACATACAATCTCTCCAACCAATTCAGCAATGTCTGATGTCAAGTATGCATGTAATTTAATCCAACTAGCTCATCAAGATATAAATGAGTGTTATGCAATGTGTATGTTAAGGGCACAATCCGAATGATGCATGCAAACTATGAAAGTCGTCTTAAAACAATATATGAACTAATGTAATATGGCTTTTACATAGATTAATGCATAACAAACGTTCATCATAACATAGGGGATGTACGAAAAGGTATCATGGGTCACAAACAATGCTTGTGCTCACTGAGTCAATCCATGAGAATTACCTGGAGTGCACACTTGCAAACATATAAATCTATACATGCCTCCAATTCTCATATTTGTTCAAATACTTTTTTTTGTATATGTATGCATACATACACATGTCCGTATCCCAACTCATGATGCTCGCATACATATTCTTACCATTTTTTATCAAATCAAACATCAGTTATCACAAATAAATCTTCATGTTTCAACAAAATGATAGATATATTTAATACCACAAATCATATTCAATATATATATATATATATATATATATATATATATATATATATATATATATATATATATATATATATATATATATATATATATATATATATATATATATATATTAAGCGTATAAAAGTATATTATCAAGTACATATCATTTATGAATTTTATGTTAATAACTCAACCTACAAGGAACATGAGATAAATCGTTAGAAAAGATCATGTTATCGCGAGATACTAAGGATGAATACTCGTATTAATCATCAGATTCAATTATCTTGATTGTAGATTATAAGTTTATTTGCAAATTGTAATCTCACAAATTTAATTCCAAAAGCACAAACAGTGAATAATTACTATTTTCTCACAGCTTATGAAAAGAATAATTTCAATAAGCAAATTTTAGGAAAAATAGAAACAAGAGCACAACAAACTTACGTGGTTCAAGTTCTTGCGAACTCTACATCCACGGGGAAATCTCGATCATCTTCTTTTATTCAATACTTATGAAAATTGGATACAAGAATTTATAAACAAAAAAAAAAGCCTTTTAATATCTCAAACAACCAACAATCTGCTGAACAGAGATAAAAAATTTGCTAATAACATAATACAATGCTTCTCTTCAAAGATAAACAACAGATCTTAAGCAATAAAACATAGCAATTAATTTCTTATCACATAAAGTAAACTCCACCTCAAGATATTTAACAGATCTTTAGCAAAAGAATAAGAAATTAATTCTACAATAACTGTGCAAGAATCGGGTAAATGCTAGAAAACAGAGAGCTCCCAAACCGAAGCAATAATTTAAAGATCTAATCAGATCTTTAAAACATGAGAAGCAGGGAACTAAAGAAAAAAAGAATTGGGTAAACAGGAGAAGTAGCCCCAAATCGAGAGCAGTATCAAAACCCAATCCTCCTAATCTACGAGGAGAAGAAAATATACTTTCTCTCCAAGGAGAAGAAAGTATATAGCTATAATGCCAAGGTAGGTCTTCTGCTGTTGAGGGAGTCAGCTTGGGCTTGCGAATGCTGGAGACGGAGGGAGAAGGGATTTCAGTTCGGTTTCGGAGAGCGAAGCTGAGCGCCGGAGAAGGAGGGAGTTCCGCCCCTCTTGCCCATGGGAGAGACAGAGAGAACAGGGAGGGTGAGACTTGCGAACCAAAGGAGATATGGAAGGCTTTGGCTGCGCCTGGGATTCACAAATGGGGGAGCGTCGGCTCTTCCGCCTAGTTCGTGAACAGGAAGCCAGACCGCCGGGGCTTCGGATGGGATCCTCTCTAAATTCCGAGACCACGAGCTCCAAGGCGTCTTAGAGCGCCCATTACTGGAGTCTTTTCCTCTGGACTAAATGCATGCCCAAATGGGAGAGAAAATTCCACCACATTTGAAATTCTTCCCCACACACCCGCTCGCTTTTTTCAAAAAGAATCCTACTTTTCTTCTTTAATTAATAACTCATGCGATTCAAGCATCTGATAATGGCAAAGTCAAAATTTCAACACAGTGAGGGCTGTTGGATCTAATTACCTGATATAGAATTAAATTCACAACTCATTAAAAGCAGATTGGAATTAAATTGAAATTAATTTGGGCTAGCTTTTCGGTCAAATTTGAGTTCAAAATTGATTTGATCAAATCAACACAATTAAATTTAAATAAAATGATGACTCAAGTCAAACCGAACTCGACGCGGTTTAAAATGAATGGATCTGATTTAAGCGAATGTAATCGGGTCTAATTTAACCCAATTTTCACTCGATTTAAGTTCGATTGGATTTCTATCAAGTTGATTTAATGGAATCGGATTTGAATAAACACAATCGAACCTAAATCGGCATCGAACTGAATTAAATTAGGCTCGATGAAGTCTAATTAAGTCGATTAAAGGCGCTCAAGGGTAAACTGGTAAAAATTGAGGTCAACACATAGTAAGGCGGAGAAGCCCTTGCGAAATATTTCCACCGACCTGGTGAGGTAGAGAACCTTGAATCCTTTTTCACTCTCTTGGTGAAGGCAGAGAACCCGGGATCCTTTGACTCCCTCTTGGAGTAGGCAAAGAACCCGACAATCATTTTACTTCCTCCTAGAGTAGGCAGAGAACCTCGATTTAATGTTGATGAATGTATCCCCAGAGCCATCAAGGAACTAAGGACAAAGAAGGAAGAAGACGATCAAATTCTTGCTTGGAGCAGCCTTTATGAATCCCCTCACAAACTCCCACTGACAAGATCCTCTCTCTCTCTCTCTCCCAAACTCTCCTTCTCCTTCTCTAAGCTCTCTTGGGTTAGAACAACAACAAAAGATTTTCTAAAGAGCTAATAAGAGAACATAAATAGGAGACCTTCAAAAAAGCCCTAATTTTTAATTTTGCATCAAAGATCATCCAGGATGATCCTACGATCATCCGGGATGATTAGTACAAAATAGCCCTTTCAGCCATGACAATTACCTTTATTCTATAAGATTGGAAGAAATATTTTATACAGATAGTCCCGTATGATTATTCGATCTTCTGGGATGATTATTTTAATATGGTTGGCAATCGATAAATGATCTCGTAATAGTCTCGGGACGTCCAAGACGATCCCCTAGATGATTAGTTCAAAATGGGTGGAAATTGACAAATCATCCCACAAACCTCTCGGGACATCCAAGATGATCTCCTCGATGATAAAAAAAAATTATGGTTTTCATCTTGGATGATAGGAGATCGTCCTACAAAATATAAAGGATCATCCAAGATGATCCAAATAGATCATCCTGTATGATGTGATTGATTAATCTAATCATAATTAGTCTCCTAATCAAGGGATCATATTAGGCATGATTGTCATGAATTGTCTAGGATGATAATCATTCTATATGATAAGAATAAATTTTAAAATTTAAAATTATACTTAAATTATGATTGGCAGATGTCTATTTCAATCTGTACTGATCGTCCTGTATGATATAAATCATCCAAGATGATTAGCTAAGTAAACTTAATTATTAGGATGCCCTAATTAGGGTTTCTATTTTTAACTGATCATCCAAGATGATTTATAAACGTCCTGTATGATATAATCACAAAATAGAAAACTCTTTAACTCACCAAATTTCTCTGCCTAAGTGTGTGTATACAAGGTTACTTAGCTTCAGGATTCATCATAGTACATTTGACTAAAGAAAAGGTAAAAGATGCATTTGAATAGAAATTACAGACTTACTCGATCCTAGTCTACCTGATCTTAAGCTAATCGATGTTCCAAGTAAACTTATGGACCTGAAAGGTTAGTGAGCAGGGCTAACAAAATAGATAAGCAAGAATAGTAGTAGTAAAGAACCAGTAATATTTATTATCATCAAAAATTACTATAGTTAGGCCTAGATTTATAATAATCTCCCCCTTTTTGATGATGACAAATATTGCTGAAAAAATTTTAAAGTAAGGATTATTTTTTTGTTTTTTTTTCTTTTTTCCTTTTTTTATTTGTTAAAAGATACATAAAAAGCAGAAAAGAAGACGAAAAGATAGAACAAAAATAGAACAAGATAAATTTTACTAAAACATAAATAAAAGATATATTAAGAAACAAATTAAGCAGACAATAACTACTCCCCCTTTTAACATCAAAAAAAAGGAGGAAGAAGGAAAAATACTAAAATAGAATAAAAACAAACACAGAAACACAAGCACTAACGTACTAGAAGGAAAAATTCTGATCATTTGGAGGTGGTGGTGGTTGAAAGTATCAGGAAAGAGAGGCAAATTGCTCGCCAAACTTGGTTATATCCTGGTCATGCTACTGCTACTGCTGTTGGATGGCATAGTTTTCAAATTAAGCAATGTCCTCTATATGATGTCGTTGCTCCTCAGTGACAGGACTCAAACCTAGCCTCCCACTAATCGAATTGCTGAACTAGCTGATCAATCTAAGGCTGCTGGCTGATAGGGGCAGGTGCAGGAATAGGACCTTCCTCTTCTTTACCAGGCTCCTCGTGCCCATGGTGATGACAAGTAATATGAAGGGTGTGGAAGGAGCTATTGGTGTAGAAGATAGAGTGGTGATTAGGTGGATTAGGGAATTGAAGGTTGTATTTTGATTCACGGACATAGGTAATTAGATGTCATAGGGCTAAGTTTGGCTTTTGTGTGGCCTGGATCCCTAATGTAGGTTAAATGTTCAATGTATCATATGATAAGATCAGCTACATTAAATTGATAATTAGTCATGATGTAGTAGGTGTTGAGTGAAAGGATGGGAGTAATGTGAATCTAGTCCCCAACTTTAGGAATAATTGAGTTACGAAGGATGCACTGGATGGTCCGAGCATCATTGACTAAGGTACTGACAATGGAATCATAAAATTAAACATTGGTATCCCTAAAAGTATTATTAACATGGCTCCGATTGAAATTAGGATTAAAAACTAAGACATGGAGTTTGTCTGCGGTGGTGGACAAGCAAAGAAATTCATAGAAATCCTGATAGGTAATCTCTACAGGCCTTCGATTCACATAAGATTGCAAAGTAGTAAAATCAATATTAAGGAGAAGGCTAGCAAAGAATTCAAATAGGAGTTCACAGTGGAAGGGGTAGGCAAGAGTAAAAATGAATCCAAGAGTTGAGTTAGCAAATAGG
Source organism: Dendrobium chrysotoxum (assembly GCA_019925795.1). Classification (NCBI taxonomy): domain Eukaryota; kingdom Viridiplantae; phylum Streptophyta; class Magnoliopsida; order Asparagales; family Orchidaceae; genus Dendrobium; species Dendrobium chrysotoxum. The sequence goes on along the minus strand of CM034300.1, from coordinate 25,700,742 downwards.
TGTAGTACCTGAAAGTTCAGAGTGGATTGATTGATGATCTTTGAAGGGTTGATACTAGCAGATTTGTAGCGGGTGTAAGCAGCTTCATCCTCTGCTTCAGTAAACCTAGGATCAACAGCACTCCTGGAAAAGCTACCTTGGAGGACATGAGATCATTTACCACCAGCCATACCTAAGAAATTGAAATCTTGAGTGAGAGAAATGATGTTGGAAGATTTTGGTGAAGAAGATGGATTAAGTTGGGATGTTTATATACGATCATGAATATCCTAGGACGATCAGTTGTAATAAGTATCGTCTAGATAATTCATCAAAAAGGTTGTTATATCATCCAAGATGATTAGATATAGGTGATCATCCGGAGGGGTCAACCGGTACAATCATTGACTGTGCATATTGTCCAGGATAAACAGGTGGATCATCCGGATGATTGGTAATAATGGATCGTACCAATTGAATTCAAATCTTCCAACCATTTTTTCCACGTGGATCGACCAGGACGAACAGGTGGATCATCCAGGATGATTACCAATAATAGATTCAGATCAGCCATTAGATATAGTTGAATAGTGATTTGATCAAATTATCCAGGATAATGTATATCATCCAGGATGATGTGAACAAAATTTAAAGGAATTAAATGATGGAGAGGGATGATCAGAGAGGATCCAAAATATAAAAAATCAACTCAAAATACCAAAAAATACAATAAAAACCAATCATTAAAACAAAAATAAAATTTTATTTTTATTTTTTATTTTTTTAATTGACCAGCTTCAGTAAATGAGAATTTTACCTCAATTTTAAATTTAAAAACTTGATAGAAATGAATCAATAATGCTGAAATCTAGAAAGGTTAGAAAATAAATTTTGTAACCCTACGTCGGACACCTTATAGGTTAATTTTCCTTTTAAATAAAAAATCTAATTCAGAAAAAAATGAATTAGATAAGAAAAGTTAACTTTTTAAACCTCATTCAAAAAATATCTGATAAAATAGTATTGCAAAGTAAAGAAACAAAAATCATGATTTTCAATCTCAAGTGTTTGAAGATATTAAGTGGCACATGGATTCTTCTAAGATATTTTAAAGATTTGAAAGGGAAGGAAGCTTATTTCTTTATGGGCTAATTTTATGCCTCTTTTTTAGTTATTTGGTGCACTGTGTGTATCTTTTAATTTTTGATACACTTTATATATCTTGCAATGAATTGGCAAATATTGTGCATCTTTTCAGTGTTGGGCTCATTTTATGCCTCTTTTTATTTCTTTTGTGAGCTTGCTTCCTTTCATAATCTCTAAAAGACTCTTAATTGTGAGATTATCTTCCAAATATGAGAGGAAGAGACTCACTCTGTGATATAAGGAAGAGTAAACAATAAAATAGAATCATACTCATATGATAAATCCAACCACCTGATTAAGAAAACTCAAAAGTGATTCAATGATTTGGAATACTATTTATATGAGATAGATTATTATATGAAGATAAAATAGATCTCCATTTCAAAGCCCAACTTTTTAATTTTGAAATAAATTTTAATTTTAAAAAAATATGTACCATTAAAGGAGTTAGAGGAAGAGAAACAATCATTAATATTTTTTTCTTTAACTATTTTAGAGAAGTCAATCACTGCTTACAAGCTTCTAAATAAAAATAAGACAAAAATCTCATTTGAAAAGCAAATTCATCAGCAGAAGTGAGCAGTGATATGATTCTTAAAATATAAAAAAAGAAACAACAAGAAATAAAAAATATAAAATAAAAATATATAAAAGAGATAAATAATTTAAACAAACAAAAACACTAAGAGCAGAAATATAAATAGAAGGCATCATTTTCATGTATGAATATCTATCACACCTAATCTGGTTCTTAAGGTGCTAAAGGTTTTAAAGGCTAGTAGTTTTGTAAAGATATCTACATGTTGGTTTTCTGTGGCTACATGGTGTAGCTCTGTCTCCTTTACTAATATGGTCCCTAATGAAGTGGTGTATGATATCAATGTGTTTGGCCCTAGTGTTGGATTAGGTTCTTGAAATGTAGATGTTACTAGTGTTATCACATAGGACTAGAACTGTGCCAATAGGAAGTCCTAAATCCAGAATTTGTTACTTTAACCAAAGGGCCTGGGTCACACAACTTCCTAAGGCAATGTATTTAGCTTCATCAGTAGACAACATAACTGAGTTCTATTTTTTGCTAGACTAGAAGACTAAGGATTGTCCTATGAATTGACATGTCTCAGAAGTGCTTTTTTTATCAATTAAACGTCCTGTAAAATCTGAATCAGAATATCCTATAATTTCAAATGAGGTGTTATTCCTAGGATACCAAATTCCTATGTCTTGGGTCCCTAAGAGATATCTAAGGATTCTCTTAATAGCAGTCAGGTGGGGCTCCTTTGGATCAACCTAAAATCTAGCACAGAGATAAATACTAAACATAATATCAAGTCTGCTAGCAGTTAAGTAAAGAAGTGATCTAATTATTCTTCTATATTTCTTTTGATCAATAGATTTTCTATTTGAATCCTTATCTAACTGAACAGTGGTACAAATGGGAGTGTTGATTAGCTTGGCTTTATCCATCTCATTATTCTTAAGGCTGTTCTTAATGCATTTTGACTGTCTAAGAAAAGTTCCATCATCCTTTTGCCTTATACTAAATCTAAGAAAGTAAGTAAGTTCTCCCTTCAAACTCATTTCAAATTTCTTACTCATTATTTTTAAAAATTCATCACACAATTTTTTATCAGAAGATCCAAACAGAATATCATCAATATAAATTTTGATAATCAGTAATTTATCTCCTACCTTTTTTAAAAATAAGGTGGCATCTACGCTCCCCTTAACAAAGGTCCTTTCTCAATAACAAGGAACTATTTTATATAGAGCGGAGAAAGGATTTGGTTATTTTGGCAGAGCGTTGGAGATCAGAAGTTCTTCGTCAGTCCGGTGTGGCTGACGGAGGGCCTAGGTGGAACTCTTTTTCTGATTCAAGATTTGATCTACTTCTGGATGAAGGTGTTTTTGGTAGACCAAATTGTTTGAATGGGCTTTCGATAGACCTTTGGTGTTCAAAGGTTCTACATCGGCCTGTAGTGGTTGTTGGATCTTCTTGGAGTGGTTTTTCAACTGTGTTCAGATCTGATTTATTTTTGGATGAAGGTAATCTTAGCTTTGCGACATTTCTGAGGTTGTTTTGGATGGAGATTTGCTTGGCAAAGGTTTTCAGTTGGCTTGGTGTTTCTATCATCTGTTCTTGGTTTGATTTTTCATCTGGGTCTATATCAGATCCCTTCTTGTATGTTTTTCAGTTGTTCTGGATTTGGAGAGAATATAGTTTTTATGGAATCCTTTCTTGCAAAGTTAAGTGGACCACCATTGTGATGGTGTTTGTCCATTAGCGAGGTGTGCCTAATGTAGGTTTGTGTGGCAGAGGTTTTGTAGATTTATTTTTTCTGCATTTGCATCCAAAGTTACTCTTGGACTGATTCTTGTTTGGTGGTAGTTATAGTGGTTCCGCTGAAGTGAAGCAGATCCTTTACATTGAATTCTTGGTTTGCCGCCATGAAGATTCTTGGATGGATCTTGTTGAAAGTTTTACTGGTAAGGCTTGGATGGTTCTTAAATTTAGGTTATTTGGTATGAGTTTTGGTGTTTGTAATGCCTAGACTTTGGATGAGTTTAGTCGTGGGTTAACTTCTGCAGGTGTTTTAGTTTTTTGTAGAAGAATTAGTGTTTTGCTTGTTAATCCTTAAGCAATTGTTGCTCGATCAGGCAGTTGTTTAGAAGTTTTCCAATTGAATGGAGTTGGTTCTTCTAAGGGAATTAGTATCAAGGTTCTTGATAATGCGATTGACCGTATGTCTGTTGAATTTGTTGGTGGCACGATTATGTTTCAAGTGTATTCACTGGAGCTGATCGCTATTGTAGCTTCATGGATTCTTTCTAATGGATTAGTTAAGGAGAAAAGTAATTATTTTCCTAGATGGTTTCCAGATGGCTTGGAATGGGAGCATATCCCTTCTATGGGATTTCTTGTGGATGGTACTGCCTTGGAGGTTGTTGGTGCTATTTTTATGAGTGGGAAGTGTTATATTTTTTGACTACATTTTTATGGTCTTTTCTTGGAAGCTTTTTGGTGTCTTCCTTGTTCTGGTGATGGGATGAAGTGGACTTCTATGTTGTATATGCTTATGGTTGGAGAAGATGTTTTCTTTCAAGCGGTTACTGGTATGGTTGTCACAGTTTATGATGTGCTTCGAATGGCAGTGATTGGTTCTTCCATGGGAGTTAGTCTTTCAAAGGCTTCGAAGGTTATTGGTTTGTTTTCAGAAATTTAAAACTTGTTGGATGTTCTCCTGAAGGTTGCGGGGTTTGTGGATACTGGTGTTGTTATTGTTTTCGATACTAAAGACTTGGAGACTCAGGATGGTTTCTCTAATATGAAGCTAGATGGCATTTCTATGGCTTTGTGGGTTATTGATGGAGGCTTGTTAGGAGTCTTTCTGAGTGTAGATGGTGTTATTTATTTATTTTTCTTATAATTGCTTTTTGTTATTTTGTTTCTCTTATAGGTTCTTTTTGCCTTTTTGGATTTAAAGTAATGACATATGGGATTCTTACTAGTTGGCATTTTCTACTTTTTGGGAACTCTGGGACACTAACCAACCTTTTAGGTTATTTAAATATTTGGTGTCCCCATCACCCTAATGTGTTTAAAATGGGAATTAGTGGATCACATATCCATTATGATAGATTCAAAGGGCTTGTTTTGCTTTTGCTTTCTAGTTTGTAATTATTTTTCTTTTATTAATGCTATATGCATGTCCTTGCTAGTAGGAATGTGCTAAGTCTTTCATACCATGCCTTGGGTGCTTATTTTAGTCCATATAAAGCCTTTTTTAATTTGAATATATAATTAGGAAATTATAAATTTTTAAAGCCTGGAGGTTGTTCAATATATACATCTTCTTTTATCACCCCATTCAAAAAAGAAATCTTAACATCCATTTGAAATAGTTTGAATCCCTTAAAAGAGGCAAAGGCTAGTAGCACCCTAATAGCTTCTAATCTAGCTACAGGGGCAAAGGTCTCTTCAAAGTCAATCCTTTCTATTTGATTATACCCATTAGCCACTAATCTTACTTTATTTCTCACCACTATACTAGAATTATTCAATTTATTTTTGAAAACCCATTTAGTTCCAACAACACTTTGGTCCTTATGTCTTCCAACTAGCTCCCAAATATCATTCCTTACAAATTGATTCAACTCTTCCTACATGACTAAGATCTAGAATTCATCAGATAAGGCTTGATTTAGGTTGGTGGGTTTAGTCATTGAAATGAAGGCAGAGTGGTTTACTTCTTTTCTAAGTCCATGCCTAGTTTTAACACCTTGAAATGGATCTTCTAAGATCAGTTCTTTAGGATGACTTAAAGAATATCTTTAATCTCTAGGCAGCAAAATTTCATGTTCTACCCTTTTCTCCATATTTACAGATTCTACTCATTGGGTGACTTCTATAACCTCTTCTTCTTCTTCCTAAAACCCTCCAAAATTATCAGATTCATCAAACATAACATGAGTGGTCTCCTCAAATTTCGGTATTCTTTTATTGAAGACTCTATAAGATTTCCCAACACTTGAGTAGCTTAGGAACACTCCTTCATTAGATTTTGGGTCAAACTTTCCTAGTTGAGACTTCCCATTATTCAAAATGAATACTTTACATCCAAAGACACGAATGTGAGAAAGGTTGGGTGTCATAACCTTAAGAATTTCATAGGGTGTCTTGTTCATCTTGGATCTAAGATTAATCCTATTCAAAACATAATATACTGTATTCATCGCTTCTGCCCAGAAATATTTAGGAAGTGAGTATTCAGCTAACCTAGCTCTAGCGGCTTCTACCAGGGTCCTGTTCTTCTTTTCAGCTACCCCATTCTACTGAGGGGTCCTAGGAGCTAAAAAATGTGATCTATCCCTTGCTCCTTATAGAAAGACTCAAAATTTTTATTTTTAAATTCTCCACTATAGTCACTATAAATGGTTAAGATTTCACAACCTAGTTTTCTTTGAATCCAAGTGAAAAAAGATCTAAACTCCTCGAATGATTCAATTTTATGAGATAGAAATCTAATCCAAGTAAACTTTGAACAATCATTAATTATCACATACCCAAAGATTTTCCCTCCTAAGCTTGAAGTGCTGACAGATACAAAGAGAGCCATGTAAAGGACTTCTAAGGGTTTGCTAGTGTTAATGTCTTTGATTGAGTAGAAGGAGGATTTGACTTACTTTCCTAACTGACATGCATCACACAAGTGGTCCTTAGTGAACTCTAGTTTGGGGATACCTCTTATTAAGCCTTTTTGGGTGATCTTCCTTAGGCTTTTCATTCATGTATAACATAATCTTGCATGCCACATTGATGATTCATCAGCAATTATTTTTAAGCAAAGAATAATATCAGCTTTAAAGCAATTTAGATTTAGCATGTAAATATTATTGATCCTTTTTACCTATAAAATAATTTTGTTATTTAAGCTTATAATGCAGCTGATTAGCAAAAATTTTATACTGAAGCCTTTATCACAGAGTTGACTGATGCTGAGAAAATTATGTTTTAGTCAATCTACAAGCAAAACATTTTTAATGATGAAATTTTTTGAATCACCAATTATACCTAATCCCACCACTCTTCTAGTGGTGTTATCTCCAAGTGTTACCTTGCCTCTTGCCTTGGCCTCTAGTAAAATGAATTGATTTATATCTCCAGTCATATGCCTTGAACATCAGTTGTCCAGATTCCACATGCTCTCATGAGGCCTTTTATAAGAGAAAACCTACAAAATCCTCAGATGTCAGATTTGGGAACCTAAATAGGTTTGGGTCCCATCTTATGGAAAGAAGAATGAGATGCACATATGCTATGCTGTGAATTTTGTAATTTTGGTCTCCATACCAAATGTGTTCTATAGTGAATGGTGCAAGTGTGGGAGATATATCCTAGCATGCCACAAGAAAAATATCTAACACAAGGAAAAGGGTTTAGTATCTATTTAGGTTATAGTGCCTCTTCCTACGTTTGAATGATGCATGATTTGATGAATGTTTATGAAACTCTTCCAGTGCAGGTGGTCTTTTATTTTCCTTAAAAATAGTTAATTCAGCTTCTAAAAATTTTTTTATACTTTCAAGAATTGAATTTTCTATTTTTAATTTATGCTCCCTACTATCTAAATCAGATCCAAGAGTATTTAAGTACTTGTATTCCTTTTCTAATTCAACATGCAATATTTTTAAGGAGTCATGCTCAGTAGTTAAATCAAGATAATTTTTTTTCAAAGCATCAAATTTATCTAGTAAAGCTATGTGATTATTATCCAGAGTGGAATGATCTTTCCTTAGAATTTCTTGCTCTTTCTATAGATTTAAAAATTAAATTTTGAGGCTAGCGTGTGCTTTCTTGACAATTCGATATGAAGAATAAATTTTTTCAAAAAATTTAAGTAATTGATCATAAGTTAGCTCACATATCTCTTCTTGATCAGAGTGATCAAGATGATCATCAGCCATTAAGTACAGGTTTGTTACCTCCTCTTCTACTTCAGTTTCAAAGGAGTCTAACACTGAGTCTGCCAAGAAAACCTTTTGGATCCTTTTATTGTCCTTCTTAAACTTAGGTTTTTCCTTACCCTTCTCCTTACTTAGATGAGCCTTCAGAGTTGGGCAATCAGACTCCATATGCCTTGTCTTTCTGCATTCAAAATAAATAACATTAGAAGAAACTTTAGAATGTTTATTGTTCTTATCTTTATTACATTTTTGATGATACTTTTGTTTTTTCCTTAAGAAGCTTTTAAATTATCTTGTTATTAAAGCAATGTCATCGTCTTCAGAATTAGAGACATGAGTGTCAAAATCACTAGCCTTCAAGGCTATAGTTTTCTCCTTCTTCTTTTCACATGCATCAAGCTACCTTTGGTTCACTTCTTACTTGTAAGCAATTAGTGATCCAAATAAGTTATCAATTGAATAAATATTTAAATCATTAGATTTGGTAATAGCAATAATTTTTGCATCAAAGGAAGATGGTAAACATTACAAAATCTTATTCACCTTTTCGTAGTTTGTGAGTTCTCTTCCTAAGGCATGCATGAATGTAACAATTTGTGTGAACCTAGTATAAATTTTAGAAATTGATTCACAAGATTTCATGTGAAAGACTTTGTAGTCACATGAAGCAAAATGTTCAACCTAGAATGTTTAACTTCAGTTGTTCCTTTAAAGGTTATGCATAATCTGTCCCAATTTTTTTTTTAAAGTAGAACAAGTAGAGACACGCATGAAATCTTCAGATTTTAAGAAACAGAAAAATAAGTTCAAACATTTAGTATTCAGTTGTGCTAGATCTCTATCATCAGTTGTTATTCAGTAAAAAGAATTTCAATTTTAATACTATTTACAAGTTGAAAAGGTGTAGAATATCCATCCTTAACTAACATCCACATGCGATAATCAATTAATTACAAAAAGGTGGACATGCGTGTTTTCCAAAAATAAAAAAGAATGTTATCAAATAGAGATGGTTGAGTAATTGAATAACCTTCTACAGTGTTGCAATTACCAAAGTTAGCCATTAATTGAAATTCAAAAGTTTTTTAAAACTTAATTTATGAATCCTACTCTAATACCACTTCAAAGTTTGTGATGGTTGGTAAAACCATGTAGAACTAGCTCGAGGCTAACAAAGAGGGAGGGTGAATTGATGTTTGAAAAAATTCTTAATAAAAAAAACTTTATTTTTTATCTTTTTAAATATTTTAAAATTAAACACTCTTAAGCGGAAGCATATACCAAAATCAAAGATTCAACTATAGAACAAATCACATAAAAATATTAAAATAAAATGCAAAAAAAGTAATAAGAAAGAGCACACTAAATTTTATAGTCGTTTAGTCAAATATGACATACGTCCACCCCCAGAATCTCCTGTTCCAGGTATTGCACTAATCAGTTAGTGTCTCTCCTTTTGCCGCCACAGCATGGCGGAGAAGCCCTTACAAAATCTTTCCATCGACCCGATGAGGCAAGGAATCTTAAATCCTTTTTCACCCTCCTGGTGAAGGTAGAGAATCTTGAATCCTTTGACTCCCTCCTGGAGTAGAAAGAGAATCTGACAATCCTTTTACTCCCTCTTGGAGTAGGTAGAGAACCTAGATCGGATACTGATGATTGTCTCCCCATAGCCACTAAGGAACCAAGGATGAAGAAGGAAGAAGATGATCAAATCTTTTCTTGGAGAAATCATTGTGAATTCCTTCACAAACTCTCCCTCACAAGATCCTTTCTCTCTCTCCCAAACTCTCCTTCTCCTTTTCTAAGCTCTCTTGGGTTAGAATAGCAACAAAAGATTTTCTAAAGAACTAATAAGAGAACTTAAATAGGAGACCTTCAAAAAAGCCCTAATTTTAAATTTTGTGTCAAAGATCATCCAGACGATCCTACGATCGTCCTGCATGATTAGTACAAAATAGCCCTTTTAGCCAGGATGATCACCATTGCTCTGTATGATTAGAAGAAATATTTTATGTAGTTCGTCTTGTATGATTATTCGATCATCTGGGATGATTAGTTTAATATGGTTGGCAATAGATTGATCATCCCATAATAGTCTTAGGACGTCTAGGACGATCCCCTGGATGATTATTTCAAGATGGGTGGAAATCGACAAAGTGTCCCACAAACCTCTAGGGACGTCCAGGACGATCCCCTGGACGATCAGAAGAAAATTATGGTTTTCATCTTGGATGATAGGAGATCATCTTATGAAATAAAAAGGATCATCCTGTATGATGTGATTGATCAATCTAACCATAGTTAGTCTCCTAATAAAGGGATCATTTTAGGCATGATTATCATGAATCATTTAGGATGATATAGATCATCCTGTATGATAAGAATAAATTTTGAACTTTAAAATCTTGCCTAAATTATGATTGGTGGCTGACTGTTTCAATCTGTACTAATCGTCCTGTACGATATAAATCATGCATGATGATTAGTTAAGTAAACTTAATTATCATGATGCCCTAATTAAGGTTTCTATTTTTAACTAATCATCTAATTATCCTATACAATATGATCAAAAAATTGAAAACTCTCCAACTCACCAAATTTCTCCCCTGAGTGTGTGTGTGCAAGGTTACTTAGCTTCAAAATCCTTCACAGTACATTTGACTCAAGAAAGGGTAAAAGTTACATTTAAATAGAAATTACAGACTGACTCAATCCTAGTCTACTTGATCTTAAGATGATCGATGTTCCAAGTAAACTTATGGACCTAAAAGGTTAGTGAGCAGGGCTAACAAAATAGATAAGCAAGAATAGCAGTAGTAAAGAACCAGTAATATTTGTTATCATCAAAAATCACTGTAGTTGGGCCTAAATTTGCAACATTAATAACATGTGTAAAATGTAGTACTTATTTTTAGAGTACTTATCTAGTTTCTACTTAGAGTAAAATCTAAAGGAGGCTAGGAAAGTACAAGATATAATTATTTAGAGTATTAACCAATGTTTCTTGAAGCAACTTTGGAAGTTAAGGTTGAAGGAGTATAGAGGAGATACTTTGGTCCATTCTAGTGATATCACTCTCTTATATTTTTAATCTTTCATGGGTTTAATGAAAATGAGTTTGCTTGTCATTTATTCTATGTCTAGCTAATTCTCTTATTTTGGATTGATAATGTAAAGTGCATGTTAAGTACTAATAAAGACTCTTATTTTAAAAATGTTAAATAATATTTTCAATATTACCCCATTCATCATTTAGTGCATATAGGGATTATATATATAGTTAAAATATAGTGTGATGTATAGTCTCGATGGATGAATGCTAGAATAACTAGGAATATTGAGATAGGATGTTTGCATGCTTAGACATAGGATGTAAAATATTCTAGGTTCTTAAGGAGATACTATAACTGTAGGAGATTAGTAGATATCATATTTACCCCTACAATCTTGACCTATATCGAGGGATGCATATGCTCTGAATTATATTTATAATTAAGAGTTTCATTAAGAAAGATATGAAATTTACACTCAACAATCCAAAACACTTTTCTTAAATATTATATCCAACATTTTTACTATTTATTCAATGATAGAATCTACACAAGTATCATTTTTATTTCAGTAGAATAGTTATTACAAACAGAGTAGATAGTAGTAGTTTGATGCAAGTAAGTATTCTTTCTCATGGGTTTGACACTCTTACACTATCTCTTTATTACTTGATTCGGCACGTATACTTATGTATATTAAGTGGAGTTTTATTATTTTTATATTAAAGAAAATTTAAGCATTGTTTAGGGGTGATAGTATCCTAGATTTTTATACAATTCAAAAGTTCACTCCATAACCCCTATCAATGTGCTGAAATAAGTTTAAAGTAATAGATTAGAGTATCGATCCCATGAGGAAGTGTTCTTCTAAACTTCAACAAAACCACTGCTACTTACTCCAATATCATGAATTTATCCTACTAAAATAAAAAAAAAAGTTTTCAAGTTCATTCCACTGAATGAAAATAAGAAAAAATGGTTTATATATTTTGAATAAAATATTTTGGACTGATGCATATAAATACATATATTTTTTAATAGGACTCTTAATAGTAGATGTGGATCAGAGTATGTGCATCTTTAGATCTCTATCAAGATTATAGTGGTGAAAAGAAAGATTTTTAGTCTTCTTACAGTTTTACTATCTCCATAGAATATAGAATATTCAAACATCCTATGTCTAGGCATGCTAATATTTTATTTAAATATTTCTAATTATTATTGCATTCCTTCATCGAGGCTATACATCACAATAGGTTTTAAGTATACCCATGGATATTGTATGCATTAACTGAAGAATGGGAGATATTGAAGATATCAATATTTTCATTTAAGAATAAGAGTTAACATTAGTACTTAATATAATCTTTATATCATTAGTCCAAAAAAAGAGATCTAGCTAGACATGGAAGAAATAACAAACAAACTCATATTCATTTTATTCATAGAAGAACAAAGTAGAAGAAAAGTAGTAGAATTTTATCACCAGGAAAGATCATAATATCTTCTCTACACTCCTTCTTCCATAACATATAGAGTTTTTTATACAAACATAGGCTAAACTCTCTAAGAGATTGTATCTTGCATTTCCCTAGCCTCCTTTACACTTTACTTTGAGGGGGTGCTAAAGAAATACACTAAAAAGTACTAAATTTTTACTCAAGGGACTAAACTTTACAAATAATATAACTCACATCTATTTATAGAAAGTACAGGATTGAACTAAAGCTCTATTGTGCTGGAAAGGGTGGCACTGCAGTGGTGAAAAATAAACTAGCGCCTCGACGTTCTATTATTGGCTCCGTTGCCATACTAGATGATGTGGCACGGTTATAACCCGAATTAGTGCATCTTTTTGTTAAGTCGGTGTTGCTCTTAAAAGTTATAACTGCTCCCTCATAGAACCATAAAATATGAGCATTGCAATGCTTGGAACGACATTTTGGTGCTACAGCTTTTAAAGGCTAGCATTCCTATGTAAATTTTCTCGAGACACCAAATACTGTGATCTATTTTATTGCACAACAACACTATAATGCACTATGATGCTTATATTGATGACATCATAATGCTTGCAAATAGAGAAGGTTGATGCCACCTTGTTGAAATGGGCACTTCAACATAAATCGAGATGACGTTGTAGTATGATTCCTTTCAGTATTATGGTGTTGTGCAACACTTGTAATTTTTGCTTTTTTTTATATAATTCATATACAAACACAACTAAAATTGTACATTTTTATTGAATTTAACATAAATAAAAGAATATATAATTTATACTTATCAAATTTGCCCCAACTTAAACTTTTTATTATCCTCAAGCAACATTTACATTCACTCCTTGATCACCTTAAGGGCCAAAGAAAAAAGTGATAATTTAAATATACTAAAATATAGGATAATACATCACAGTCTATAAGTAATTTTGATTGAATAAGTTATAATATAAATTTGAGAAGACATAACATTTATCTCAATTAGTCATTCTTTTTATTACTTTATTAGAATTTATTCACTATCTTTAAAAATATAAAATTAACTTCTAAATGTAGAATGAATAATGTAGTCATCGGATTAGTTGCTCATAGTTTAAAGAGGGAATTCATAACTGCATTATCACATGTACTAGATTACTTATTCTATCTTTTTTAGTTAAATAATAGGATAGAATTCAAATTAAGCTACAAATGATACCAATTTTTTAATGTACTTATCTTTTTCATTTGAACGATTTTCATTTTACTTTTTTCATATTTTTCTTTCTTTTCCTATTTTGTGGAGTACACGCGTAATGATTTTGAATGTCAATTTTTTATTTCTTTCTCTTGTAATCCAATTAAATTAATATAAGTATTCAATAGATTATCTTACTATAGTTTCAAGTTTAACTATGATTTTCCTAATTTATGCAACTCATATCTAATCTTTAATTGTATTTATTTATTTTGAATTCAGTTGTCAATATAAGTTAATGTATAATTTCTAAATTTAAATTTAATTCAATAGCTTAAATGATTTGGATTAGTTAATTTGTAGGTTTTTCAAAGTATTAATTAATATGTAATGTCATTCAAACTATAATATATTATTTTATTAGTATCCTAATTTTATATATTTTTAATATTAATTTTTATTTTAGTTAAATAGGTAATCAAGTGCAATAATTATAAAGAATAATATGCAACAATTTAAACATAAAGAAATTTAATTAGATGTAAATAACATAAAGAAACACAATGTCTAATAGAAATTGAAAATATCAAACACAAGTGAGTTGCCTCCCATCAAAACTAAGTTTATAGTTTTCAATCAGGCTAAACATCAAACATAAGTGGGTTGCCTCCCATCATAGCTAAGTTTATAATCTTCAACCATACTACACTAATTATTAAATTTTAGGATGAACCAAGTTAGTTATACATTTCTCAAACAATTAATGTCCCAACCTAAATATGGTATCAATCTGTGGCCACTAACTTTAAAAACATGTATGTTTTTTTTCTTGAATTTCAGTAGTTCCATAAGGAAATACTCTTATGATAGTGCATTATCTATAGTACCTAAATTTTAGTTTTCATAGAAATAACTTAAGTTTAGAATTAAAAAGTAAAACATCATGTCTAGGGGTAAATTCTTTTCTAAGAAGCTTACTATGCCATTTTTTTAACTTTATCCTTATAAATCCTTGCATTTCATATGCCTCATTTTTGATTTATTCTAATTAATTAAATTATATTAATCTTTTCTCTTTTATCCCTTCAAAATTGAAATTCAATTCTTTAAAAGCCCAAAATGCCTTATGCTCTAACTCTACAAGAAGGTGACAAGCTTTTTCAAAAAACTAATTTATAGGGAGACTTACTAATAGGAGTTTTAAATACAGTTCTATAGGCTTATAATACATCAGTCAATTTTGTTCCCTATTGCTAATTTCAACTTGGCCACTAGTTTGGCGATGATAAGTAGTTGCAATCCTATGATGAATTTCATATTTCCTTAATGCTGCTTATATTCTCTTATTACAGAAATAACTTTCTCCATCACTGATTAAAACTCTAAGTATTTGAAATCTAGAAAAAAAATATTTTGCTTCAAAAATTTAATCACAACTTGAGCAAGTTATAGGGGATGCCACTCCTTTAGTCAAATTTAAAATATAATCTACAACAATAAGAATATACTAAGTTCCATGGGATTGTACAAAAGGTTCCATAAAATTTAATCCCCAAACATCAAATATCTCAATCCCCATAATATAGTTCAAAGGCATTTCATTTTTTTTTAAAATATTGCCTACTCTTTTACATTGATCATATTTTTTAATATATTCATTAACTTGTTTAAATATAATATGCCAAAAAAATTAGTTTAAAGGATTTTAGAAGCAGTTCTAAATCATCCCAAATGTCCTCTATAATGAGAATCATGTCATTCCCTAACGATTGATTCTATTTCTTTTTCAAGGACACATCTTCTAATAATTTGATCATTACAAGACTTTAATAAATATGGTTTATCCCAAAAATAATATTTGGTATCATGCAAAATTTTCTCTTTTAGATCATAGATAAATCACTTGGAAGTATACCACTAATAGTAAAATTAATAATACCATCATACCATGGTAGTCTGTTCGGATGTAAATAAAATAATTATTTATCAGGATAATATTCATTAATTTTGAGCTTAGTTGATGCATGTTTTTCAAATAAAAATTCTAGAAAGATGATCAGGAGGTTAATTTTTAGTTCCTTTCCTATCCAAAATTTCTATATCAAATTCTTGTAATAGAAGAATGCACCTAACTAATCTTGGTGTGGTGTCTTTCTTTGTCATAAGATATTTGATTGCAGAATGATCAGTATAAATAATTACTTTTATTCCAATCAAATACGATCTAAACTTATATAAAATATAAATAATGGATAGCAATTCTTTTTTAGTAATTGTGTAATTACATTGTAAAGAATTTAAGGTTCAACTGGCATAAAAATGATATGAATTTCTTATCTTACTTTTGACCAAGAACAACACCAATAGAAACATTGCTTGCAGTGCACATCATTACAAAAGGTAAAGACCAATCATGAGCAATAATAGCTGGAGCAATAATCAAATGTAGTTTTAAAGTATTAAAAGCTTCAAGATATACAATATTAAATATAAAAGAAACATCCTTCTCTACTAAATGACATAAATGTTTAAAAATTATAGAGAATTCTTTAATGAATATCCTATAAAATCCTAAATGCCTAGGGACACTTCTAATTCCTTTAACCAAATTGGGAGGAGGAATTTTCCTTATAACCTAAATTTTTGCAATATCCACCTCCAATCTTTAGAAATTTTATGCCCTAAGACAATGCCTTCAGTCACCATAAATTGATATTTCTCCCAATTTAATACTAAATTTGTCTCTACTCATATTTTTGAAATATAATTTAAATACTCAAGATAAGAATCAAATATAGTGCTAAATACAAAGAAGTCATCCAAAAAGATTTTAATATCCTGCTAAATTAAGTTTAAAAAATTGATATTATAGATCTTTGAAAAGAAACGGGAGTATTATAAAGGCAAAATGACATTCTCTTAAAAGTAAATGTTTTATAAGGACTGGTGAAGATAGTCTTATCTTGGTCCTAAAGTGTAATAGAAATATGATGATAGCCTAAATATTAATTTAAAAAATAGTAAAATGAATGTCTTGCCAACCTATTGTGCGTATCATCAAGAAAAGTCATGGAGAAATTATATTTTGTTTTTGATTTACTTAATTTTTTATAGTATGTATAAATCTTCCACCTAGTGACAGTTGTAGTAGGAATAAGTTCATTTTGTTTAGTTGATATAATAGTCAAGCCACCCTTTTTAGGAACACAATGAATAGGGCTCACCTAAGAACTATTAAAATATTGATAATCCCATCTTTAATCCATTTAATAATATCTTTCTTAATAACTTCTTTCATGTAAGGGTTAAGTCTTCTTTAAGGGTTAGCTTTTGGTATTGAATTAACTTCCATTAAAATTTTATGCATATAAATCGAAGGGATAATTCCTTTGATGTCAACAATTGTCCACCCAAAAGGTCTTCTAAAATCACTTAAAACCCTAATCAAATTACTTTCTTGATATTTTCTATGTTTTTAGAATGGATTATAGGAAGAGTTGAGTTGTTAGCAAGGAAAGCATACATAAGATGGCTAGGTAAAACCTTAAGCTCTACATTAGGAGCTTCTTATATAGAAGGTCTCAAAGTTTTACCCAAAGATTTAATCTCTAATATTCAAATTTCTCTTTAAACAATCCTGTATTACCTTCAATTGTTGAAACTTGTTCTCCTAAAAAGTCACAAATCTACTCAACTTCTTTTTCCAATAAATTTCCTTCTAACAAATTTTATTTTAAATTCTCCACTACAATGTCTTCCAAATCAACTCTAAAGAAATCAATATACTTTTCTTGAGAGTATTTTATAGATTTCATAACATAATAGTCACCACATGATCTTGAACCCTCATAATCAATTCCTCTTTTTGCACATCAATCATTGCTTTTCTAGTGGCTAAAAAAGGTCTATTAAAATGATGGGTATTTCCCTATCTTCTTCCATATCAAGTACAAAAAAATTAATCAGAAAAAATAAATTTATCAACCTTAATCAAAACATCTTTTATTAGCCCTCTAGGATAAGTGAAAGATCTATAAGCTAATTGAAGAGTAATAGAAGCAGTTGAACTTATCTTATATATAATCTTTTGAAGATTAAAAGGGGTATGAGATTGACGCTTGATCCTAGTTCACATAAAGTTCTACCATTTGAAAGTTTGATAGGGATGTTAAGCCCTTATGAACTAGTCCTGAGGCTAACTAAGAGGGGGGGGGGGGGTGAATTAGTTATTTTTAAAAATTCATGAACCACAAGAATGATGTTTTTATAATTTGCAGTGGAAACGAATAAACACAATAATAAAGTGATCACTCACATATTTCACCTAAGCAGATATCAACAGAAAAATAAATGTGGAAGATAATAAGAATGAATACACTAGATTTTATAGTGGTTCAGTCAACTTGACCTACGTCCACTCCCCGGAGCCTCCCCTCTAGGTATTGCACTAACACTAAGTTACTGTCCTTCTGCTTGCATAGCAAGGCAGAGAAGTCTGTATAAAAACTCCTTTCCACCAACCTGGTGAGGCAGAGAACCTGGACTCCTTTCGCTTCCTTCTGAAGCAGGCGGAGAACCTGGACTCCTTTTGCTTCCTGCTGAAGCAGGCAGAGAACCTGGATCTTCTTGTAGATGATCCTACCATAGAGACACCAATAAGACAACAGATGACGACTGAAGAAGATGACTCAGATCCTTGCTTGGAGCAACCTTTGTGAACACCTCACAAACTCTCCCTTATAAGATCCTCTCTCTCTCCGTATATCTCTCTCTCTATTTTCTCTCAGGTAAGGAAGGTGGCAAAAGATCTTAATGATTGAATGAAAAAGATCTTAAATAGGAGGTCTCAAAAATTACCTTAAATCTCAACTGGTCATCAAAGATCATTCAGGACGATCGCTAGATCGTCTTACACGATTAGTATAAAATCACATGTATCAGCTTGAACGATTTCATTTCTCAGGATGATTAATAGATAAAATTTGTTCTGGTCATCCCGTATAATTTTACGATCATCCAGGATGATAGTGTAAATCAGATTTTTGTCCAGAAGACAGCTCGGGTCGTCCAGGGCAACTTATGCTGGATGATCTAAAAATGACTTGATCATCCAGGATGATATCAGTATTGTCCTGTATGATTAGTTTAAAAATGAAAATATCATCCTGCACACAGCTCGGGTCGTATAGCCAAAATATGCTGGATGATCTCAGAATGACTAGATCGTCCGGGATGATATCGCGATCGTCACATATGATTAGTTCAAAATCAGGAATATCGTCCAGCACATTTCTCAAATCGTTCAGGTGAAGTGCTCTGGACGGTCAGAATTTTATATGTATCATCCAAGATGATATTATGATCATCTAGGATGATATGATCATATCAATCAAATATTAATTACTTTTCTTAATCACCAAACTATTTAGGCATGATTGTAAAGGATCGTCTAGGACGATACACGTATCATCCGGGATGATTAGACCAAATCTCTAAAAATGAAAACTTTTCCTAACTTAATCTGGCGGTTGAGAATTTCTGATTTGAGCCTATCATCCTGTACGATGGGTATATCATCCATGATGATTTGCTTAATCAAACTGACATAACATGGTCGCCCTAATTAGGGTCTATTTTCACTAGATCGTCTAGGACGATATGAGCAAAATTTGAATAAGAAACTCTAACTCACTAAAACTCTCCTCCTAAGTTTGCGTGTGCAAGGTTACTTAGCTAGGGGATCAATTACATTATATTTGACTCAAGAAAGGAAAAAATTATATTTAAATATATGCAGACCCGATCTTGAGTTGGCTTTACATTTGATCTTTTGTACCTGAAATGTTAGCCAATCAACAAAGAACACAGAAATTTTTATTATCATCAAAATTATAATCCTTAAATCCAGGTTTGCAATAATCTCCCCCTTTTTGATGATGGCAAATATTTATTTAGTAGTTTCAAATCAAGCAGTTTGCAGTAATTAAAGTACAGATGAGAGAAGATTTGTCATTATAAATTTTATTAATCATTGATAAATAGTGACATTGAATAGACAAAAGAAACTACTACAACACAAAAATAACTAAAGAAAATACTAGTACCACAAAAATAACTCCCCCTTTTGACATCATAAAAAGAACAAAAAAAGACAAAACAATAACAAACTAAAACATCACAACACACCAAACTAATAAAGAGGTGGATCCTGATCAGATGGAGGAGGAGGTGGTGGATGAAAATAGCTGTAAATGGTGGTGAACTGCTCACCAAACTAGGCTATGTCCTGGTCGTGCTGCTGTTATTGGTGAGTCACAAATTAATTGTAACGAGCAGTATCCTCAGCATGCTACTACTCCTGGGCAACCACGTAGGAGTCAAAGTGGGCCTCCCACTGGTCAAAATGCTGCACCAATTGATCTTAGGGTGATGCTATATAGAGAGGAGCAGGTGCAGTAGGTGCAGCTGGCTTAGGAGCAGCCTCCCCCTCTTCTCCCTCAACATCCACTGTGGGCTCCGGATGAAGTTTAGTACTGTGGAGAGTATGAAAAGAGCTGTTGGAGAAGAAGATAGGTGGGATTCTGGCTAGATCTAGATATTGAAAATTATATTTTTTTTCTAAGGCATAGTGGATGGGATGTCCTAAAGCTAGATTGGGGTGCCTCCTGTGCCCCAGATCCCTAATGGTAGTCAGTTGTTCAATGTAGTAAAAAATTAAATCAGTGGCATTAAAGTCACGATGGTCCATGATGTAGTAGGTAGTTATGGAGAGTAAAGGAGTGATGTGGATGTGGTCCCCAGCCTTAGGAATGATGGAGGAGTGAAAGACATATTGGATTGTCCTAACATCCTTGACTAGGGAGGAACAGGCCTGGTCATGGTATTGGGCATTTATGTTTTTAAGGAAGTAGTTGGGAATACTCCAATTAAAGTCAGGGTTATATACTAAAATATGAAGCTTATCACCAGAAGTGGACAGTTGAAAAACGTTATGAAAGTCCTGGTGGGTTAATTCTACATGTCATTGATTAACAAAGGACTGAAGGGCAGAGTGATCAGAGGTAATGCGAAGATTCGTAAAGAAAACTCTAAGAAGTTCAGTGCTGAAAGGAAAAGCTAGTGTAAGAATGAAGGTGAGGAATGTGTGAGTGAACAGATCAAGTACCGGATATGTGAGGGTCCATGGGTTCAAAGTTTTAGAGATAGTGATCCCAGCATCAAGATATCTTTAAAATGCAGCTTGATCAGGTGCATCAGGAAAGCTGGGATCGGTAGTACCTTGGGAGGAACTAGCAACCTGATGCTGAGACCATTTGCCACCATCCATTAGAAGATGAGGGGATGAAGGATCAAGGGAAGAATGGTGAAAGATGGTGAAGAAAATGACTGTTTAAATAGATATCATCCAGATTATCCAGTACGATTGCAGGATCATTCAGGATGATATGAGCAATTATGACGTCCAGGATGATTGGTCAAAAAGGTGGTCGGATCATCCAAGACAATCATATATCATCCAGGATGATTAGACACAGATGATCATCCTGAGGAGACAGGCTGGATGAATTTTGACTAAAGGTATCATCCAGGATGATTAGGTGGATCATCCAGGATGATATGCAATAAATGCATCAGATGGGCTGAATTTGAATTATCCAACTGCAGACACATGAATCGTCTAGGATGATGAGGTGGATTAGCCAGGAAGATCACCAATAATTAGTACATACCAGCCGTTGGATCATGGTGGGGATAATTTGAATGGATTATCCAGGATGATGTATGGATCGTCTAGGACGAAGTCATATCGTCCAGGATGATGTGGGGATCATCCAGGATGATGCGAAGAAAAAAGTGAAAAAGATAAAGGACGAAGAGGAAAGATCAGGGATCCAAAAAACACACAAAAAAAAAGAAAAATCTAAATCAAATAAAAATAAAAAAAAAGAAATGAGAAACCAACAGTAAAAATAATATTTTTTTTTGAATCGATCAGCTCCAGTGAAACAAAATTTTCCTTGATTTTTAATTCAAAAGCCAATAAGAAGAAACTCGACCACACTGAAATCTAGAAAAAAAGTTGTAAAATCAACTTTCGTAACTTCTACCTTGGACACCTTACATGTTCAAATTTTTTTCAAATAAAAGTCTAATTTGGAAGAAAAGAAATTAGATTCAAAAAGAGATCCTTTCTAGCCTCGTTCAAGAAAAATATCTGATAAAATAGTATTATAAAGGAAGGAATCAGAAATCATGATTTTTCATCTTAAGCATTTGGAAATATTAAGTGGCGCATGGATTTTTCTAAGACATTCATAGATCTGAAAGGGGAGAAAGCTTTTTTTTTGTGGGCTTATTTTGTGCCTCTTTTATAATTTGTTTGGTGCGCTTTGTGCATCTTTTGATTTTTGATACACTTTGTGTATCTTTTCTAATTTGGCGATATTGCACATCTTTTCAGTTTTGGGCTCATTTTATGCCTCTTTTCATTTTTTTGTAAGCTTGCTTTCTTTCATAATCCCTAAAGTATCTCAGTTGTGAGATTACCTTCCAGACATAAGAGAAAAAAGGCTCACTCTCTACAATCAGGAAGAGTAATCCATAAAACAAAATAATACTCGTATGATATATGCAATCACTTGATTAAGAAGAACATAATAATGATTCAATACTTTAAAAACACTATTCATATAAGATAGATTACTGTAGGAAGATAAAATAGATCTCTATTTCAAAAACTAATTTTTTAATTTTGAAAAAGATTTTTATCCAAAAGAAATAATACACCATTAAAGGAGTTAGAGGAAAAGAAAGCATTTTTTCTCTTTAACAGATTCAGATGAGTCAATCACTGCTTACAAGCTTCCAAACAAAAATAAGGCAAAACTCTTAGTTAGAAATCAATTTATTAGAAGTAGTGAGCAGTGATCTGATTTATTAAAAAAGCAGTAAATCAAGAACAGGTAAGAAATCACATCAAAATAAATACTCAAATCAGGAAAATAATAATAAGAAAAGGAAATCAGTAGAGAATAAAAAAATAAACAGGAAATAGATAATCAAATCAAATACAAACTAAATAAATAATCAAAAGAAGAAAATTTAAAAATAAGTAATTATCAGATTCATGCATTTATATCAATCACACTCAGTCTGGTCCTTAAAATGCTAAATGAGTCAAATGCCAATGGTTTAGCAAAGATGTCAGCTAGTTGATTTTCTGTTGCTACATGGTGTAGCTCAATATCCCCTTTTGTAACATGGTCTCTAATGAAGTGATGCCTTATATCATTGTGTTTGGTTCTTGAATGTTGGATAGGATTCTTATAAATGCATATGTCACTGGTGTTATCGCATAGAACTGAAATTATGCTAGGTAATCCTAAATCCAGAATTTGTTGCTTCAACCAAAGAACTTGGGCCACACAACTTCCTAAGGCAATATACTTAACTTCTATAGTGAAAAGGGAAACAGAGTTTTATTTTCTATTGGACCAGGAGACTAAAGACTGCCCTATGAATTGGCAAGTTCCAGAAGTGCTCTTTCTATCCACCCTACATCCTGCAAAATCAGAATCAGAATATCCAATAATCTCAAAAGCAGTGTTGTGCCTAGGATACCAGATTCCTAAGTTTGGGGTCCCTAAGAGATATCTAAGAATTCTCTTAACAGTAGTCAGGTGGGACTCTTTAGGATCAGCTTGAAACCTAGCACAAAGACAAACACTAAACATGATTACAGGTCGGCTAGCAGTCAGGTAAAGTAGTGATCCTATAATTCCTCTATACTTCTTCTGATCAACAGATTTTTATTTGAATCCTTATCTAACTGAACATATGAACTCATGGGAGTATTGATTAGCTTGGCGTTATCCATTTCATATTTCTTTCAAAATATCCTTAGTGTATTTTAATTAATTCAGAAAGGTTCCATCATCCATCTGCCTTATGCTAAACCCCAAAAGTAAGATAATTCTCCTATCATACTCATCTCAAACTCCTTACTCATTATTTTGGAAAAATCATAATATAAGTTTTTATCAAAAGATCCAAAAAGTATATCATCAACATAGATCTGGACAATGAGTAAATCATCTCCTATTTTCTTCAAAAAATGGGTGGTGTCTACGCTCCCTTTAACAAACTCTCTTTCTAATAGGAATGTGATAAGCCTCTCATACCTAGTTCTGGGTGCCTGTTGTAATCCATATAAGGCCTTTTTTAATTTATAGACATGATTTGGATATTGGGAACTCTCAAAACCTGAGATCTGCTCTACAAAGACAACCTCTTTTATTACCCCTTTCAAAAAGGCACTCTTGACATCTATTTGGAAAAGCTTAAATCCCTTATAACAGGCAAAGGCTAGTAGCACCCTAATGGCTTCCAATCTAGCTACAGGGGCAAAGGTCTCCTCAAAATCAACCCCTTCTATTTGATTGTACCCCTTTGCCACCAATCTTGCCTTATTCTAACCACCTCACCTGAATCATTCATTTTATTCTTAAAGACCCATTTAGTTCCCACTACACTTTGGTTCTTAGGTCTTTCTACTAACTCCCAAATATCGTTCCTTACAAATTGATCAATTCCTCTTGCATAGTTAAGATCCAAAATTCATCAGAAAGGGCTTGATTGATGTTGGTGGGTTTAGTCATTGAGATAAAGGCAGAATGGTTTACTTCCTTCCTAAGTCCATGCCTAGTTCTAACACCTTCGAAAGGGTCTCCTAAGATCAGTTCTTTAGGATGACTCGAAGAATATCTCCAATATCTAGGCAAAGTCTTTTGAGGTTCTACCCTTTCCTCTAGATTTACATTCTCAACTCCTTGGGTAATCTCTCCTACATCTTCCTCTTCCTCAACTCTAGTCTCCTTGGGATCAGATTCATCAAGTACCACATGAGTAGTCTCTTCCACCACCAATGTCCTCTTATTAAACACTATAAAGGATTTCCATACACTTGAATATCCTAAGAACACACTTTCATCTGATTTTGGGCCAAATTTTCCTAAGGGTGACTTCCCATTATTGTGAATGAAAACCTTACAACCAAAGACATGGAGGTGGGAAAGGTTTGGAGTTCTACTCTTAATAATCTTATAAGGTGTCTTATTCAGATTGGATCTAACATTCACCCTATTCAGCACATAATAGACAGTGTTCACCACTTCAGCCCCAAAGTATTTTGGAAGTGAATACTCAGTAAGCATGGCTCTAGCGGCTTTTACTAAGGTCCTGTTCTTCCTTTCAGCTACCTCGTTCTGCTGAGGGGTCCTAGGAGCTGAAAAGTTATGGCTAGTCCCTTGCTCCTCATAGAAGGTTCCAAATCTCACATTTTCAAACTCTCCACTATGATCACTATGGATGGTCAAGATCTCACAATCTAACTTCTTTTGAATCCAAGTGGAGAAGGATTTAAATTTATCAAATGACTCAGCCTTATGTGATAGAAATCTAATCCAAGTGAACCTCGAGTAGTCATCAATAATTTCAAATCCATAGACTTTTCTCCCTAAGCTAGCAGTGCTAATGGGTCCAAAGAGATCCTTGTGAAGGACTTCTAAAGGTCTAGTGGTGCTAATGTCCTTAATAGAGTGGAAAGAGGATTGGACTTGCTTTCCTAGTTTACATACATCACAGAAGTGGTCCTTAGTGAACTTAAGCTTGGGGACACCTCTAACTAAGTCCTTTTGGGTGACTCTTCTAAGGGTTTTCATTCTGACATGACATAACCTCCTATGCCACAGCCAAGACTCATCAGCAGCAATTTTTAAGCAAATTGAAATATTAGCTTTAAAGTAACTTACATCCAGCATGTAGATATTATTGATCCTTTTCCCTACAAAATAATTTTATCATTTAAGCTTATAATGCAGCAAGTTGGCAGGAACTTTATGTTGCATCCTTTGTCACTAAGTTGATTGATGTTGAGCAAGTTGTGTTTTAGTCCATCTATAAGCAAAACAATATCAATAATGAAATTTTTTGAATCACCAGTTAAACCTGCTCCTACCACCCTCATGGTGGTGTTGTCTCCAAGTGTAACCTTACCTCTAGCTCTGGTCTTCAGTGAAATGAACTAATTTGCATCTCTAGTCATGTTCCTTTAACATTTGCTATCCAGGTACCACATACTCTCACGAGGTCTTTTGTGAGAGCACCCCTATAAAATCATCAAACATCAGATTTAGGAACCCAAATAAGTTTGGGTTCTTTCTTATGAAAAGAAGAATGTAATGCATGTGTGATGTGCTGTGAAACATATAATTTGGTCCTCCACACCTAATGTGTACTACGGTGAACAGTGCAGGTGTGAGAGATATATCCTAACATGCCACAAGAAAAATATCTAATGCCAGGAAAAGGGCTAACTAATCTACATGGGTAATAGTGCCTCTTCCTAGGTTTGAATGAAACACGCTTTAATCATTTTTAAAAAGAGATTCTTCAAATGGTGGAGGTGCATAAAATTGTGCAAAAGTATGAGGAATTTCTTTTTCCTCAAAAGCACTAATTTTTACACTTAAAAATTTATTTTCCTTTTTGAGACCTGCAATTTCAAATTTCAAATAATGTTCACTACTATCCAAGTCAGATGCATGAGTTTCTAATTCCTTAAAATGTAGCTTCTAATTCAATATGAGATGCTTTTAATAAATTATGCTCAATAATCAAATAAGAATGCTTTTTTATTCAACTCATCAAATTCATCAAGTAATGACATGTGATTGCTATCAAGTGTAGAATATTCTTTAATTAAAATTTCATGCTCTTTTTGTAAATTCGAAATTCTAATTTCAGGCTAGCATGAGTTTTCTTAAGCTTCCTATATGATGAATGGATTTTTTCAGAAATATCAAGTAATTAATCATAGGTCAGTTCACATCCCACTTCTTGGTTAAACTGACCAAGATGCTCACCAGCCATCAAACATAAGTATGTAACTTCCTTTTCAGCTTCAGTCTCAGAGGAGTTGGATGCAAAATCCACCCAGAAAGTTTTTTGTATCTTCTTCTTGTCTTTCCTGAACTTGGGTTTCTCCTCACCCTTCTCCTTGCTTGGGTGAGCCTTAAGTGTAGGACAATCAGCCTTTATATGTCTAGGCTTTTTGCATTCAAAACAAACTGTATTAGAAGAACCTTTAAATTTTTTGCTACTCTTACCTTTGTTCCACTTCTAAAGGTTATTGTGTTTCTTCCTTAGAAAGCTTTTGAATTGCCTAGTGGTTAAGGCAACATCATCGCTATCAGACCTGGAAGAATCAGTGCCAGTATTGTTGGCCTTCAGCGCCATAGTTTTCTCCTTTTTCTTTTCACCTGCATCAATTTATCATTGGTTCACTCCTTGCTCATAAGCAATGAGTGACCCAAGTAAGTTATCAATAGAATAAGTATTCAAATCTTTGGATTCAGTAATTACAGTTATCTTGGCATCATAAGAAAAAGGCAAACTTCTTAAAATCTTGTTAACTTTCTCATAATTAGTAAGCTCTCTTCCTAAGGCATGCAGGGAGGTGACAATTTGAGTAAACCTGGTGTACATTTCAGATATGGATTCACTAGGTTTTATGCAAAAGAGTTCATAGTCATGAAGCAGTATGTTTAACCTAGACTGTTTAACTTAAGATCTACCTTCATAGGTGATGCATAATCTATCCCAAATTTCTTTACCAGTTGTACAAGTGGAGACACGCATGTAATCCTTAGATTTTAATGCACAAAAAAAAATAGTTCAAGCATTTTGCATTCAGTTGGGCTAAGCCCCGATCATCAAAAGTCCATTTGGTAAAAGGCAGTTCAGTTTTAACATTATTAACAAGTCTAAAAGGTGCTTCATAGTCATCTTTAACAAGCATCCACATGCGATAATCTATAGATTGAAGAAAAGTGGACATGCAAGTTTTTCAAAAATCAAAAGCTATGTTATCAAACAACGACGGTCATGTAATTAAATAACCTTCAACAGTATTATGATTACCAAAGTTAGTCATGGATTAAAATTCAAAAGTTTTTAAACATAATTTTTGAATCCTGCTCTGATACCACTTGAAAGTTAGATAGGGATGTTAAGCCCTTATGAACTAGTCCCGAGGCTAACCAAGAGGGGGGGGGGGGGGTGAATCTGTTATTTTTAAAAATTCATGAACCACAAAAACTATCTTTTTATAATTTGCAGCAGAAATGAATAAACACAATAATAAAGAGATCAATCATAAATTTCACCCAAGTAGATATCAACAGAAAAATAAATGTTGAAGATAATCAGAAAGAACACACCAGATTTTATAGTGGTTCGATCAACTTGACATACGTCCACTCCCCGGAGCATCCCCTTTGGGTATTGCACTAACACTAAGTGACTCTCCTTCTACTCCCATAACAAGGTGGAGTAGCTTGTACAAAAACTCCTTTCCACCAACCTGGTGAGGTAGAGAACCTGGACTCCTTTCGCTTCCTCCTAAAGAAGGTAGAGAGCCTGGACTCCTTTTGCTTCCTTCTAAAGTAGGCAGAGAACCTGGACTCCTTTAGCTTCCTCTTGAAGATGGTAGAGAACCTGGATCTTCTTACGGATGATCCTACCACAGAGGCACCAACAAGATAAGAGACCACAACCAGACAAGATGACTCAGATCCTTGCTTGGAGTAACCTTTTTGAACACCTCACAAACTCCCCCTCACAAGATTCTCTCTCTCTCCCTATCTCTCTCTCTCTCTATTGAGGTTCTTTCAGGTAAGAAGGTGGCAAAAGATCTTAATGATTGAATGAAAAAGATCTTAAATAGGAGGGCTCAAAAATTATCCTAAATCTTAACTGGTCATCAAAGATCATCCTGTATGGTCAGTACAAAATCACATATATCAGCCTGGATGATTTGGTTTGTCTAGATGATTAGTAGACAAAATTTATTCAGATCATCTCGTATGATTTTACGATCATCTGGGACGATTAGTGTAAATCAGGATTTTTGTCCAGAAGATAGCTCAGGTCATGCAGGGCAACTTATACTGGACGATCTAAAAATGACTTGATCATCCTGGATGATATCTATATCATCCTATACGATTAGTTCAAAAATAACAATATCGTCCTGCACATAGCTCAGGTCGTACAACCAAAATATGCTGGATGATCTCAAAATGACTTGATTGTCTGGGACAATATCGTGATCGTCCCATAGGTTAGTTCAAAATCAGGAATATCATCCAGCATAATTCTTGAATCATCCCAGTGAAGTGCTCTGGACGGTCAGGATTCTGCATGTATCATCCAGGACGATATTACGATCATCCGGGATGATATGATCATACCAATCAAATATTAATTACTTTCCTTAATCACTAGACTAATTTAGGCATAATTGTAAAGGATCATTGAGCATGATACACGTATCATCCGAGATGATCAGATAAATCTCTAAAAATAAAAACTTTGCCTAACTTAATCTAGCTGTGAGATTTTCTTATTTGAGCCTATAATCCTATACGATGGGTATATCATCTAGGACGATCTGCTTAATCAAATTGACTTAATATGGTCACCCTAATTAGGGTTTCTATTTTCATTGGATCATCCAGGATGATATGAACAAAATTTGAAACAGAAAATCTATCTCACTAAAACTCTCCTCCTGAGTGTGTGTGTGCAAGGTTACTTAGCTAGGGGATTAATTACGTTACATTTGACTTAAGAAAGGGAAAAATTATATTTAAACACACGTGGACTTGATCATGAGTTGGCTTGAATTGCATTTGATCTTTTGTACCTGAAATGTTAGCCAATCAAAATAGAACCCAAAAATATTTGTTTTCATCAAAATTATAATCCTTAAATCCAAGTTTGTAATAGAATTTATAACCTATTATTAGAGGAATGGTGAAACTACCAGGATCTCTAAGTTTCTCAAAAAGTTTCTTTTGAATTATAATATTACACTGAATGTTCAGGGAAGTTATAAGACCTCAATGAACTAACCCGATGTAAACCAAGAGGGGGTGGGGGGGGGGGGGGGGGGGTGAATTAGTGATTTAAAAAATTACTGCAATATAAAATTTTCTTGCTAGAAAAAATATTTTAAAAATAATTCTAAACTAGTAATATAACACATATAGAAGCAAATCAGAGTTTAAAATATTTTTTATTTTAAGACTCAAATATATCAATCAAGATATGAAAAATTTTCTCTTAGTTAATCAAAAATTAATCTGATTACATTCGATAGTAAACGATGAAATTTGTGTAGTAAATTTAAATTTAAATAGTAAAAATAAAAATGCAGAAAAGTAAATATGAAAAAGAAAGAGCACACCAGAGATTTTATAGAGGTTCGGTCAACCTGAAAGTTTGAGATGCACCAAAAGGGGGGGGGGGGGGTGAATTGGTATTTAAAAAAAAAATCCTAAACAAGAGTTTTAATTTTTAAAGGATTTTTTAGATTTAAAAAAAAAAGATGATATAACTAATCAAATGTAGAAGCTAATGATTCGTTCATAATTACAACAATGGTGGTAAAATTTTAAATCTCATAATGAAATATTAAAATCAAACTTTACCAAGAAGTTATAGCAAAAATTAAATGCAAGAAAAGTAAACGCAGAAAATGGAAAAAGCACACTAGAAATTTTTATAGTGGTTCGGTCAACCTTAACCTAAATCCACTCCCTGGAGTCCTCCACTATGAGAGTTACACTATTAAAAGTTGACTCTCCTTCTACTCCCACAACAAGGAGGAGAAGCCGTTATAAAACTCACTTTCACCTTCCCTAGTGTGGCGACTGTGCGAGATGCTATGTCACCTTCTTGGTGATGGCAGTGGACCTTCTTCTTTTTCTCCCTCCTAGAGAAGGTAGAGAACCTCAAGGTCTTTGACCTAGAAGCCTCTCTCCCTAGAGAGCTCCCATAGGACTCACTAAGGCCATAGGAGGAGCAAGCGTGTAGCTAGCTCGGAGCAACTGTGTGATCCCCTCACATTCTTTCTACCTCATGCTCAAGCGCCGCTTCTCCTTCCTCTCACAAACCCTAGTTTTCTTCGAAAGCTCCCTCGCAATAGTTTCTTCAATTATCATGTTCCTCTCCCTCACACACTTTAAAAGAATAAATAAACTTGTTTTATATTAGGCTTCAGGAAACACTAATCATTCAATTTAGCTATCACTATTCATACAGTATAATTCAATATCGTACAATATGATCAGTTCAAAATTAGTTCCATCCAGTACAAAGGGAGACAAATAGTTCATAAATTTTAAGCAGATTATACCGTATGATCTAGAGATCATACTGGATGATCATTTTATTTTCCACTATTTGTATGAGATGACTTATGGGATGACTGAAAATCATCTCTGTAATTCATCCCACACTTTACAGTTTATATAGTATAAATAGTTCAATTCAAGCACATCGTCCTCTACGATATGAATATCATCCAGGATAAATAATTAAAAAACTATAGTTTTGTCTGGTATGATCTCTAGGATGACAAAATTTCATCTCTATAGTTCGTACTATATGATGTGTATCGTATAGTATGAACGACAGTCCTTAATAAACCATAATTTAATTATCTAATTACGGGGGATAATTTTGGCAAGATTTTAAATGATCATATAATATGATTAATATTATATAGTATGATTAGTTCAAAGATCAAACTTAAAATCTTACCTAAATTATGCTTGCGGCTAGGGTTTTCAGATGGAAACAAATCATACAGTACAATCATAATTATACAGTACGATTAGCTCATGAACTAATTATCAGAATTAGCTGTTAAGCTTAAGTTTTAATGATAGATCGTAGAGTATGATTAAAAATCGTACAGTATGATTTTCTTTTAAAAAAATTTATCTTCAAAAAAAGAAACTCTCCTCCTATGTGTGTGTGCATGGTCACCCAATTTACATACACTCTTTTGTGGTAGACTCAAAAAAAGGAAAATATAAAATGTAAATTCTTTTATATCCTATTGTACCCAGTCTTGAGTCTCTAGTAATCTTGAGCGGTATGTATCTTACCTAAAATGTTAGTACTCACAGACAAAAAATAACATATATATTTTTCAAGAAAGAGCATAGTAATCCAATCAATATTATTTGTCATCATCAAAATCAAATACTAGGAATCCTGGATTGCAACAATCTCGCCCTTTTTGATGATGTCAAATAATATTATCTGATAGGCAAGATAAATGTTATTTCTTCCTTAGCTCCCCCTCACTAGATGATGGATTTTAAAAGATGGGAGGGTTTATAAATAAAATCTCTTTTTAAATTTAATTTTTTTTAAACATAAACAAAATATAACCAGAATAAAATTAACACAACATAATAAAAAAATATACACAACTTTAAAATAATATAGCATACAAACAACGAGAACATAGAACTTCTCCCCCTTTTAAAAACACCAAAAAGAGGAGTACACATAAATGAAGAAGTACAGTAGTACAAGAAAAAGAAATACACAACAAACAAGCAAAAGCTACTAGTAGGTTGGATCCTGATCAAGTGGTGGTGGTGGTGGTGGTGGTGGCTGATAGTACTGATGGATGGATGCAATCTGTTGATCTATCAAGGTGAATCATTCACCAAACCATCACAAATCATCTTCTTGTTATCATTATTATTGGTCAATGTGGTAGTCTAGCCAAGTTTCGAGTCGATCAAGCTACAGAAGAATATTATCCTGAGGGTAGGCAGGGTAGGCAAGTGCAAGTGGTGGTATCGGTGGTGGTAGAGGTCCTCTTGTAGGAGCAACTTCCCCTTCATCAAAATCTAGATCGGCATGCTCTTGCCCCTGATGGAAAATAATATGGAATGATGTGTCTGTGTAAAAGATAGGAAGATTATCAGGTAGAATAGGAAAGGTGAGTTGATATTTAGCGTCGAGGATGTATCGTATGATTTGTCTTAAGGCAATATTTTGTTTACGTCTGGCACTTGGATGTCTAATAGAAGACATGTTATGAATGTAGTCTAAGATCATTTGGGCTTCATTAAATTGGGTGGCAGACATGATTAAGTAAGTGACGACATATAGAAGTGGGATAATATGTATGCGATCGCCAACTTTAGATATAATAGAGGTTCGAAGAACATGCAGGATGATGCGGGCTTTTTGAGTTAGAGTTTGGACAAGTGGTAGGTGTTAGTTTGTGGGCATATTCCTAATCAGCATATTAACAAAGGTCCAATTAAACTCATTTATGAGTAGAGACTTGGGGTGAGGTCCTTCGGTAGAGAGGCCAATGTGTTCAGCTAGATTAGGTTTAGTGATTTTGACATTTCATTTGTAGACAAATGAGGTCAAGTTGGTACATTCAAAATCTATCCAAAGATCTGCTAAGAATTTATATAGGAGTTCAGAATGAAAAGGGAAGGCCAAGGTAAGAAGAAACTAGAGAGTGGTGGAGGCAAAAAAGTTCATAACCTCAAAATTTAAGGCTGCTTAGTTTAGCATGTGAGAATGGGTAATCTTGACCTCTTTGAGCTTATGGTAGGCTTTTTCATCTGGGTGGAAAGAAAATGATTATCGAACCGATGAGAGGAGGAGGAGCTCCCCTCGATCAGTCTACCACGCTTGCTTTCACTAGCCATTATACAGAAGGATTTAGAGGATGACAGAATGATAGAGATGTAGTGAGTTGCTCCAGTCAAACACTCCAATATTGAGAATTTTGGGAAGATCATATAGTATTAAGAGGTTCGTACAGTACGATCAGGGAAATTAATTTGTCTGCCTGAACAGTCAAAAAGATGTCAAATCGCACAGTATGATCTGTATTATACTGGATGATCTTAAGAGATTTTATTCATCCTGAGGGGTCATCGATTCAAACTTTAACAAAAGTATCATATAGTATGAATAGGTATTTGTACAATATGAAGTGCAATTATAATCGTACTGATTGAGTTTAAATTCATCCTAATCTAGTTTGACACAAGGATCGTATCGTACGAAGAGGGGAATCATACATTATGATGATCAATAATGTCGTACCAAGTGGATTGCATGTGAACTGTGAGTGACACGTGAATCATACAGTATGAGTGGTGGTTTGTATAGTACGATGTGTATATTAGCAAGCAAATCTGGACCGTTGATGGAATAAAGGGCTGTGATTTGTGCATTTGTGAAGATCATATAGTACGATCGTATCATACAATATAATAGAAACACAAGTTTAAGGTTTTGGTGTCAGTAAGATATGTGTGAGATGATCAGGAAACCCTTTTTTTTATAATTTTTTAATAAATAATAATAAATAAAAAAAATGGGTACATGAATAAACACATGTAATTTTAAAAGACACAAATAAAGAAATGCTTTTAAATAAAATTATTTTTAATTATTTATTTTTTTGGATTAAGCATGAATGTCTATGACACCTAATTTTATCCTCAAGGTGCTAAAGGTGTCATAAGCTAGTGGTTTTGTGAATATGTCAATCAGTTGATCTCCTGTATCTATATGGTGCAGTTCGATATCTCCCTTGGCTACATGATCTCTTATGATACCTAATATCTATATGCTTTGTGCGGAAGTGTTGAATTAGATTTTTAGATATGTAAATTGCACTAGTGTTGTCACACATAATTGAGATAGTTCCTATAGGTAGTCCAAGATCTAAAAGTTTTTATTTTAACCATAAAACTTCAGCAACACAACTCCCTTCTATTATATATTATGCTTTAGCTGTAGAAAGGTCTACCAAATTTTGTTTTCTACTCGACCATAAAACTAAGGATTATCCTATGAATTGAAAGGTACTAAAGGTGCTTTTTTTATCTATCCTATATCCTATAAAATTAGAATCTGAATACTCTAAGATTTTAAATATAGTGTTGTGTCTAGGATACCAAATTCCTAAGTTTGGGGTGCCTATTAGATATCTAAGATATCTCTTAACAGCAATCATGTGGGATTCTTTTGGGTCAGCTTAAAATTGGGCGTAGAGGCATACACTAAATATTATATCTAGTCTGGTGGCAGTTAAAAAGAGGAGTGATCCAACTATTTCCCTATACTTCTTCTAGTCTATTGACTTTCCATTTGGATCTTTATCTAGTTGAATGGTAGAACTCATAATTGTGTTTATGGCCTTAGCATTATCCATTTTATACTTTCAGAATATCCTTGATATACTTAAATTGGTTAAGAAATGTTTCATCCTCCATCTATTTTACACTGAATCAAAAGAAGTAATAAAGTTCTCCCATCATGCTCATTTCAAACTCATCACTCATTAGTTTTGAAAATTCATCACATAAGATTTTCTCTGAAGATCCAAACAGGATGTCATTTACATATATCTGAACAATGAGTATCTCATCTTCAACCTTTTTTAAGAACAGGGTGGTGTCCACACTACCCTTAAGAAAGACTCTACATAGTAGGAACGTGCTGAGTCTTTCATAATAGGCTCTAGGTGCTTGCTTTAACCCATATAATGCCTTTTTCAATTTAAATACATGGTTTAGAAATTGTGAGTTTTCAAATCTGGGGGGTTGCTCAATATAAACATCTTCTTTGATTATCCCATTTAAGAAAGCAATGTTAATGTCTATTTGATATAATTTAAAACCCTTGAAGCAAGCAGGGGCTAAGAGATGCGCCATGGGGGGGGGGGGGGGGGGGGGGGTGAATTGGTATTTTAAAAAAAAAATTAAATAAGAGTTATAATTTTTAAAGGAATTTTCAATTTTCTTTTAAAAAGATGATTTAACTAATCAAATGCGGAAGCTAATCATTTGTTCATAATTACAATAATGGTGGTAAAATTTTAAATCTCACAATGGAATGTTAAAATCAAACTTTACCTAGAAATTATAGCAAAAATTAAAAGCAAAAAAGTAAAATATAGAAAACAAAAAAGCACACCTGAAATTTTTATAGTTGTTCGGTCGACCTTGACCTACGTCCACTCCTCGAAGTCCTCCACTCTGAGAGTTTCACTATTAAAAGTTAACTCTCCTTCTGCTCCGACAGCAAGGCTGAGAAGCTTTTACAAAACTCACTTTCACCTTCCCCGGTGTGGCGGAGTGCCAGACACTATATCACCCTCTTGGTGACGGCAACGGACCTTCTCTTTTTTCTCCCTCCTGGAGAAGGTAGAGAACCTCGAGGACTTTCACCTAGAAGCCTCTCTCCCCAGAGAGCTCCCATCAGACTCACCAAGGCCACAGGAGGACTAAGCGTGCAACTAACTTAAAGCAATCGTGTGATCGCCTCACACTCCTTCTCCCTCACGCTCAAGCTCACCTTCTCTTTCCTCTCACAAACCCTGGTTTTCTTTAAATGCTCCCTCTCAAGAGTTCCTTCAGTTATCACATTCCTCTCCTTCACACACTTAAAAAGAATAAACAAACTTATTTTTATATAAGGCTTCAAGAAACCCTAATCTTCAATTTAGTTGTCAATGTTCGTATAGTACAATCTAATATCGTACAATACGATCAGTTCAAAATTAGTTCCATCCAGTACGAAGGGAGATGAATAGTTCATAAATTTTAAGCACATTGTATCGTATGATATGGAGATCGTACTAGTCGATCATTTTATTTTCTACTGTTCATATGAGATGACTTATGGGATGACCAAAAATTGTCTTTATAATTCGTCCTGCATTGTACACTTCATACAGTACGAGTAGTTCAATTCAAGCACATCATCCTATACGATATAAATATTGTCCAGAGAGGATAGTTCAAAAATCATGGTTTCGTCTGGTATGATATATGGGACGACCAAATTTCATCTCTATAGTTCATATCGTATGATGTGTATCGTATAGTTCCAATGACTGTCATTAATAAACCCTAATTTAATTGCCTGATTATATGGGAGAATTTTGGCAAGATTTTAATTTTTTTTATTTTTTTTTATTTTTATTTTTATTTATTTATTTTGGCAAGATTTTAAATGATTGTACAATATAATTAATATCGTACAGTACGATTAGTTCAAAGATCAAATTCAAAATCTTACCAAATTATGCAAGCGATTAGGGTTTTTAGATAGAAATAAATCATACAGTATGATCATAATCGTACAGTACAATAAGTTCATAAACTAATTATCAAAATTAGCCGTTAAGCCTAAGTTTTGATGACAGAATGTACAATATGATTAAAAATCTTACAATATGATTTTCTTTAAAAAAATTTTATCTTCAAAAAAATAAACTCTCCTCCTGTGTGTTTGGATGATCACCCAATTTGTATATACTCTTTTATGGCAGACTCATAAAATTAAAAATAAGTAAAATATAAAATATAATTCTTTTACATCCAATTCTACCCAGTCTTGAGTCTCCAGCAGTCTTGAGTGGTATATATCTTACCTGAAATGTTAGTGCTCACAGATAAAAAGTAACATCTATATTTTTTAAGAAAGAGCATAGTAATCCAGTCTATTATTTGTCATCATCAAAATTAAATATTGGGAATCCTGGATTGCAACACAACCTTGACCTACATCCACTCCCTAGAGTCCTTCACTCTGGGTATTGCACTAACACTATAATGTCTCTCCTATCGCCCCCATGGTAATGTGGAGATGCCCTTACACAAATCACCTCCACCAAATTTGGTGTAATAGAGAATCAAAAGCTTTGTAACCCTCCTGGTGATGGTAGCAGACCTTCAATCCTTTTTTCTCTGTCCTAGAGAAAACAGAGTACCTCAATCTTTTTTCTCCCTCCTAGAGAAGAAAAAGAACCCACAATCCTTCTTCATGCTGTTGGTAATGGCATAGAACCACACTCCTTTTTCTCTCTCCTAGGGAAGGTAGAGAACCCTAGACTATTGACTTTGAAGCTTCTCTCCCATGAGAATCTTAAAAACTCTCCAAAGCCACAGGATGAAGCTAAATATAGGCTTGCCTGGAGAAACTGTGTGAAACCCCTCACACTACTTCTCCCTCACACATAACCTCACCTTCTTCTTCCTCTCTAACCCCAAATCTCTCAAGAAAATATCTCCCTTAGAGTTTCTTCAACATCCAAAGTATGTTCTTAGAAAGATTTCAAAAGCTACTTAAGTATTAGGCTTAAAAAAATCCTAATTTTTTAGTTTGGTCATCTCTATTCGTACAGTACAATCGGGGTTCATACAGTACGATCAGTTTAAAAATTAACTCATCCAGTATGATGGAAAGAGTCATTCAAATAAACTATTCAAATTCTGTAAACACATCATACGTTACGATCATAAGATCATATAATATAATTAGTTTAATTTCTCTCTATTCACATAGGATGATTACTGGGATGATTGGAAATCATCTCTATTGATCATCCCATAATGTTCTCATTTTATAGTTTGGTCAGTCTAAATTTAATAGTTCGTACAATACGATATAGATATCGTACTATACGATTAGTTCAAAAATTAAGATTTTGTTTAGTATGATCTCTAGGATGACCAAATTTTATCTCTATCAATCATACAATACGATCAAAATCATACAGTATTATTAGTAATATTTAATTAACCATGATTTAATTAACTAATTATGAGTGATAATTTAAATACGATTTCAAATATCATATAGTATGATTAGTATCATATAGTATGATTAGTTTAAAATTTAATTATCAAAATCTTTACTTAATTTATCTACTGGTTAGGGTTCCTATGATAAAAATAAATCATACATTACGATCAAAATTATATAGTATGAATAGTTTATTAACATTAATGATTCAGTTAGTCATTAGCCCTCCTCTTCATATGATTAATCATACCGGATGATTATAAATCATACAGTTTGATTAGTTTAAAATTATACTTATCAAATTTTCCTTACTCCCCCAGTGTGTGTGTGTATGCACGATCACCAATTTTATATGCACCCTTACAGGGCCAAACTCAAGAAATAGAAAATATAACAAAGTTAAAATTACAAACTCTTTTGATTGATATCCTATTGTACCTAAACATGAGTCTTCAATAATCTTAAGCGGTGTATGTTAAACCTAAAATGTTAGTGTTCACAGACGAAAATAATATCCAATATATACTTGGAGAAATAAAGACTCAAACAATATTATTTGTTATCATCAAAATCACAAGCTAGGAATCATGGATTCTAATAATCTCCCCTTTTTTTAAGATGGCAAATATTTTTGGTTGAAGATCAAATTATTTTTTTTTCTCCTAATCGCACCCTCACTAGGTGATTGATTTTAAAATAGGGGTAAGATAAATTTTTTTATTTCAAAATTTTGATTTTGATATATTTTTTGTTTTTAATAAATAATAAGATAAAAAAATAAATAAAAATTACAAACAAATTGGTAATCAAAAAAAGATTACTTAATAAAATATACTGACAACGAAACACTTACTCCCCTTTTGACATCACAAAAAAGGAGAAACTACAAAATAAGAACAAAAAAACATAAAAATACATCACACAAACTAAAAGTAGGAAGTCCCCTGAGGAGGTGATGCAAACCTCCTTGTATTTGTAGTATGCCACTTCAACTTCAGCGGTTTGAAATATATTGTCGACTGGACGACGATAGGAAGAGCCTCCTTGGGTCATGTGACGTCATTTACTACCTTTAGCCATTTCAGAACTTAAAGTTGTGAGGGTAGGAGTTTGAAAGAAGAAGAAATTCAAGGTTAAGTGGATTGAACAAAAAAATCACTCCAATTTATAAAATTTTCTGCCAATCGTATAGTACAATTTGAGATCGTACAGTATGATCAGAAGGAATTAATTTATCTAGATAACTTTTTAGGAAAGGAGATCAAATTGTACAGTGTACTGGATGATCTTAAGAAATTTTATTCATCCTGAGGAGTCGTCTGTATGCTTTTTGACTAAATGGTTTGTACAATATGAACATGTGTTTGTATAGTACGAAGTGGAATTATTATCATACTAACTGACTTGAATTCATCCAATAGCCTTTGACACGTGTATCGTATAGTATGAAGTAGTGGTCATATAGTGTGA
The DNA here is from genome assembly GCA_019925795.1 of Dendrobium chrysotoxum. Classification (NCBI taxonomy): domain Eukaryota; kingdom Viridiplantae; phylum Streptophyta; class Magnoliopsida; order Asparagales; family Orchidaceae; genus Dendrobium; species Dendrobium chrysotoxum. Next base: position 25,661,458 of record CM034300.1, on the reverse strand, counting down.
TTTCTAATACTTGGATAAATCTGAATCGTTGATTTAACTAAGGGCAAAGATTTATGCAGGGATGCGAAGATCACAAAGTACGAAAGTGAATCGTATAGTATGATGTGGGCAAATTTTGATTTTTAATTTTAGAATTTTTTTTATTTTAGCCAATGAAGTGTGTGTGATGATTAGGTTACATCTACAAAACAACAACAAAAATGAAAATGAAAAATAAAGTAACATACATAAATAAACACACAAATTAAAAAATGGCATAAACTTAAAGCGCACACAAAAAAGGTTGAATTCAAATGATATATTAATTTTGATTCATCCTAAATCATGTATGAATGTCTATAACACCTAATATAGTCCTCAAGGTACTAAAGTCAATATAAGCTAAAGGTTTGGTTAAGATTTCTGCTAATTGGTCTCCAGTAGTTATATGGTGTTGTTCTATATCTTTTTTGGCTACAGGATCTATTATAAAATGATGCCTAATATCTATATGCTTTATGCGGAACCATTGAATTGGATTTTTGGATATGCAAATGGCACCAGTGTTGTCACACATGATATGAATGGTGCCTATAGGTAGTCCAAGATCTAAGATTTGTTGTTTCATTAATAGGACTTGAGTAACATAGCTTTCTACTGCAATGTATTCCACCTCAATGGTGGATAGGGCTATTGAATTTTGCTTTGTATTAGACTAGGAAACTAATGAGTATCCTATAAATTAATAGGTTTCTAATGTGCTTTTCCTATCAACCCTATATCCTACAAAGTTAGAGTTTGAATATCCTATGATCTCAAAGGATGAGCTATATCTAGGATACCAGATCGATACCTAAGTTTTGGGTGTCTAATAAGTATCTTAGAATTCTTTTAATAGTAATCATGTGAGATTCTTTTGGATCAGCCAAAAATCTTGTACAGTGATATATACTAAACATAATATCAAGTCTACTGGTAGTTAAATAAGAAGTGATCCAATTATCCATCTATATCTCTTTTGATAAACTAATTTTCTATTTGGATCTTTATCTAACTCAATAGTGGAGCTTATGGTGGTATTCCTTGCCTAAGCATTATCCATCTTATATTTCTTAAGAATATCTTTGATATATTTTATTAGATAAGGAAAGTTCTATCATCCATTTGCTTCACACTAACTCTAAGGAAATAGTTGAGCTCTCCCATCATGCTCATCTCAAATTCTTTACTCATTGTCTTTAAAAATTCATTACATAAATTTTTATCTGTGGATCCAAATAATATATCATCGACATAGATCTAAATAATGAGTAGATCTTCTCCTACTTTCTTAAGGAATATGGTGGTGTCTACACCACCCTTAACAAAGGCCCTATCTTGGAGAAATGTGCTTAGCCTTTTATACGAGCTCTAGGTGCTTATTTTATCCATATAATGCTTTTCTTAACTTGAAAATACGATTAGAAAATTGAGAGTTTTCAATATTAGGGGGTTGCTTAAGATATATATATCTTCATTAATCATGCCATTCAGAAAGGCACTCTTAATGTCCATTTGATACAACCTAAATTCTCTAAAGAAAGCAAAGGATAGAAGCACTCTAATGGCTTATAATCTAGCTATAGGGGCAAAGGTTTCTTCAAAATCTATTCCTTCAATCTAATTGTACCCCTTAGCTACTAATCTAGCCTTATTTCTCACCATAATTCCAGAGTCATTCATTTTGTTTTTGAAAATCAACTTAGTTCATACATACTCTGGTACTTAGGTCTTCTAATTAATGCACATACATCATTCCTAATAAATTGATTTAGCTCTTCTTGCATTACTCGGATCCAAATTTATCAGCTAGGGCTTGATCTATGTTGGTGTGTTTTATCATGGAAATAAATTCAAAAAGACTAACTTCCTTCCTAAGTCCATGCCTAGTACTAACACCTTTAGATGGGTCCCTTAGGATAAGTTCTCTAGGATGACTAGATAAGTATCTCCATTCTCTAGGCAAGAGCTCCTAAGGTTCTACTCTTTCCCCTATGTCAAGGCTTCTACCACTTGGATGACCTCTTCTTCTTCTTCTTCTTCTGATCTAGATTCAGAGGTACTATCTGATTCATCAAACATAATATGGGGAGATTCGTCTACTACTAAGATCCTCTTACTAAAAATTTTATAGGCCTTACCTATAGATGAATAACCTAATAAGACTACTTCATTAGATTTAGGATCAAATTTTCCTAGAGGTGATTTTCTATTTATCAGGACAATGCATCTACACGTAAAGACGTGTAAATGAGAAAGTTTGGGTGTCCCACCCATAAGGAGCTCATAGGATGTCTTATTTAACTTTGATCTAACTTTTACCCTATTCAAAATATAACAAGCAGTATTTACTACTTTTGCCCAAAAGAACCTAGGGAGAGAGTATTCAGATAATATGGCCTTAGCAGCATGTACCAAGGTTCTATTTTTCTTTTTAGCTATTCCATTTTGTTGAGGGGTTCTAGTGGTAGAAAGTTATGCTTTATCCCTATCTTCTATCAAAAGGATCCAAATTTTTTATTCTTAAACTCATCCACTCATATAGCTTGCATAAATCAAATCAAATTTTAATCAATCATCTTATCATGCATCATTAGTTAATCTAGCCTACACTTCCAGCATTAAATCAACACATTAAATCAAATGTCCAGTGACTAATTAAAATTCAATCACATTCCATAATCATTTCAATCACCTCTAGCTTTTAATTAGCTTGCATACATCCAATCAAATTTCAATCAATCAGCCTGCTAGCCATCATCAATCATTCATGCCTGTCAATTATTCAATCAATTATGCTATATTTTAGTCTACACTTCAATCAATCATTTAATCCAAATTTTCAATCATCCAGCCTTCAATCAAATTTCAAGCATTCAACCTTCATCTTGTAATCAAATCAATCAATCAATGTCTACCTATAGTTATAGCCCTATACTATAGTTAATTAACCCAGTGCACTGCCTAGCTTAGTACTTTGGCATCTATGACCTCAGTCATAGTCCACATCATTTCATTAGGAGCCCCACATATCCAAACACCTATCATTAGCTCTCTAAATAAATGATTTATTAGCATGATTTAATTGAGCTAGCTTAAACCAGCTCAACTGATTATACACTTTAATTATTTTTAATTCAACCCCAGATTGACTCTGAACTCCATCAAGCTTCCCTAAATATCTCTCCTAGTGAAATGGACATGATTGGTCACTTTGATCTAGTCATCAGTTGACATGGTAAACTAAAGCTAGTTTTGGTCAAACTAGCCACATTGTACTAGCTTCTTACATGCACTCTAAGTAAACTCCTTAACCCTTCAATCCCATTCCAATATATAATTCAAACATCCTTAAACATGTTATCAATCAACCCATGTCTGATTTGACTTAGTCAAACCACCATGGGTGTTAAACCCCACCAAACAAAGACCCCTTCACTCATATATTCAATCCATTCTTTTAGACTCCTTGCAAATTACTCAAGTAGTTATCATATGCTCTCTAAAATCTACCTCACCATGCTTTGACCAGTTGACTAGTCAAACTAGTCTAGAAAGGTTTAAAAAACCTTTGAATGGTTAATCCTTACTCAAAACTTGACATCTTCACTTACAACCTATTTCGTATAATTCCAAAAAGCAAGCTACACTCCCCCAAATCCCACTTTAGCACCTTTGACCCCTTTGACTGGTCAAATCATCTACAAAGACCAAATATGATTATTTGGTCAAAGCTTCTTCTTCCATTACTATTCCCTCGAAAACTCTAGCTCAGTCAATTCAAACTAATCTTAAAAATTCCTAAGCTCCATCATAACCACCCTTAACTTTTGACTATTCAAAGAGTCAAAGAAGTCTCTAAACAAGCTTAAACGGTCAAACGACTTCAAATAAACTTTTTCCTCCACACCAAGCTCATCAATCCCACTCAGTTGATTCCAAAATATCCCCAAGTTTCATCCAATCCATTCTAGCTATCCCTTTAGCTCGAGAATGACCAGTGGTCCCCTCCATGCATGAGAATGACCTAGGGTCATTTTTACCTGAGGCAATGTGCCTCTCTGTACTCTAACAGCCTGAATTAGTTGTCAAGCATCCCAAGACCTCACCTGATTGATCTGGACCATCCAGGAAAAAGTTAATGCCTGGAATATGGCAAGACCTCACAAAAACTCTCATTCCAACCTAATTCCCAGATCACTCGCTCTACAGCCACTCTAGCATTTTGTTATGCTTCCTAAGTATTCCTATATCTTTTCCTATCATTTCTTTGGTGTTTGGAGCTTTCCAGTAATGAGATCAAAGGAAAGTCAAAGCTAGGTCTATCCCAACTATTTGAACTCCCTGTCAAATCTTCTGCCAAGCTTGAAGCCTTCTAAAAGATCATAGAGAAACTCTCAAGGAGTAAGATGACCAGCTAAACTCTCTATAAAATGCCTTGTGTCTAGGTAAATCTCAAACCCTAAATTTTATCTAGGTTTCTTAATAGGTTTCTAAGGATATTATTTCGAGCCTCAAAAACTTATTCCCCATCGCTTATGTAATATTATGTTATTAATATCTCAAGCATCATTCCTTTTATCTCATCATATAAAGAGTTTTGAATTAAACCCTAAAACTTGGCTTTCCGGTTGGTCTCATGAGGGAGATGAAATCACTATCATCCATTCACTTTGTATGATTTGGATGGTCTTGATCTTATCGCCCTTATTTTTTTTTTCAAACTATCCACTCAGTGTAATCACTGTACTGAATCACAGCCCTTAGATTCATCCTGTGTTTGATTGAACAGATAAAAGGGGTTGCCATACCAGATTTATGAATCCAGTCAGCTAGCCATCTTATCATGTGGTCCAACACTCCATCGTTGTGTGGAAGGCTTAGCCTCATTAGTGCCATGTAGACCAAAGTTCAATTCTTCAGGTGTTGAAATTATGGGATTCAATCCTGACCGTCTGTTTAATCATCACGCTTGATCAGACGATCCAGGTGCCGTGCTGATGTGGTTTAGTAAACTGTGTGAATTGAATTTCATGCTTTGCCTCAGCCGTCATTCCTCATTGATTGCAAATGCTTACTGGCAGCATAATTATTAGCAATTAATGTGCCACAGACTAATTATTAATATAAAATTTATTTTAATTTATAAAAACTATTTTAAACTTCTAATAATGGTAGAAAATTTAATTCTTAATCAAATTTGACATATAAATACTCTTTTTCTTCATAATTTAATTTTCTATCATTTAAAAATAAAATTGAATTAATATAGTCATTAGGTAGAGGATAATTTCATTTAAAGTAATTTCTAATTTTTTTTATTATTTTTAAATAATGATTACATTAAACTCAATTGTAAATGGCATATTCTTTAGTATGTAACATATTTTTTATGATTTTTAGGGAAGTTTTAAAGCTTAATCATAATTATAAATGAATTTCCAAATATATAGTTCATGATTTGAATTGCATCTTTGGAAATTCATCATTTTTTTTTTTTGCTATAGATTTAGCACACCATGATTGCTATGTTTTTGATTATTCATGTGGATGTCCAAGGGTTGGTGACATTGATTTTCAAATCTATTCAACTCTAGTGACACTTAAGAATAATAATTAAGGTGTGTCTAGCAAACTTAGGCTATTCTAGGATTCACTGCTCACATTAATTTTTGGATGAAATATAAATATAGAAAACTTAGTATCACGCAGCCCATGATTTAATTCACCATGATTTGACATTAATTAACCTTCTAATAATTATAATCTCAATTAACCCTTCATTAAGGGTTTAAGTTCAATAAATTCTAAGAAATCAAATAAAAATTCATAAAAATTTAAAATTAACTTCAATTAATACTAAATCAAATTTATAATCTTTAAAATTTCAAAATCTAAATTAATTTCCATGTAAATTTAATTTATAATTAAATTACCCTTTAATTAAATATTAATTAAATAAATTCATTAAAATTAACAAATAAAAATTAAATAAAATTAAAGAAAATTTAGAAATTTAAAGTTCAAATTTAAATAAAATTTTTGAATAATTTTTAAAGTTTAATTCATTCTTAATTCATTAAAATTAATTAAAATTAATTAAAAATTCAATAATTAATTAAAAATTCCAAATATTATATGAAAAATTAGAAGAATTTAAATTAAATTCTAATTCATTTAAATTAAACTAATTTGATAATTTGATTGATTAAAATTTATTTTGATCAATTAAATTTGATAATTAATTTGAGTTAAAGGAATTCAGGCCTTCATACCTAATGCATGATTCCTTTTAGAGGGCATTTTGGCATTCACTTTTAAGGCCTTTAATATGCTTTAAATAACAATAAGAGCCCCTATATGTTATGCATGATTCCTTTCAGGAAGGCTCCAACGTATTGGATTGGGGGATCTTCAAATAATGAATAATACACTAACCTTATGCATCAAACTTGATTCCATCTGGAGGGCATGTTGTATTGGATTATAAGGTCCCTTCTCTATCTCTAATAAATCTTTAAAGGCTCTCATATGGTCACCGGTCTTACATAAGGGATGGGTGTTTCATTTGAAAGCCTAAGGATTTATAAATTAATAACCCTTGCACTTTGGGGGTTATTACTATAAAAATTCTTTAAAATTAAATAAATAACTTCAACATTTAAAACTTGGATAATTTAAAATATAAATACACAACATTTAAACTTTAATTAAAAATCCCTTTTAGTCCTTAATTAATAAACATTAAAAATCCATTAAATTTAAACATTAAAATCCTATAGGTCATATCAAAGCCACACAACCTCTTCCACACACTTAGATGGTTTGCTAGGGCAACCAACTTTAGCCTAGGTTAGGCTAGTGGATTGGTTTAGTTTGATTCCGGGCATCTTTGCCTAGAGGGAACCCATGAGTTCTTACATACTTTCTGCAAAATATCCATGTCATATCTACTTTTCTATCAATGCAGTAGAGAGCGAAGAGAATGAATTCTTGACCGTGTAATTTACTTTCATTTACTTTTCTAAATATATAACTACTTATAATGCATGTTCATATCTGCATTTTACTTTCTACTCTTTACATTTCTATAAAGTAGAATGTTCCTAGGTGATGATCTATATAAAAAGAGAAATCTGTATTTAAATTTTATAGATTCTTTATATAGATTGAGTTGTATAATGTCATGAGTTATAAAAGAGTAAAAAATAATTTCTTATATATATACAAGTGGGGCTCTAAAAAGCAATAACCTCTTTAAAAGAGGATATTCTTTTTGGAATTCCTCAGAAGACTTAGAACTCAAAGACCATAAGTAGTTGTATTTGATTCTATATGTATATGATAGGATTAGAATCCAGGCTTGTTGTGTGTGGGGCCTGGCCACCATTACTTTACTACAGACCCTTGGTTATATTTTACAAGTTTATAAATCAATAAAATTAGCAATTTTATACATTATTGTACATGCATCATATACATCATATGCGTAGTTTTTATTTTTTATAAGCATGTTATATTACATTTGATTCAAATTTTAATAACAAATCCTTGACTCTTAAGATAGAGCTTATTAAATCTTGCATTCATACGATGATTATTGTGATTAGGATTATTGGCTGGTAGCTCACTCTCGGTAAGTGGTAAGTCCAAATTGTATACACACCTCTCTTTACACATTCTTTCCATAATTTAAATCTAAATTTCCAAATTTAATTCAAGAATTTATAATCTAAAGCCTGTGCATCAAAATCTAAGTAGCCAAGCATTTCTTTAAATTTCTATGAATTTTAAAATTATTTAATCTTCATTTTAATTAAGAGTATTCTTTTTAGTGATGTAATTAACTATAGAGGCTTTCCCCTATAGGGAGTCTAGATCCCTGAATAAAATAATCCTAGTATAAAGTAAACCCTATCTTAGTTCCTTTCTAAGGTAGGGGAAAAATCTATGAAGTAGACTAGCTTTATCTATATTTTAAATTTTATTTCATAATGAAAGGATAGATGGATATTTTATTTTCTTTTATGGTGAATTGAATATCCTCTATACTTTAACTATGGAAATAAATTTATAATTTATTTTTCTGATTGGAATGGTAGGAAAATATGCTTTTCATCCTTTGGGATGAATGATATATCCCCTATGTTGTATTTGATTAGAAAAATAAATTGTAGTTTCTTTCTTTTAATTTAATAGTACAATATTTATCTACCCTTCAGGGTGGTATAATGTCAAGCTTTGTAGTTTTAATTGAAAGAATCATTAAAATATATTTAAAGCAAATCTTGTGGGACTAGAAAAATATAACAAAAAAAATATTTATCCACACCCACTTTATGATAATGAAATTGAAACTGCATAAAGTTCTTTAGGTGTGATTAAGTGTTTATCTACAATAATAGAAGAGGAAAATTAGAGAAAGATAATTATTTTCACAATGTATATCGTCTATAAGGAAAGGAGGTGTACAATAATTATCGATGGAGGGAGGGCTATACATGTAGTATCCACTCATTATCTCTCTAGGGATGTCCTAAAATCTTATAGTCATCCAAAGACATTTAATGTCATCTTTATAGATTACACTTCCTTACCCCTTATTACCTTATGTTTAGTACCTGCTATGATTTGAAGTTATGTTAATCACATTTGGTGTGATGTCCTTCCCATTGAAATTAAACATATCTTATTAGGTCGACCTTGGCTCTTTGACATGAATATCATTCACTATGGAAGGGAGAATGCCTACATGTTTAAATTTAATGACAATACCATTATACTCTTTCCTAGGAAACCAAATGAAAAGTGGCCTATCACAGCTACCCATAATAATTTTACTTCCACTCTTACACCAAAACCTTTCAAAATGGGTGTGTTAAATCCACCACATAAGATCTTTTATACACCTCCTCATAAAACTCACTCAGAACTTAAACTAAAGCCTAGCCAAAAGAAGAATGCTAAACTTTAATTGATCATATTTTTCCCTACTAATTGGGAGGGCTCTTCAAACATCTTGGCTAAGAACCTATCATTTTTAAATCATCTATTAACTTTAATTTATCAAGGTAGGATCCAATACTTTTCGAGAAGAATTTTTTGAACTTGGATCTTATTACCTACTTTATATAAGAGAAGTTGAACCTAAACTATTTGAACATAACATTCTTGATATTAAAGCTCTTCTTTAATCAAAATTTTTGGATATATATCTCAAAGACATTCCTGATGATCTTCCACCCCATAGGGATATTCAATATGTAATTGAATTCATTTTGGGTTCACAACTTCCAAGCTTACCCTACTATAGAATGAACCCTAATGCACATGCTGAACTTAAAAGATAAGTAGATGAACTACTAAGAAAACGTTTTATCCAAGAAAACATTAGCCCATGTATGGTTCTTACACTTTTTTACCCTATGAAGGATTGAACATAGAGAATGTGCATTGACCACAGAGCAATCAATCAGATCACAATTAACTCTAGGTTTCTAATTTCCTTTATGAATCTCCTTTTATTACCTCATTAATGAGTATTCCATCCATTATGGGTATCTATATAAGGGGAGAAAGTTATGCATTCCAAGGACTTCCCTTCGAACATTCCTCAGAATTGAGTTGCACTATGAAGGCATTGTAAAACACTTCGGAAGATGAAAACTATTCATCTCCTATAATATTGATTATTTTTCCTTTCTGCAAATGAATTTTTGAAAGGGTGTTGACTCAATATTTCACTTATAAAAAGGCAAAAATAACTAAACAACCTTCTAGATGATATTGTGCTTTACCTATTCCATTTAGGACTTAGGAAGATATTTCCATGAATTTTATATTGGGCTTACCTAGGTAACCTTGAGAAAATGATGGTTCTTTTGTAGTAGTTGATTGATTATCTAAAATGGCACATTTCCTGATTTGCTTAATATCTAATGTTGCCCACACATATCAAGGATACTCTTCAAAGATATTGTTAGACTTCATGGACTATCTTCCATAATTATTTTTGATAGAGATGGAAAATGAAAGTACGAGATGAGCCAAGAGGGGGGGGGGGGTGGGGTGGGGGTGAATTGGTATTTTAAAAAATAAATCCTAAACAAGAGTTCTGAGTTTTAAAGGATTTTTTAGATTTTTAAAAGGATGATTTAACTAATCAAATGTGGAAGCTAATGATTCGTTCATAATTAAAACAATGGTGGTAAAATTTTAAATCTCACAATGGAATATTAAAATGAAACTTTACCAAGCAGTTATAGAAAAAATTTAAATGCAAGAAAAGTAAAATGGGAAAAATAGAAAAAACACACAAGAATTTTTTATAGTGGTTCGGTTAACCATGACCTACGTCCACTCCCTGGAGTCCTCCACTCTGAGAGTTGCACTATTAATAGTTGACTCTCCTTCTGCTCCCACAGCAAGGTGGAGAAGCCTTTACAAAACTCACTTTCACCTTCCCCGGTGTGGCGGAGTGCCAGATGCTATGTCACCCTCTTGATGATGGCAGTAGACTTTCTCCTTTTTCTCTCTCCCAGAGAAGGCAGAGAACCTCGAGGACTTTGACCTAGAAGCCTATCTCCCTAGAAAGCTCCCATAAGGCTCACCAAGGCCACAGGAGGAGCAAGGGTGTAGCTAGCTCAGAGCAACCGTGTAATCCCCTCACACTCATTCTCCCTTATGCTCAAGCTTACCTTCTCCTTCTTCTAATAAACCCTAGTTTTCTTCAAAAGCTCCCTCTCAAGTGTTCCTTCAATTATCATGTTCCTCTCCTTCACACTCTTAAAAGGAATATAAAAACTTATTTTTATATTAGGCTTCAGGAAACCCTAATCATTTAATTTAGCTGCACTATTTGTATAGTATGATCCAATATCATACAGTATAATCAGTTCAAAATCAATTCTGTCAAGTATGAAGGGAGACAAATAGTTCATAAATTTTAAGCACATCATACCATATGATCTGGAGATCGTACTGGATGATCATTTTATTTTACACTATTCATACGGGATGACTTATGGGACAATCAAAAATTATCTTTGTAATTCATCCCACACTGTACACTTCATACAGTATAAATAGTTCAATTTAAGCACATCATCCTATACGATATTAATATCGTCTGGGGTGAATAGTTCAAAAACTGTGGTTTTGTCTGGTATGATCTCTGGGATGACAACATTTTGTCTCTATAGTTTGTACCGTATGATGTGTGTCATACAGTACTAAGGACAGTCATCAATAAATCATGATTTAATTGCCTGATTATGGGGAATAATTTTGGCAAGATTTCAATTGATCGTATAGTATGATTAATATCGTACAATATAATTAGTTTAAAGATCAAATTCAAAATCTTACCTAAATTATGCTGGCGACTAGGGTTTTCATATGGAAATAAATCATACAGTACGATCATAATCATACAGTATGATTAGTTCATAAATTGATTATTAGAATTAGCTGTTAAGCCTAAGTTTTGATGACAGATTGTACAGTACGATTAAAAGTCATACAATATGATTTTCTTTTAAAAAAAATTTTATCTTCAAAAAATAAACTCTCCCCCTTTATATGTGTGCATGGACACCCAATTTACATACACTCTTTTGTGGAAGACTTAAAAAATAAAAAATATAAATTATTTTACATCCTATTCTACCTAGTCTTGAGTCTCCAGCAGTCTTAAGTGGTGTGTATCTTATTTGAAATGTTAGTGCTCACAGACAAAAAATAACATCTATATTTTCTATGGAAGAGAGTAGTAATCCCGTCAATATTATTTATCATCATCAAAATCAGATACTAGGGATCCTGGATTGCAATAATCTCCCCTTTTTTGATGATGTTAAATAATGTTATCTGATAGGCAAGATAACTATTATTTCTTGCTTAGCTCCCCCTCACTAGATGATGAATTTTAAAAGATGGGAGGGTTTACAAATAAAATCTCTTTTTAATTTTAAATTATTTATTTATTTATTTAAAACATAAACAAAATATAACTAGATTAAAATCAACACAACATAATCGAAAAAATATATGCAGCTTAAAAATAACATATCATACAAACAACGAGAACATAGAATTTCTCATCCGTTTGACATCACCAAAAAGAGGAATACACACAAATGGAGAAGTAAAGTAGTATAAGAAAAAGAAATATACAACAAACAAGCAAAAGCTACTAGTAGGTTAGATCCTGATCAGGGGTTGGTGGTGGTGGTGGCGGCTGATAGTACTAACAATGGATGCAAATTGATGATCTATCGAGGTGAATTATTCACCAAACCATTGTATATCATCTTCATGCTATCATTTTTGTTGGTCAATGTGGTAGTCCAGCCAAGTTTTGAGTTGATCGAGCTGCTAAACAATGTCATCCTGAGGGTAGGCATGGTAGGCAGGTGCAGGTGGTGGTATCAGTGGTAGTGGAGGTCCTTTTGCAGGAGTAGCTTCCCCTTCTTCATCAAAATCTACATCATCGTACTCTTACCCCTAATGGAAAAAGTACAAAAATGTGGCATCTGTGTAAAAGATAAGAAGATTATCAGGTGGAATAGGAAAGGGGAGTTGAGATTTCGCGTCAAGGATGTATCCTATGATATGTCCTAAGGCAATATTTTGTTTACGTTAGGCACTTAGATATCTAATAGCAGATAGGTTATGAATGTAGTCTAAGATCATTTGTATTTCATCAAATTGGGTGGTAGACATGATTAAGTAAGTGACGACATACAAAAGTGAGGTAATGTGTATGCGATCTCTAGCTTCAGGTATAATAGAGGTTAGAAGAATGTGCTGGATGATGCGGGTATTTTGAGTTATCGTTTAGAAAAGTGGTAGGTGTTGGTTTGTGAGCACATTCCTAAGAAGATTATTAATAGAGGTCCAATCAAACTCATTTATGAGTAGAGACTTGGGGCAAGGTCCTTCGATAGATAGGCTAATGTGTTCATGTAAATCAGCTTTAGTGATTTTGACATTTTGTTTATAGATAAATGAGATCAAGGTGGTGCATTCAAAATCTATCCAAAGATTTGCTAAGAATTCATATAGGAGTTCAGAATGAAAAGGGAAGGCCAAGGTAAGAAGAAATTGGAGAGTGGTGGAGCAAAAAAGGTTCATAACCTTGAAATTTAAGGCTTCTTGGTTTAGCATACGAGACGGGGTGATCTTGGACTCTTTGAACTTATGGTAGGCTTTTTTATCTGTGATAGAGAGAAAATGTTCATCGAACAGATGAGAAGAGGAGGAGCTCCCCTCGATTAGTCTACCACGCTTGCTTCCACCAGTCATTGTATAGAAGGATTGAGAGGAAGAGAGAATGTCAAAGATGTAGTGAGTTGATCCAGTAAAACACTCCAATATATAGAGTTTTGGGAAGATCATACAGTATAAATAAGTTCATATAGTATGATTAGGAAAAATTAATTTATCTGGCCAAACAGTCAAAAAGTAGTCAAATCATATAGTACCATCGGTATCATATTGGACAATCTTAAGAAATTTTGTTTATCCCGAGGGGTGATCGGTACGACCTTTGATAAAAAGTATCGTACAGTATGAATAGGTGTTTGTATAGTATAAAGTGCAATTATGTCATACCAATCGAGTTTAAATTCATCCCAATCCAGTTTGACATGTAGATCATACCGTACGAAGAAAGGTATCGTATTGTACGATGATCAATAATGTCATACCAAATTAATTACATGTGTACTGTGAGTGACATGTGGATCGTATAGTATGAGTGGTGGTTCATACAGTATGATGTGTATATCAGCAGGCAAATCTGGACTGTTGATGGAATGAAGTGCTGTAATTTGTGCCTTTGTAAAGATCATATAGTACGATCATGCATCATACAGTATGATATAAACAAAAGTTTAAGGTTTTGGTGTTAGTAAGATGTGTGTGAGATGATCAGGAAACCCCTTTATATTTTTTTAATTTTCTAACAAATAATAACAAATAAAATAAAAAATGGGTACATGAACAAACACATGTAATTTTAAAAGACACATAAAAAAATGCTTTCAAATAATTTTTTTTAACTTTTCTTGGATTAAGCATGAATGTCTATGACACCCAATTTTATCCTTAAGGTGCTAAAGGTATCATAAGCTAGTGGTTTTGTGAATATGTCAGCCAGTTGATCTCCTGTAGCTATATGGTGCAGTTCGATATTACCTTTGACTACATGATCTCTTATGAAGTGATGCCTAATATTTATATACTTTGTGCAAGAGTTTTGAATTAGATTTTTAGATATACAAATTGTATTAGTGTTATCACACATAATTAGGATGGTTCCAATTAGTAGTCCAAGATCTAAAAATTATTATTTTAACCATAAAACTTGAGCAACATAACTCCATACTGTTATATATTCTGCTTTAGCTATAGAAAGGGCTACCAAATTTTATTTTCTACTGGACCATAAAACTAAAGATTATCCTATGAATTGATATGTACCAGAGGTACTTTTTCTATCTATCCTACATCCTATAAAATTAGAATCTGAATACCCTAAAATTTTAAATATAGTATTGTGTCTTGGATACCAAATTTCTAAGTTTGGGGTGCCTAGTAGATATTTAGGAATTATTTTAACAGCAGTCATATGAGATTATTTTGGGTCAGCTTGAAATCGGGCACAGAGGCATACACTAAATATTATATCTATTCTACTAGCAATTAAATAGATGAGTGATCTAATTATTCCCCTATACTTCTTCTAGTCTACTGACTTTTCATTTGGGTCTTTATCTAGTTGAATGATAGAACTCATGGGAGTATTCATGGCCTTAACATTATCTATTTCATACTTTTTCAGAATATCCTTGATGTATTTAGATTGGTTAAGGAATATTTCATCTTCCATCTATTTTACACTAAGTCCAAGGAAGTAATTAAGTTCTCCCACCATGCTCATTTCAAACTCGTCACTCATTGTTTTTAAAAATTCATCACATAAGGTTTTCTCTGAAGATCCAAATATGATGTCATCTATATATATCTAAATAATGAGTATCTCATCTTCAACCTTTTTAAAGAAGAGGGTAGTGTCCACACTACCCTTAATAAAGCCTCTATTTAGTAGGAATGTGCTAAGTCTTTCATACTAGGCTCTAGGTGGTTGCTTTAACCCATATAATACCTTTTTCAATTTAAATACATGGTTTGGAAATTATGAGTTTTTAAATCTGGTGGGTTGCTCAACATTAGCATCTTCTTTGATTACCCTGTTGAGGAAAGTACTCTTAACGTCCATTTGATACAATTTAAAACTCTTGAAGCAAAGAAAGGCTAAGAGTACCCTTATGGCTTTTAGTCTAGCTACAGAGGCAAAGGTTTCCTCAAAATCTATTCCCTCAATTTGGTGGTACCCCTTAGCTACTAATCTACCCTCATTTCTCACTACTATTCCAGAGTCATTTATCTTATTTTTAAAGACCCACTTAATTCCAACCACACTTTATTCCTTAGGTCTCTTGACTAATTCCCACTCATTATTCCTAACAAATTAGTTTAGCTCTTCTTTCATTACTAGGATCCAGAATTCATCTCCTAAGGCTTGATCTATGTTGGTAGATTAAATCATGGAGATAAATATAGAATGACTAACTTCGTTCCTAAGTCCATGCCTAGTTTTTACACCTTTAGATGGGTCTCCTATGATCAACTCTCTAGGATGACTAGAAGAATATCTCTAATCTGTAGGCAATTGCTCCTGAGGTTCCACTCTATCTTCTATTACAATGGTTTTTACCCACTTAATAACCTCGACTTCTTCTTTAGGACTAAGTTCAGAGGTCTTATTTGATTCATCAAATACCACATGGGTAGACTCTTCTACTACCAGGGTCACCTTATTGAAGATTTGGATAAGCTTTACCTACAGATGAATAGCCTAAGAAGAAGCCTTCATCAGATTTAGGATCAAATTTTCTTAAGGGTGACTTACCATTAATTAAGATAAAATATTACATCTAAAAATATGTAAGTGAGAAAGATTAGGTGTCATACCCTTAAGGAGTTCATAGGGTGTCTTATTAAGTTTGGGCCTAGCATTCACCCTATTTAAAATATAACAAGTAGTATTCACTACTTCTGCCCAAAAATATTGAGGAAGAGTGTATTCCACTAACATTGCCCTAGCAACTTCAACCAAGGTTCTATTCTTTCTCTCAGTTATTCCATTCTGCTGAGGGGTTCTAGGGGCAGAGAAGTTATGTTCTATTCCTATCTCTTAACAGAAAGATTCAAACCTATCATTTTTAAATTCTCCACCATAATCATTATGGATTGTTGAGATTTCAGATCCTAATTTCCTTTGAATCCAAGTGGAGAAGGTTCTAAATTCTTCAAATGAATCACTCGTATGTGCTAAGAATCATACCAAAGTAAATCTAGGGTAGTCATCCACTATTACAAATCATAAGTTTTCTCTCATATGTTAGCTGTACTAATAGGTCTAAATAGGTCATGTGAAGAATTTCTAGTGGCCTAGAGGTGTTGATATCCTTGATTGAATGAAATGATGATTTCACTTATTTTCCTCATTAACAGGCATCACATAGGTGGTCCTTAGTGAATTTTAACTTAGGTATGCCTCTAACTAGGTCTTTCTGAGTGATATTCCTGAGTGTTTTCATACTAGCATGGCATAGTATCCTATGCCATAGCCAAGAGTCATCAGCTATTGTCTTTAAACATAAAGGGTTTGAATTTTTAATGTAGTAGAGGTTTAACATATAGACATTATTTATATATTTTCCTTCTAATATAAGTTTGTCATTTAAGCTAATCATGCATTTGTTAGAAAGAAACTTTATGTCAAAAACTTATCACACAGTTGACTAATACTTAACAGATTGTGCTTTAAACCATCAACTAATAGAACATTTTCAATTACAAAATTGTTAGAATTTCTAATGATACCTGAGCCCACCACTTTCCTGGTGGTGTTGTCTCCTAAAGTCACCTTACCTCCTAACCTGGCCTCTAATGTCATGAACTGCTTCTTGTCTCCAATCATATATCTCGAGCAGTCACTATCTAGGTACCACATGCTCTCACTAGGCCTTTTGTGAGAGCACCCCTATAATGTTAATCAAAGGTTAATTTTGGGGACCCACATGAGTTTGGGTTCCTCCTTATGCTTGAATGAATGAGATGTATGTATGTTATGCTGTGATGGAAGCAATTTAGGTCTCCACACTAGATGTGTTTTATGGTGGATTACGTAAGTGCGGGCTATGTGACCTAACATGCCATAAGAGTAACACCTAACACCAGGAAATGGGTTCACTAACCTGCGTGGGTGATGGTGCCTCTTCCTAAGTTTGTGTGATGCATGTAATGTTGAGGGGCTATCCCATTGGACACGTGAGGGTAATGGTTTGTTATTTTCTAATGCTATAACCTTTGCTCTTAAGTATTCATTTGCACTTTCGTAGCTTAACACTTCTTGTTTCAATGCATGCTCATTACTATCTAGTTGACGTACAAGTTCTTCTAATTCCTTAAATGCATTTTCTAGTTCAACATATGATGATTTCAAGGAATGATGTGCAAAAGTTAATTCAACATGCTTCTTATTTAATGTATCAAAATCATCAAGTAGGGACATGTGATCTCTATCCAAGTCACAATGATCTTTAACTAAATTAGCATGCTCTTTTGTAAAGTATTAAAATATGTTTAGCCTAGACTATTTAACCTAACTAGTTCCTTCATACGTGATACATAATCTATCCCAGATCACCTTACCAGTACTACAAGTAGGAACTCGCATATAGTCTTCTGATTTTAATATGTAAAAGAAATAATTCAAGCATTTTGCATTCAATAGCGTGGACGTGTTATGGAATAACCCTCTGCATTGTTACGGTTACCAAACTGTGCCATCGATCGTACGTTTTTAGGTTTTCTAAAACATTATTTTGAAACCCTGCTCTGATACCACTTGAAAGTATGAGATGTGCCAAGAGGGGGGGGGGGGGGGGTGAATTGGTATTTTAAAAAATAAAAACTAAACAAGAGTTATTATTTTTAAAGTATTTTTCAGATTTTTAAAAGGAAGATTTAACTAATCAAATGTAGAAGCTAATGATTCATTCACAATTACAACAATGGTGATAAAATTTTAAATCTCACAATGGAATATTCAAATCAAACTTTACCAAACAGTTATAGCAAAAATTTAAATACAAGAAAAGTAAAATACAAAAAATGGAAAAAGCACACCAAAAATTTTTATAATGGTTTGGTCAACCTTGACCTACGTCCACTCCTCAGAGTCCTCCACTCCGAGAGTTGCACTATTAAAAGTTAACTCTCCTTATGCTCCAATAGTAAGGCAGAGAAGCCTTTACAAAACTCACTTCCACCTTCTCCAGTGTGGCGGAGTGCCAGACACTATGTTACCCTCCTGGTGACAGCAACGGACCTTCTCCTTTTTCTCCCTATTGGAGAAGGCAGAGAACCTCGAGGAATTTGACCTAGAAGCCTCTCTCCCTAAAGAGCTCCCACAAGACTCACCGAGGCCATAGGAGGAGCAAGCGTGCAGCTAGCTCGGAGTAACCATGTGATCTCCTCACACTCCTTCTCCCTTATGCTCAATCTCACCTTCTTCTTCCTCTCACAAATCCTTATTTTCTTTAAGAGCTCCGTCTCAAGAGTTCCTTCAATTATTATGTTCCTCTCCTTCAAACTCTTGAAAACAACAACAATAACAACATCAAGCCTTTATCCCACTACGTGGGGTCGGCTACATGAATCCTTTTTCTCCATTGTGTCCTATTAAAAGTCAAATTCTCGTTTAAATCTAATAAAGAAAGATCATTTCTAATATTTTCTAACCAAGTCTTTTTAGGTCTACCTCTACCTTTCTTAACATAAGACAAATCTAAGACCTCTACTTTCCTAACCGGGTCATCGGGAGGCCGCCGTTTTAGGTAAACCTAATCATTCAATTCAACTGCCATAGTTCATACAGTACGATCAGTTAAAAATTTGTTCAGTCTAGTACGAAGGGAGATGAACAGTTCACAAATTTTAATTACATTGTACCATTTGATCTGGAGATCATAATGGATGATTATTTAATTTTTCACTGTTTGTATGGGATGACTTATGGGATGACCAAAAATCATCTCTATAATTCATCCCGTACTATACACTTCGTGTAGTAAGAATAGTTTAATTCAAGTACAATGTCCTGTATGATATTAATATTATCCAGGACAAATAGTTAAAAAATCATGGTTTCATCTGGTATGATATCTGGGACAACCAAATTTCATCTCTGTAGTTTATACCGTACGGTGTGTATCGTACAGTACGAATGACAGTCATTAATAAACCATGATTTAATTGCCTGATTATGGGGGATAATTTTGATAAGATTTTAAATAATCATACAGTATGATTAATATCATATAGTATGATTAGTTCAAAGATCAAATTCAGAATCTTACCTAAATTATGCTAGCGGTTAGGGTTTCAGAGGAAAATAAATTGTACAGTACGAGTATAATCATATAGTACAATTTTTTCACAAATTGATTATCAGAATTAACCGTTAAGCTTAAGTTTAGATGATAGCTCATACAGTACGATTAAAAATCGTACAGTATGATTTTCTTTTAAAAAATTTATTTTAAAAAAAACCTCCCCCTTGTGTGTGTGCATGGTCACCCAATTTGCATACACTCTTTTGTGGCAGACTTAAAAAATAAAAAATAAAAAAAATACAAAATACAAATTCTTTTACATCCTATTCTACCTAGTCTTGAGTCTCTAATAGTCTTAAGCGATGCGTATCTTACCTGAAATATTAGTGCTCACAAACAAAAAATAACATCTATATTTTTCAAAAAAGAGCATAGTAATCCAATTAGTATTATTTGTCATCATCAAAATCAGATACTAGGGATCCTGGATTGCAACAGCAAATTCATATCTTACATTTAAAAAATAATATGGATACTTATGGGTAATACACTCAAGATTTCCTCAACTTTTCACCCACAAACTAAAGGCAAGGCTGAGGTAGTTAATAAAACCTTAGAAAACCCTCTTAGCAGTTTAATAGGTAGAAGACTAGGAAATTGGGATCTATATTTACATATTGTCAAATTTGCCTATAACTGTTTAGTTTCTAGGACTACCAACAAAACACCTTTTGAGATAGTTTAAGGTTATAATCCTAGGAAACTAGTTAATCTTGCAAACATTTACTTCTTATGCACTTTCTAATTCAGTATTTTCATTTATCAATGATTTTCAAAGCCTTCATGTAATGTTAAACAATAGTTAGAAGCGTCCAATATAAAATATGTTGAATCTAAAAATAAAAATAAAGTTTTAGGGAATTTAATATATGTGACTTTTTTTTTAATTCGAATCCACCATAAGAGGTATCCATTCAATGCATTTAGAAAACTTCAATCAAGGGCATGTAGACCATTTTATATTATTAGGAAACTTAGTACTAATGCTTATGCTGTAAATTTGACTAAAAATATGTTTATTAGCCCTATTTTAAATGTGGAAGATTTAATACCTTATGGGGTTAGCCAAATGCCAAGATTTTATGATACTTCTCTTTTAGGTGAAAAATCTCTCTTTTTTATAGGGCCTAATCCAACACTTCATCTTTGAGGTGGATCACATCATTACATATGAGGCGAAATAGAGAAGAGATCACAATTTCATAGTGAAGTGGAAGGATAAGCTACCAACTAGGATGCTTGGCTTATGATGGCAGACCTTTAGAAGCTTGCACCTGACTTGGCAAAAGATTATTTGGATTTTAACTCTCTAGAGAAGAGTTCTTTACAACCTAGGAGAATTTATGTGGCACATTGGGATGGCCCATCACTAGGCAAGAGCTAAAGGCAGAGGCCCTATTAATAGATCCAAATTAAAGTTTCAAATCAACTTGAATAATTTAAGCATGTAGATTATTTGGATGTTTAGTTTTATTATTATTATTATGTAGTATTTGAATTTGTGCATCTTTGATATAATTATAATTGTTGAGTTATACAAGTGATGTCTTATTAATGGTTAAAGTCTTGTAATTAGAGTTAATTTAGGATGATGTGGCACTAACCCTTAGTCAAAACAATTGTCAAATGCCACGTGGAAAGAGGAGGGGACTAGCCATATGAGGAGAGAAAGTAGTTAGGGTGGTAGTTTTGAGTGGTTACAAGTCAAGATTCAACATTAATTATTCCCTTCTTGTATTTGAATTTGAAAAGGAAAGTTATGGGATGATTATGGAGGGAAATTTATGTATTAAAACTCCTTATTTTTGAAGTTAATGGTTGGTTTTTTATCCTACATTTTATTAGATTAATTCCATACAAAATTGGCAGCCTTGGTGGCCGGCCACAACAAGCACTTTGGTGAGTTCATGTGCTTCCCTACTTTGGTGAGAAAGGGACCTTCTAATTTACTTGCAACTTTATATAATTTTGTTTAATTTTTTGTGATTATTGAATTGGTATTATTCCTTGTGATTTTCCTTTGTTATTTCTATCTTACCCCAAAAAATTTTCATGTTCAAGTGATCGGGTGAATACAAAAATCTTCTAAACTAGTCTTGAAAGAACTTTAAATTGACCCATCAATTGTAAATGAAATTTTATTTCATGGTGTTTATTTGTTCATCTTTCATCCCACAACCATAATCTAAAAAATATCAAGTGTTTATTTATAAAATTCTTGAGTTAATTGATGCCGTAGATCCATCCTCTATTTTTATTTTTTTTCCTGTAATTTTTATTTTATGGATTGTTGACCCTAAAACCTTGTTTAAACTCCTCCAAATATCCCAAATTACACTATAATAAGCCTTAGATTCTTCCTCAAACCAACCCAATTTAAATCATCCAAATCAAATTATAATTCTGAAAGTTCCTAGCATTTTAAAAAATTGGTTGGTTCTAGATAAATCTAACCCCTTTGGGTTCCAAGACCCATAAGTCCATAAATTGATCACCAAACTTCACCAAATTCTCCAGTACTTATTTCATTAAATACCTTATTTTCACTAATTGTAGTTCTGCACATCAAGTTACATAAGTTGCATATTAAGGATTCCATTTTGGACAAAAACCTAAGAGAGTGTTAGAGCATTCTTTATTCACCCACTTGTCTTTAAATTGAATACCACTAGACAAATTTGAGTCTCCTAGCTAATAAGATTAAATCCACCTAACCATTTATTAATGATCTTGATCCAACTCTTGCAACACCCAACATTTAAACATATGTATTATGTTAGATATTTTAATTACCCAATTAAATGAACTCAGAATGGAGTGGTCAACTTATGCATGGTTTAAGTGGCTAAGTAAGCAAAGGTGGAAGGAGTGCTAGTGGCTACAAGGTGGTTACACTTAGTGCCCTATCTCGTCCCAACCCCTACTCCCCCTTCTCTTTTTAATTTTATAAAATTTCTTTAATTTAATACTATATTAGATGCTTCTAACCAGTGAGATTAAGATGCTATTGACATTTTATGACTGAAATTGAAGAAACAATCCTTTGGTTGTAGCTTTGTGGGAGGCCAAACTAAGGATTAATGTTTCTTTCCAAAACTACTACTTTAGTGAGTAGTGGATTTTTACTTATATTTTATTTTTTACATTTTTTTATTTCATGAATCATTTATTCTATCACCCCCTTCTCCTAAAATAATATAAACTTAATTGTCGTAGTAAACAAGCCCATCCATTTAACAATTCTATGAGACTAGGCCAGAAAAGCCAAGTTATAATTTTCCTTCACTTGGATGACCAAATGAAATAGGGTCAATAGGATTTTATTAGTGAAGACAAAAACATAATTAGTATCTACTTAAAGTTTTGATGGAAGGGTTGTTTTGGTGGTGGTAAAATAGGAATTTAAATTTTAGATAGATTTTGGGTTGAAATTTCTAGGCTACCAAAGATGATCTTTTTTTGAAGAAAAAAATGAGAAACACTAGATCAAATATTTCAAATGTTAAAAAACTAATGGTTGTGGTTTTATTAATTCCAAATAAGTGGTTAAGGAGTTATTATGGATAAATGTTATATCATGCCACACAAGATTTGCTTTAAACTATATTTAGGTTTCTTTAGTCAAATCTACATAGATTGACATTATACCATCCCAAAGGATAGACTAATGTCTCACTATTGATTTGAGAAGAGAAACCTTCAATTTATTTCCATGGCCAAACACACCATAGGGAATATTCAATTCATCCTAAAGGATAAAAGGAATATTCACCTATCATTTTAATCATAAAATTAAATTAATAAATATATTTTCATAATTAAAATTGTATAAGGAATATTCAATTCATTCCTAAGAAAAAAAAAATTCATTTATCATTTTGATCATGAAAGTATACTAATGAATTTATTTTCATAATTAAACTATATAAGGAATATTCAATTTATCTTTAAGGATAAAAGGAATATTTAGTTGTCATTTAATTATGAAATTAAATTCATCTATTTATTTTCATAAACAAATATATACCTAATATTCAAATTATCCCTAAGGATAAAAAGAATATTCATTTATCATTTGATTATGAAATTAAACCAATGTTTAAAGCTTAGGTCCGCATCTACAAAATTTTCCCTATCTTAGAAAGAAACTTAGATAGGATTTACTTTAACATGGGTTCTAGACTCCCTATATGGGTAAGCCCTTATAATTAATTACATTTCCTAAAAGAATACTCTTGATTAAAGTAAAAGCTAAGGATTTTTAAATACATATAGGTTTAAGGAAATGATTAGGCTAATAAGATTTCAATAGACAAGCTTTAGATTATAAATTCTATAGTAGCATTTGAGATTTAGATTTAAATTTTGGAAAATAGAATAGAACAAGAATGTGTAGAGATTTAAGGGTGTATATAATCAGGGCTAACATTGCCTAAAGTGAGATGTCTTCTAATAGTCCTAAGCATAATCAATCACTAAATGAATGCTAGATTAGATAGGCTTTATCCTAAGAATCAATGAATTATAGTTTAGAAAACTTTATAATTAGGACTTTATAATATGTATATTATCATAAATTAAAATGATGCATGAATCATAATGTAAATAAAAGAACTTTTATTCATTTATAATTTTAGAGTACAACCTAGGGTCTGCTGTAAAGAAAAGCTGGCTAAGGTCCACCACTAACAAGCTTGTATTTTTACTCATTTATAAGCATAGATCTAAATATGATTGTTTATTTTTGGCCTTCAATCTTTGAACGCTGGATCTTTCTAATATTCCAAAAGAAATGATCTTCAAAAGAAGGAGAATCATTTCCTTTTGAAACCTTTATATGTATATAAATAATCATTTTTAATATTTTATAACTCTTGACATTGTACAACTCAATCTAGCTATACAAAGATCTAAAACATTTATATATAAAAATGCACCTATGAAATGTTGAAGTGTGAGCATTTATATATACAAAAATTTAAATTGAAATAAAATTACATGGCTCTGAATTTTCACTCTGATCTCTCATGCACTAATAGAAAGTAAATATGACATCTAGAGTACATAAAGTAAACACCTAAACATGAGTGCCCTCTAGGCAAGGCACTCTAAGCAAACCAAATCAAATCATTGATTTAGCCTAGACTAGAGTTGGTTGTTCTAGCAAATTATCTAAGTGTGTATAGAAGGTTATATGGCTTTGATATGTCCTAAGTTTTGCAAGTTTAAAGTTATCTATAATCAATTTAATTTGTTT
Source organism: Dendrobium chrysotoxum (assembly GCA_019925795.1). Lineage (NCBI taxonomy): Eukaryota > Viridiplantae > Streptophyta > Magnoliopsida > Asparagales > Orchidaceae > Dendrobium > Dendrobium chrysotoxum. The sequence goes on along the minus strand of CM034300.1, from coordinate 25,636,654 downwards.
AAGGTCTTTAAGGGTTGTGTGAATTTAAGTATTTAATTATTTAGATATTTTAAATCTTATTTTAAAGACTAATTAAATTGTTATAGATGTTAATTTTAAGTTTTATAGAACATGGTGCTCAACAATTTCTAAATGAAAGAATCTATTGATCATCAAGTACTAGGCTCATATTTATAGCTCTACTAGTCCTCCAAAATTAGGGTAGATGGATAGCATAGAGTCCTTCATTTTAATTAAGTATTTTGATTCTTAAAGCTTCCTAATCTAATACACCTTTGCCCTTGTGAAAGGAATCAAGCACAAAGGTATAGAAGCTATAATATATAAATATTTTATAATTAACTTTTAAATTAATATGGTTGAATTAATTGCTGATTAATTAAATTTATAATTTTAATATTTACATTCTATCAAATTTATTAATGGCTTTGTCATAACGGGCACAAGGACTAAGGCATTATTAATATACGTAGTTCCACAGCTCGAGATAGTCCAGCCTAAAAACTTCATTGATAGAGTATTGTTTATTTATTTCACTATTATTATTTGATTTAATTCATTAGGTTGCTGACTTACTGAAATTTTGATGATTAATTGAGTTTTCATATTTTAATGAATATTTTAGTACATTTAATATGGGTACTATTACTTAACATTTTAATTTGCATTAGTTTTTAAACTTTTTTATATTTTTAATAAATATTAGATCTGATAATGAGTTTAATGCCTTTGAGTTTACTTGATTCAAGTTTTTTGGAATTAGTTATGAGCTTTATAAGTTTAAGTTTTATATGTGAATTAAATTTGACCAAATGATTGACTTTTTGATTTTGTGGTTTTTTTAATTTTTATACTTTTTATAAATTTAGACACTGAGATGAGTCTAATGTATATGAGTTTGCTGGGTTTGTATTTTTCTAGAATTAGTTATAAATTTTACAAGTTTAAATCATTTAATGTATTAAATGTGAACAAAATATTAACTTTTTATTTTTAGGAAATTTTGGAGTTTTAATTTTTTTCATAAATAATAGACCCAAAGATGAGTCCAATGCCTTTGATATTACTAAATTTTGGTTTTTTTGGAATTAGATATAGATTATTGAAGTTTGGTTAAATTTTGTATTTATTAATTATTTAAATTGAATCATTTTTTTATGTTTAGACCAAATAAACTCAAAATCTCTTGAAATCTTTTCCAAATTAAAAAAATGACTTCTAAGGAAGATTTCAAGTGTTTAAAATTATTTTGATAAATTTTATATATTTTTAATTTTTTATTTTAATTCTAATATTTAATTAATATTAACTTATTATTTTTAAAGATCAAAATTTTATTTTAAAAAAAATTAATTGAATTATAAAACATATTTTATACAATTTAAAATTAAAATCTAATTCAAAATATTTAATATAATTTAAATTATTTATATTAATTAAATAGTTAAGTAATTAATTAGTATTTAATTAATTAAATATTTCATATTTTTCAAAAATTCATAAGTTTATATTAAAGTATTTTTAAATAATTTAAGAATTATTTTAAAAATATTTTAATTAGAAATTAAATTATTTTATATATTTAAAATTTTTGATTTCAATTAAGTATTGATATTTCTTAATTTTTAAATTTATTTTCATTTTTAATGTACTTATAGGGCTTTTATGTTTTCTCTATTAAACTTTTAATTTTGAGCATTTTAATATATTATATGAAAATTTTGAAATTATTATTGATTTATTATAAATTTTTGAAGATCTTAGGTTAATTATATACCCGAATCTAGGGTTTACTAAATAACTGATCAAACGACCTCCAAATGTAGTAAAATTTAAAACATAGGTAAATGAATATATGTGCCTAAAGCCCACTAAATTTGGGCTCATCAAAGCCTCCTTAGGTTAAAAAATGAATCACCTAACATATATATATATATATATATATATATATATATATATATATATATATATATATATATATAGCTTTGGTGATTTATTTTAGGATCCATTCTTGCTGGATTTGGGTAAAATCAGTTGCAAACTAACCCTGACATACATATAAATACATCCTAAAATAATGAAAATATAATTCTAAAGTGCATAGATAGTTATGAGCTTTCAAAGTTATGGGTTGAAAATGAACTAATAAGCTTAAAAATTAAAATCAAAGAAAACCTAATCAAATCAAGATCCAAGAAAATTAGGGAAGGTTAATGATGCTCCCTAAAATCTATCATCCTAATTTGAGGTCAATTTAACCATTAGATTTTGAGAAATTCAAGAAAATTGGAGATCAAATATGTGTGTTAGTCTCCGAAAGGATTCTACTTATAGGGTTCAGAATGCAAAGAGTACGATCGTATTATCCCGTAAGACAAAATGGGCGTAAGCATTTACACTCTATGCAAGTATGCCAATGAAAGAGCATATGAGATCATATATATGATTAACCATAGAGGATAGCAGTTTTCACCTACACACCTTGATGGGTAATAATATATGTAACCTGATCAAAGTCATGAGATTTCTCCCATTCGAGACATCAGCTTGAATAAGGTTTATTTGATGTGGGGATCGATTTCCCATGGGCACAAGCCCCCGTGGTTAATTACATCTTAGGCCTCAGCCTAAGAAACTCTCGATTAAGGATGCTACATTATTCTCTCAGGGGTTTGGCACATAAAATTTTTTTTGGGCTCTCCTAATCCAAAGGAAGATATGCTCAATTGGTTATTTCAATATGCACAGATCACACAAGTACTCGGCCAATCAAAATAAGGGAAACTAGAAAAGAAATCATTTCATATCAAATATGCATGAGGGAAGGATGGAAGCGACACCATCTAAGTGATGCAGATGGGTAGGATTTATATCCTGAAGAATGGAAAGCTTACTCACTGATAAAGCATACAACGGTATACTAATACCGCTAGTATTTGATCCTAAATCTACAAGGGATGTATCGTACACTTGGTACTAACACCCATGACCTAACTAATGTAAGACACCACGAAAGGACTTATAACTTAAGCCCCATTAGGGATCTAAGCAACCCTGACCTGGATTTACCACCCTACTCAAAAAGGGGTACCAGCTAAACTCCACCTAGCGTACTAAATCCATGATATCCAGTCTTATGAAAATGTAAGGGTAGTGAGAGGCATGTAAAGGAAAATAGGCACTAGGCCTGACCAAGAATGGTACTATACTTTATGCAAGGTGAACTATCCCTCTATGCTATAAAAATAAAATCTATTTGCTTGGACTCAAGGCTATGTATGATTTAGGTAGGGCCAATCAGGATTAGCTAATAGCCACTGTTAAGTGAAGAGGGTTTATTCATTATCATTTTAAAAGATGACCCTTAAATGGATCATGCATTAATTTTGAGAAATTGATTGTTTTAAACCCTATGTTCATTATTATCTTATTTTAAATAAATTTTAGCTTTATAAAATTAACATCCTAAAGAGCCTAACATAAAGACTCCATCCAAGCAACCCCAAAGAAAAACAAAGTAAGAAACCTAGGAAAACGTATGTAGTTCTAATGTGCAAGCAAAGTAAACATATCATCACATCAAAAATATTAATCGAAGTGTCCAAAGTCCATGGCAAGTGTCACTTATTATAGAATATAAAATGTTGAAAAGTAAGGGTGGCCAGGCACCACCGATAATAACTCAGATTCTGTCCCTATGTAATGATGTAAGTCTTAAAAATGAGGTATATTTCTTTTATCTTCATCTTCTTATCCTTTCATTGAGTTCATTCTTTCATGCTCTTAGTGGTACATCTTCTAATAGGATATCCAAATGAAATGAAATTCTTTATAAGGGACTTTCTTTTCGCTTTAGATCCCCAATATCTCAAAAATACTTCTTTTATAAGCTTTCACAACCTTTTGAATCAAATTACACTTTTAAAAGAAGAAAATAATATTAAGCCCCTATATAATCAAAATTGTCGCAATCCAGGATCCCTAGCACCTGATTTTGATGATGACAAATGATATTAACTGAATTACTATGTTCTTCCTTAAAAAATATATATGTTTATTTTTGTTTGTGAGCGCTAACATTTTAGGTATGATACACACTGCTCAAGACTAGTGGAGACTCAAGACTGGGTAGAATAGGATGTAAAAGAATTTGTATTTTGTACTTTCTTTAGTTTTTCATTTTTTTGAGTCTTCCATAAAAAAGTGTATGCAAATGGGGTGACCATGCACACACACACACACATGGGTAGAGTTTCTTTCTTTTTGAAGTTAATTTTTTTTTTTGGAGAAAATCATAATGTACAATTTTTAATTGTACTATATGATCTATCATTAAAACTCAGGCTTAACTGCTAATTCTGAATGATTAGTTTATGAACTAATCATATTGTATGTTCATGATCATACTGTATGATTTGTTTCCATCTAAAAACCCTAGCCTCTAGCATAGTTTAGGTAAGATTTTAAATTTGATTTTTTGAACTAATCAAACTGTATGATACTAATCGTACTGTATGATCATTTAAAATCTTGCCAAAATTATTCCCCGTAATCAGGCAATTAAATTATGATTTCTTAATTACTGTCATTCATACTATACAATACAAATCATACTTTATGAACTACAAAGATGATTTTTGGTCGTCCCATAGATCGTACCAAATAAAATTATAATTTTTTGAACTATTTATCCCAGACGATATTTATATCACCCAGGATGATGATCTGAATTGAACTATTTGTAGTGTATGAAGTGTACAGTACAGGATGATTTAGAGAGAAAAAATTTTGTCATCCCATAAGTCATCCCGTATAAACAGTTGAAAATAAAATGATCGTCCAGTAAGATCTCTTGATCGTACTATATGATGTTCATAAAATTTGTGAACTGTTCGTCTACCTTCATACTGGATGGAACTAATTTTGAACTGATCATACTGTATGATATTGGATCGTACTATAAGAACAACATCACATGAATTGAATCATTAGGATTTTTTGAAGCCTAATTTAAAAAGAAGTTTTTCTTATTCAGAGAGTTATTGTTATTATGATTGCTGTATGAAGAATAGGAATGTGATAACTGAAGAAACTCTTGAGAGGGAGCTTTTGAAGAGATCCAGGGTTTGTGAGAGGAAGGAGAAGGTGAGCTTGAGTGTGAGGGAGAAGAAGTGTGAGGGGATCACATGGTTGTCCTGAGCTAGCTGCACACTTGCTCCTCCTATGGCCTTGGTGAGTCTTGTGGAAGCTCTATAGGGAGAGAGGTTTCAAGTTCAACGTCCTCGAGGTTCTCTACCTTCTTTAGGAGGGAGAAAAAGGAGAAGGTCTGCTGCCATCACCAGGAGGGTGATATAGCATCTGGTACTCCGCCACACCGGGGAAGGTGAAAGTGAGTTTTGTAAAGGCTTCTCCACCTTACTGTGGGAGCAAAAGGAGAGTCAACTTTTAGTAGTGCAACTCTCAGAGTGGAGGACTCAGGGGAGTGGACGTAGGTCAAGTGACCGAACTATTATAAAAATTTATGGTGTACTTTTTTCATTTTCTACATTTTTACTTTTGTGCATTTATTTTTTGTATTAACTGCTTGATAAAAAATTTAATTTTAGCTCTTCATTATGAGATTTAAAATTGTTTCACCACTATTATAATTATGTACGAATCATTAACTTTCGCATTTGACTAGTTAAGTTTTTATTTTAAAAAATCTGAAAAATCCTTTAAAAACTAGGAATCGTGTTTAGGATTTATTTTTAAAGTACCAATTAACCCCCTAAATTTGAAAACTCATAATTTCCAAATCATGTATTTAAATTAAAAAAGGCACTATATGGGTTAAAGCAAGCACCTAGAGCCTGGTATGAAAGACTTAGCATATTCTTACTAGATAGAGGCTTTGTTAAGGGTAGTGTGGACACCACCCTCTTCTTAAAAAGGGTAAGTGATGAGATACTCATTATTTAGATTTATGTAGATGACATCTTGTTTAGATCTTCAGAGAAAATCTTATGTAATTAATTTTTAAAAATAATGAGTGATGAGTTTGAAATGAGAATGATGGGAAACTTAATTACTTCCTTGAATTTAGTATAAAATAGATGGAAGATGGAACATTCCTTAGCCAATCTAAGTGCATCAAAGATATTCTAAAAAAGTATGAAATGGATAATACTAAGGCAATGAATACTCCCATGAGTTCTACCATTGAATTAGATAAAGATCCAAATGGAAAGTCAGTAGACCAGAAGAAGTATAGGGGAATAATTGGATCACTTCTCTATTTAGCTACCAGCAGACTAGATTTAATGTTTAGCATATATCTCTATGCTCAATTTCAAGCTGACCTAGAAGAATCCCACGTGACTGTTGTCAAGAGAATTCTTAGATATCTACTGGGCACCATGAACTTAGGAATTTGATATCCTAGACACAGCACTATGTTTGAAATATTAGGGTATTCAAATTCTAATTTTACAGGATGTAGGGTAGGTAAAAAAGCACCTCTAGTACCTATCAATTCATAGGACAATCTTTAGTTTCATGGTCTGATAGAAAACAAAATTTTGTAGCCCTTTCAACAGCTGAAGCAAAATATATAGTAATAGATAGCTATGTTGCTCAAGTTTTGTGGTTAAAATAATAACTTTTAGATCTTGGACTACCTATAGGAACCACCCCAATTCTATATGACAATACTTGTGCAATTTGCATATCTAAAATTCTAATTCAACACTCACACACAAAGCATATAAAAATTAGGCATCGCTTCATCAGAGATCATGTAGCCAAGGGAGATATCGAACTACACCATATAGCTACCGGAGATCAACTGGCTGATATTTTCACAAAACCATTAGCTTATGACACATTTAGCACGTTGAGGATAAAATTTAATGCCATAGATGTTCATACTTACTCAAAACAAAAAAAAATGTTTTTAAAACTCACGTGTTTATACTCATTTTTTGTGTTGTTATTTTGTTAGAAAGTTAAAAAAAAAAGGGGGTTTCCTGATCATCTGACACGCATCTTAGTGACACTAAAACCTTGAATTTTTCTATATATCATACTATACGATACACAACCATACTGTATGATCCTCATAAATACATAAATCACAGCCCTTAATTTCATCAACGGTCCAGATTTGCTTGTCGATATACATCGCACTATATAAACCACCATTCATACTATACGATACACATTATTGATTATTGTACTGTATGATTCCTCTCTTCATATGGTATGATCCACATGTCAAACTGGATGGGGATGAATTTAAACTCGATCGGTATGATCATAATTACTCTTTGTACTAGATAAACACCAGTTTGTTCTATACGAAAGCTTTTGCCAAAGGTCATACTGATGACTCCTTAGGACGAATGAAAACTCTTAAAGATTGTCCAGTACGATCTTGATCATACTATACGATTTGATTGCTTTTTCTGACAAGTTGACAAAACGAGTTAATTCATCTGATCGTACTATATGAATCCCTATCATACTGTACGATCATTAGAAAATCTATAAGTTGAAGGGTTTCTTTGGCTCAATTCACTCTCAACTTCTCAAAATCTCTCATCCCTTTAATATTTCTATCTAATAGCTAGTGTAAGCAAATGTGGTAGACTGATCGAGGGGGGCTTCTCCTCCTCTCGATGATTCGACGACTATTTTCTCTCTGCTACTGATGAAAAAGCCTACAACAAGTTCAAATAGGCACAGATCACTCTGTCATGCATGCTTAACCAAGCCGCTTTAAATTTTGAGATTATGAATCTTTTTGCCTCCACCACTCTCTAATTTCTTCTTACACTGGCCTTCCTGTTTCACTCTGAACTCCTCTATAAAGTTTTAGCAAATCTTAGGATATATTTCAAATGCACAACCTTGAGCTCCTTTATTTGCAAATGAAATGTGAAAATCATTAAAGCTGATCTAGCTAAACACATTGGACTCTCTATCGAAGGACCTCATCCCAAATCTCTCCGCACCAATGACTTTGATTGGACTTCAGTTAATATGCTACTTAGGAATGTGCCCACAAACCAAAACCTACCACTTATCAAAACTTTAACTCAAAATGCCCGCATTATCCAGTACTTTATTTGAACATCCATTATTTCAAAAGTTGGAGATCGCATATACATTACCCCACTTCTGCCTATAGTCACTTACTTAATCATATCAGCCACCAAGTTTGATGAAGCTCAAATGATCCTAGATTACATTCATAACCTGTCTGTCATTCGATATTCCAGTGCCTGCCATAAACAAAATATTACCTTAGGACATATTATAGGATACATCCTCGATGCAAAATATCAACTCATTTATCCTATTCCACTGAATAATAATCATATCTTTTACATAGATGCCTCATTCTGTATTCTTTTTCATCGGGGGAAAGAGCACACTGATCTAGATTTTGATGAAGAAGGGGAAGCTACTCCTATAAAAAGACCACCACCACCACTGATACGACAACCTAGACCTGCCTACCTTGCCTTCACTCAAGATGATATTGTTCAGAGGCTTGATCGACTTGAAACTCGACTGGACTATCATATTGGCCAACAATAACGATAGCACGAAGATGCTATATGATGGTTTGGTGAATGGTTCACCTCAATAGATCAATAATTCACATCCATCCATCAGTACTATGAGCCACCACCACCACCACCTGATCAGGATCCCGACTACTAGTTGCTTTTGCTTGTGTGTCGTGTATTTCTTTTTTTTGTACTATTTTTACTTCCCTGTTTTATGGGTGCTCCTCTTTTTGTTGATGTCAAAAGGGGGAGAAATTTCTATGTTATGTTCTTACAAAGTTCTATGTTACTGTTTATTTGTATGCTATGATATTTTTCAAAAAGCTGCATATATTTTTTTATGTTGTTTTTTTCTTAATCCTGTTATGTTAAAAAAAATAACAAAAATTTTAAAATTAAAAATTTTGTTTGTAAATTCTCCCATCTTTTAAAATCCATCATCTAGTGAGGGGGAGGTAAGGATGAAATAACTTTGATCTTGCCTATCAGATAACATTATTTGACATCATCAAATAGGGGGAGATTATTGTAATCCAGGATCCCTAGCACTTGATTTTGATGATGAAAAATAAAATTGACTGAATTACTATATTCTTCCTTGAAAAATATGGATGTTTATTTTTGTCTGTGAGCACTAATATTTCAGGTAAGATACACACTACTCAAGACTGCTAGAACTAAAGACTGGGTAGAATAGGATGTAAAAGAATTTATATTTTATACTTTCTTTAGATTTTTATTTTTTTGAGTCTGTCACAAAAGAGTTTGTGCAAATGGGATGACCATGCACACACACACAGGGAGAGAGTTTCTTTTTTTTGAAGTTAAAATTTTTTTTTGGAGAAAATCATACTGTATAATTTTTAATCATACTATACGATATGTCATTAAAACTTAGGCTTAAAGGCTAATTCTGAATGATTAGTTTATGAACTAATCATACTGTATGATCATGATCATACTGTATAATTTGTTTCCATTTGAAAACCCTAGCTGCCAGCATATTTTAGGTAAGATTTTAAATTTGATTTTTTGAATTAATTATACTTTACGATACTAATCATATTATTTGATCATTTGAAATCTTGCCAAAATTATCCCCCATAATCAAGTAATTAAATTATGGTTTCTTAATTAATGTCATTAGTACTGTATGATATGAATCATATTATACGAACTACAGTGATTATTTTTGTTCATCCCATAGATCGTACTAGACGAAACCACAATTATTTGAACTATTCATCCTGGATGATATTCATATCGTATAGGATGATGATCTGAATTAAACTATTTGTACTATATGAAGTGTACAGTGCGATACGATTTACAATGTTAAATTTTGGTCATCCCATACGAACAGTTGAAAGTAAAATGATCATCCAGTATGATCTCTTGATCATACTGTATAATGTTCATAAAATATGTGAACTATTCATCTGCCTTTGTACTAGACGGAACTGATTTTTCACTAATCATACTGTACGATATTCGATCATACTATACGAATAATATCATCTGAATTAGATCATTAGGGTTTTCTGAAGTCAAATTTAAAAAGAAGTTTTTCTTATTCTAGGAGTTATTGTTGTTGTGATTGCTGTGTGAAGAAGAGGAACGTGATGACTGAAGGAACTCTTGAGAGAGAGCTTTTGAAGAGATCCAAGGGTTTTGAGAGGAAGGAGAATGTGAGCTTGAGAGTGAGGGAGAAGAAGTGTGAGGGGATCATACGGTTGCTCCGAGTTAGCTTCACGCTTGCTCCTCCTGTGGCCTTAGTGAGTCTTATAGAAGCTCTTTAAGGAGTGAGGCTTCAAGGTCAACATCCTCAATGTTCTCTGCCTTCTCTAAGAGAGAGAAAAAGGAGAAAGTCTGCTGCCATCACTAGGAGGGTGACATAGCTTCTGCTACTCCACCACACTAGGGGAGGTGAAAGTGAGTTTTGTAAAGTCTTCTCCACCTTGCTGTGGGAGTAGAAGGAGATTCAACTTTTAGTAGTGCAACTCTTGGAGTGGAGGACTCCAGGGAGTGGACGTAGTTCAAGTGACTGAATCACTATAAAAATTTCTGGTGTGCTTTTTCCATTTTTCATATTTTTACTTTTGTGCATTTATTTTCTGTGTTAACGTCTTGGTGAAAAATCTGATTTTAGCTTTTCATTGTGAGATTTAAAATTATTTCACCACTATTGTAATTGTGTACAAATCATTAGCTTCCGTATTTGACTAGTTGAGTTTTTATTTTAAAAAATCTGAAAAATCCTTTAAAAATTAGAACTCATGTTTAGAATTTATTTTTAAAATACCAATTCAACCTCCCCCTCTTGGCATATCTCATACTTTTAATAACAATAAATTAATAATCCACAGCCTAGTCCTTAGGGCAATATTCCCAAGGGTTTTTTAGCAATTCTTGTGGTACCTATTGTAGAGCGCATTTATAATTATGATTTGAGCATTTTATTTGCCCTCTGAGAACAAGATCACTTGCAAAAGATATTTTTAAAAATCATCTAGCCACTTAAGGGTAAGTGCCCACTCATCAATCAATAAAATAAAAAAGGGCAATCATAAAATAATCCTAGCCAGAAAACACATCACTACATTATTACAAATGCAAAATGAAAAAGAAAGAGGGTATAAAAGGTAATCCTAACTACACCCTACCATAGAATGCTTATAAAAGGTGTCCTATCTAGCACCTAAGTGGGTGCGAAAAGTGTACCTAACTACCCCAAATTTGGTGAGAAGTTCAAGTTATAAGGTCGGGTTCTTATTATTTAATTTATTAACCCTCAGGTTTCTCTTTGAATGCTTAGCCATTTAGGATGAATTAATTAATGCTTAATTATTGAACTAAAATTCTAATCATTAAATTATTAAGAGCCCAAGGGCTTGGGCCCTAACTTATACTAAGGTTATAAAGAATTGAGGGGCAAATGACCCATCCTCAATCCTACTCTTAATCAAGGTCGAAATGATTTTAAGGTGGCAAGGGTGTGTTAATCCTCCCTTGGTAATCTAAGACTCGAGGAAAGGCTGATAGGTGACACCACTAAGATGATCCTATTGCCCACCATAAAAAGAAAATCCTAAGCTTCCTATGTCTAAGGTAAATTTATTTTTAAAGGCTAACATGAGGATAGAAAGACTCCCTACTTATAAATATGTATAGGTTCTAGTTGACCTAGGGTTTAACAACTGGGTGGTTAAGGAATTTAGCTTAGGTTCCTAAGAGTGTCTTTTAATTTTAAAAGAGATAATTTATGTATATCTTTAAACTTTTATCCCATAAAGCACAAGGTACATGGCACTGTCACAATGGACATGAGGACAAGGCCTCCTTAGGACACTTAACCCCGCAGCTCGAGGTAGTCCAGCCTATATACCTTATGTGTATTAAGAGAAAACATTCAAAGATAAGCATAATCCTGACATAGGTTAAGGCACTAAAGTATGACTTGAATTTTATTTTCTCCTTCAAATAATTTCATTTTGATTTACTTAAGGTTAAGAAATTTTAGTTTAAGTTAAGATGTTAGTGCCTTAGTGCTGTATTAAACATTAGAGAGTTGGTTGAGAGGATTTTAATAATTTTTATTTAGTTTCACCTTAATTAATGAAGATTACTATTTATGATTAGATTCGGAGTTGATATAAGGTGTATTTTATATGATTTTGGATTCCACTTGATTATTTAATGTTTATTAAAGTTGTACGTTGGTTAGGGAAATTTTAGGGGTTGTATGTTAATTAAAAAATTTTTAGGAGTTTTTGAATAATTAAAAGGGTTTTAATGTTTTCATAGGTTTATATGAATTCAATTAGATATTTATAAATCTGTCACATTTTATTAGTTATTTTTAATTCATAGAGTTTAAAGTTTAATATAGGCTTCTTATATATTTGAATTGATTAGGACATATGTTGCAAGATTTAGTTTTTTGGTAGTTTATTACTTTTTATTTAGGCTATGCACTGACTACCCTTGTTAAACCAGGGCCATGAGGTTTATTTCACTCTCATTGGGGCTAAGTTAATAGCCTCGTAGGCTCGGGTTACAAAGTAATCACCTTTGTTATTTATTGAGTTTATGTTTATTGCATAGTAAATTTAGAGGGATGCTTATCATTATGGTGGGTTCATTAATGATTTAAGATTTGTTACAAGTTCATTAGCGTATTTTATTAGTTAGTTTTATAGCTTTTAAAGGCACTTTATGTTGTTATCTTTGGAGCAAAAAAAATTCAAGAGTAAGGTGTTATACTATGTTTGAGATGAGAAAACTAATCATATCATTTGCAATGAAATCCAACATATAATGCTAGCTTATAGATCTACTTGAACATGCTAGAGCTCATATTTTATTCCATTTTTATATGTTTTTCTTAGTATTCTTATGAAGGATAGACTTTAGGGCTCAAAATCATTTAAGAAACAATTTTTAGAGTTATTTATATGTTATAAAACCATAAGAAATATCATCCTAACGATGCCCACTTCGTGTGGGAAAAGCGATGCATATGGCACAAAAAGGTGGCCTACACTACAGGCCTAAAATGACCCTAAGGGACACTAGGTTTTTTGGCAAGGAGGTAAGCTTTGGCCCACAAGGCCAAAGCGTCATCAGTGAACTAACCTATGGCCAGCAAACTAAACATCCAAACAAACATATTTAAATGGAAAGTAAAAATATAGTCCACAAAGTGTGTGCTATTGTGTTTTTCATTCGACATACAATTAGAAGTCTTTACAGGACTGTCAAGGTATACCTTACCCTGGCGTGCCCACTTAAAAGCTCCCATGCAAATGACTCAATGATCAATGCATACACAAGACTCAATGTACCTTGTAAGACAAAATGAAAGGAGAAAAATATGGGTGAGTGTAAATGCCATTTAGAACAAAAATGCAAGTAAATAAAAATTTAATAATCATGCAATTCAACATTTATATCTATCAAACACATGTATATCATTGTTAGAACATAAATTTATGTAAGAGGTTTTCTAACATAGAGTGCAAGAAAAGTTATACATGAATCATATGAAAAGTTAACAACCTAAGACATAGAAATCTACTATTGCAGCACATGTGGGAAGATTATACATAAAGCATGTGAGACCTTTCTAACATGAATATTATCCTACACATCAAAATATCAACAAATATGAAAGGCTTTTCAACAAACTTATACACCTTCCCTAACACATATTTGATGTTAAGCAACATATTGCCACACATATAAACATTAATGAAAGAATGAAGTTTGTCATTTAAATCTTTTGAATTCAATACTATAACAAGGCATCATATGTATTAAGAAGTCATCTCAATTGTATAATGCATATGAGGGGTTCTACAAAATTTATATAACCAAATAAATCATAAGTGTATTTCATTCATTATCATGGGCATGTATACAATAGGGAGAACACAATCATTTAATTATGCAAGAGTCTCTTAACATAGGCAAAATACCTTTGAATTATCTACATATATGCTTGGCATTAAAATGTAGAATGGATAAAGTTATCTAGTAAAATCGTAGACATAGTTACCCAATGATAACAAACGTACATTTAACACTTTTCATAAAACAATTATAATACAATGCTAACAAATAAATCCCAACACAAGTAATCTCTTCATACCAAAATCATTTCATATTATAAGAAATAAAATTCTACCCCTTTATGGAAAACAAAACGAAATGAAAAATTCAATTTCATTCTTCATGCTACCAAAAGTTCTCTAACTTTGATTTTTTTAAACAAGTTGTATACATTTTATATCAAGAGAACACTAAGAGAAAACTTCATTCAATAACAAATATGGCTAACAAAAATGCTTCTGATTTCTAGAAGAAAACCCATCACAAGCGAGAACACATATTTTTTTTAACATAATTATGACTCTCACCATTAGAACTTGGTATTGACGGTTGCATATATCTTGCCACAAAACTACGATAAGAAAACAAATGTGCTATAACTCAATACCAATATAGGTATGCATTTTTCACTTTCACACTATACATACATATACACACACACACACACACACACACACACACACACACACACACACACACACACACACACACACACACCTTTCCTAACACATATTTGATGCTAAGCAACATATTGCCACACATACAAACATAATGAAAGAATGAAGTTTGTCAACTAAAATCTTTTGAATTCAATACTATAACAAGGCATCATATGTATTAAGAAGTCATCTCAATCGTACAACACATATGAGGGGTTCTACCAAAATTTATATAACCAAATAAATCATAAGTGTATTTCTTTCATTACCATGGGCATGTATACAATAGGGAAAATACAATCATTTAATTATGCAAGAGTCTCTTAACATAGGCAAAAATGCCTTTGAATTATCTACATACATGCTTGGCATTAAAATGTAGAATGGGTAAAGTTATCTAGTAAAGTCATAGACATGTTTACCCTATGATAACAAACATACATTTAACACTTTTCATAAAACAATTATAATACAATGCTAACAAATAAATCCCAACACAAGTAATCTCTTCATACCAAAAATCATTTCATATTACCAGAAATACAATTTTACCCCTTTATGGGAAACAAAACGAAATGGAAAATTCTATTTCATTCTTCATGCTTCAAAAAGTTCTCTAACTTTGATTTTTTTAAACAAGTTATATACATTTTATATCAAGAGAACACTAAGAGAAAACTTCATTCAATAACAAATATGGCTAACAAAAATGCTTCCGATTTCTAGAAGAAAACCCATCACAAGCGAGAACACATATTTTTTTAACACAATTATGACTCTCACCATTATAGCTTTGTATGGACGATTGCATATATTTTGCCACAAAACTACGATAAGAAAATGAATGTGCTATAACTCAATACCAACATAGGTATGCATTTTTCACTTTCACACAATATATATATATATATATATATATATATATATATATATATATATATATATATATATATATATATATATATAT
Organism: Dendrobium chrysotoxum; assembly: GCA_019925795.1. Classification (NCBI taxonomy): domain Eukaryota; kingdom Viridiplantae; phylum Streptophyta; class Magnoliopsida; order Asparagales; family Orchidaceae; genus Dendrobium; species Dendrobium chrysotoxum. The sequence continues at coordinate 25,621,082 of CM034300.1, read as the reverse complement.
ATATGTTGAAAGTGAACTTTAAATCAACAGGGAATCGTAAGACTATGCAACAAAATTCTCATATCTGTAATTTTTATATGAAACTCTAATACCGATAAAGCCATTGTAATATTTTTTTGGGAGCATTTCATTAAACAACTAGCATGCATTTTTTTGTTCTAAAAGTTTCTTTCAAATAGTTTAATATTAGCTTGAAGAAATACACGGTATGTGAACAAAACTTTAACTAAATGCTATGCTATAGAGTAATAAGAGCCAAACATAAACCGAAGCATGCATATACGTGTTGGTTTGAACATGCTTTTACGAGATGAAAACATGTCTCTTATCATTAACATTAATCATTAAATCCAAGTTTACATATGGTTATATAGTTACACATGCGGAATTTATATTTTAACCATCACTTATATGAATGTCAAAGTAGAAAACCACTTCATAGCATGAGTGATCAAGACCCATCGATTTTCCAAAAGTGCACTATAACTCTTCATCTCCTAAGGGAAAAATTAGATAAAGAAATACATATATTCACAATAATAGATGATTCCATCACAATTATCTAACCAACTTCTTGTAATCAAGGATAGAGAGAAAAACACCCAAAGTGAAGATTATGCAACTATCGTGAGTCAATCTTTGTAGTGCAGGTGTGGTGAATGACAAGTGAACTGCACGTGTTGGCATTGACCTACCTTTTTCTAGGAAGACACAACTCAACAAGCTAAAAGACTCCGAGAAATACTCATTCACTTAATAGAAAAATCAGTCAAGCATTACAATGATGAGTCGATGATGACAAAAAAATTATATAATCATCTAATAATCATACAACCATGTAAAGATGGTGGTACAAAAGTGAGAAAGAATCTCAACATCTTTCCAAAAAAATCAAAGAGGGGAAGATAAACTTGACGATCACCTGGCGTACATGCCCGTAGTGGAACAAGGAGGAAGGAAAACTTGACGATCACCCAGCACACATACCCGTAGTAACACGAAGAGGAAGGTAAACTTAACGGTCACCCAAAACACATGCCTGTAGTGATACGAAGAGGAGAAAGGGTAAACTCAATGATCACCTGGCACACATACCCACAGTGATACAAAGAGGAAGGTAACTCAACCATTACCCGACACACATGCCCGCAGTGATGAGAAGGGGAGAAAGGTAAGTTTAATGGTCACTTGGTACACATGCCCATAGTGATACGAGGAGGAAGGTAAACTCGATGATCACCCGGCACACAAGCCCGCAATGATATGAAGAGGAAGGTAAACTTGTCGATCACTTGGTACACAAGCCCGTAGTGATATGAGGAGGAAGGTAAACTTGATGATCACCTAGCACACAAGCCCACAGTGATACGAAGAGAAAGGTAAACTCAACGATCACTCGACACATAAGCCCGAAGTGATATGAAGAGGAAGGTAAACTCGACAACCCAAACAGGAAATAAAATTGGGGGAATGAAGAGGTGGTGAAGTATAACCCTTGGGACTCTATCGGGCTTCCAACCAGAAAAGGGAGTTCAATATTCGCATGATCGTATTTGAAACAACAAATGAGAATGACTCAATATTCGCCTGACCATATTTGAAATGGCGAGACAAAGAGTGAAAGAAAACTCAACAAACCCTAAACAGGAAATAAAATCGGGGGAATAAAGAGGTGGTCAAGTATAACCCCCAGAGACTCTATCGGGCTACTAACTAGAAAAGGGTGTTCAACATTTGCCTGACCATATTAAAAATAGAAAATGAGAATGACTCAATGTTTGCTTGACCATATTCAAAACAGCGAGACAAAGAGTTAAATAATACTCAACAATCACCTAGCACACATGCCTGCAGTATGCAAGAAAGAAAGGGTGGCAAAAGAAACTTCTTGTATATAATAATCCACAAAAAACACACTATAGGGATCTGTCCATAGGTGAGCGCCATCGTGGAGAGAACCAAAGTGATGCTACCATGACCTCTATGGGGTAAAGACATGATTGCACAATAACACATAAAAATCCAGGGAGCAAATTTGATCAGAGGAATCCAAAGAGACGATCAATCCAAGAA